>VZRM01004503.1:627669-649949 GCA_013397955.1 Grantiella picta | reverse complement strand
CAAGAGGTTTCCTTCCTGCTTGGGCTGCTTAAAAACCAAGTTCAACTTTGCTCAGTTGGATTCATTTCCCTGCTCCCCTCTGCTCTCTCCCACCTCCCGTTAAAAATAAATAAAATTAAAAAAAAAAAAAAATCAAACTCAGCCCCTGAAAAACAGGTGTAAAAAAAAAATCACTACAGAAAAGCTCTTCGGCTTCATGAAATGGAGTTTTTTCAGGAAGCCTGACTAAGATAAACCTTGCTGGAAAAGCCAGGATCAGGTGGCAGCACGGGGAATTCCGGGGGGATTCACTGGCTCTGCTGTCATCTGGCAGCAGGAGGTGGCAGCAGTGGGGTTTGTGCCAAATCGAGATATTTCTGGAGTTGCTGGGGATGAATAAAAAAAAAAAAAAACAAATNTTGGTGTAGGAAATCCATAAATGAAGAACAACAAAAAAAATCCTTTCTGCTGAATGCACCTGAATTTTTGCTGCAATTTCTGCCTTGGAAACACGTTTTGCTTTTTGCTCTCAGAGGGGAAAATGAGTTTTGTTGGGGCAAGAAAAGGAAACGGAGAAAAGGAACCAAAATTGTGCTTTGTGTTCATAAATTCCCACATCTGCCACCTGTCCTGGGGACAGCAGCACTGTCCTGCGGAGAGCTGGGATTAACCCAAGGAGAAAATGCCAATTTCTCCCATGGCAAATTCCCTCCTTATCCCAAAACTCCCCAGGGATCCCTCTGGGATTTGGGGCGCAGAAAACAGAGAGGGACAGCCAATTTCCCTTTATTGCCCCTAAAATCTCGTTTGCTGTTCCCTCCTGCTCTGCTCGCTGCGGGTTTGGTGGCTTCTGAGAGTAGTGAGGAAATGAGGATTTCATCTTGGAAAAAATCTTGAAAACAGACTTGTACCTTTTACTTAAAAATAGATTTTTAGAGGGACTTTCCCACCTGGCCCAAAGCTCCTGCTGGGGGGATTTTGGGGAGATGAGGAAGCATCGCCCCCAAAACAACCTGTGACATCCCATTCTTCCCTGTATTTTTTTTTTTTAATAAAAGGCCAATCTTGGATGCACAAATATTTTTTTTTAATAAAAGGCCAATCTTGGATGCACAAATAATATTTTTTTTTTTAAATAAAGGTCAATCTTGGATGCACAAATATTATAAAAAACAAGGTTTTTAAAGCAGGAGAGCCAAATTCCACCTTCCCATTTTCCCGTGAAAAGTCATTCCTGAGAGTTTCACTCCAGTGCAACTTAAATTTCAGAGTTCAGCTTTGAATTTTTCCCCAAACATCCACAAGTTCCTCTGTGAACAACGGAGTGTTTCTCTCAGTGATGACGGCTCAATTACCGCCGGGTTCTAATTAGGAATTAATAACCCCAAGGACCACAAAGCAGCGATAATTCCGTGTTTTTGCTCCACAAAAAGCACCCAGCACTCCCAAGCCATCTCTAATCCTTGCAGCCAGCAGGCTACAAAGTCGATTGGGATGATTTAATTGGAAATGATGTTTAATAGGAGGCTGTTTTTGCAATTACCGTTAAAGCCAGATGTCCCTTCGGCTGTCCCCGAGCCAAGCCTTTTGCTAATGGTGTTCCCTTGGATTGTTGGCTTTTTATCAGGTGGGTTTTTATGAGGCTCAGAGAGCTCAATTTGATGTTCCCAGGTATTTGCAACGGAACACGCTGTCCGTCGGTCAGAAGTAATGTTGTTAGAAATGAGGTTGAAAACGTTGGGTTACGATTTGTTTTTTTTGTTTTTTTTTTTTTTTTTTTGGTCGCTCGAGAGTTAGAGGCTTGGAATTCTCTGAATGGGGTCTTGGGTTGTTGGGCAACTTTTTAAAAAGTTTGAAAGACAAAAACAAAAGAAGAAAAACGCACAAAAAAAACCCCCCAAAAACCAAAACAACAACAACAAAAAAACTCCAAAACAACAACAACAACAAAATGAAGCCAAATCGAAAACAAAACAAAAAAACCCCCAAAACCACAAAAACCCCCAAAAAACCCAAAACAAAAAAAAACCAAAAAAACCCCAAAAATCCCCCAAAAAAACCCAAAAATCCCCCAAAAAAACCCAAAAAACACCCCCAAAACCAAACAAAAACCCCAATTTTTTGGAAGATAATCCCAGCAAGGCTCTGCTGGTCCAAGATTGGGTTCAGGTTGGTGCAGCTTTTGGCTCTTGGTGTAGGAAATCCATAAATGAAGAACAACAAAAAAAATCCTTTCTGCTGAATGCACCTGAATTTTTTGCTGCAATTTCTGCCTTGGAAACACATTTTGCTTTTTGCTCTTAGAGGGGAAAATGAGTTTTGTTGGGGCAAGAAAAGGAAACAGAGAAAAGGAATAAAATTTTTGATTCATGTTCATCATTCCCAAATGTGTCACCTGTCCTGGGGACAGCAGCACTGCACTGAGGATCCCAAAAGCTGGTCAGTAAGCAACCCCACTAATTAAAACAATCCTAATTGGCCTCTCCAAGTGTGGCCCCATGACTCAGGCTGTGCACAAGCAGGGTGATTTGAAAAGTGATTTTTTATTTATTTTTTTGGCGCCGTACTCTTTCTGTAATTACGTTGAATTTTTTCTCCCAGCTCCTGTTTCCCCTGAGTTATAATTCTTTCACTCTCAGCTCCTTATCTGCTGCCACCTCTTTTCCTCCACCCTCCCAACTTCATTTTTGTCTCCTTTTTTTTTGGTGTGTTTTCTGTCTCCTCTACACAATCTCACCATCCTTGGCTTGTTTTTTTATTCCAGCCTTTAAAAAAAAATGAAAAAAAAATTGCTTTCTCACTTGGACTGGGCAAGGGAGTTTTTGCTGACTTTTGGGATTCTCTTCCAAAGATCTCATCAGTTTGGGCAGCAGTGACTGAATTCAGCTTCCTCCCCTCTGCCTGAAGTCTCCCAGAGCTGCCTTTTATTTTATTAGTTGGCTTTTTTAATAAAAAAGAGAGATAAATAGGAATGCAGCCATGTGTCTTCTCCAGCAGCTTTTTTTGCTGAGATTTCAGTTCGGCGCCGAGCAGAATTCTGAATTTTGGCATCTTTTTTTCAGCATTAATCCCGAAATGGCCAACAATCCTGGCTGTGAGCAGGGAGTGTGCACAGCCTGAGTTGTGTGCTTTAGTCTGCTGCCACTTAGGGAAGAAGCTTTAAAAAAACAAACCAAAACCCAGTGAAAAAAAAAAATTTAACCTTTCAAAACAGCCCCAATCGTCCCCAGCAGTTAGCTGGCCACAGGCCTGCTGTTAAATGAATAATTATAATTTCATACTACTAAATAAGTAATTATTAACCCTAGAATAATTAGTCTGGCAGATTGTCAGGTGTTGTGTTTTATGTATATCCTGATTGGCTGATTAATCCAAAATTTATCACAGGAGAGAAAATTCAGTTTTCATTTCACCTCGAGGACACAAAGCATCACCTGTAAGCTGTTCATAAGAATCCAGGACAGGGGTAGAAATCAAGAACAAGGTTTTAATTTTATCAAGAAATAGAAACTAATTGCTTTTGGGAAGTCAGCAATGAGTTCATTCACCAGGAAAATTAAAGCTTCAGAATCAGCAAATGGGAGTTGGTGTGAGGAGAGAAAAAAGAGCTGAAGATGCCCAAATGCCCCCTGCAGACATCCCAAAATATCTCATTTCTAACTTGTTTTCCCGGAGCAATGAATCCCAATAAACAGAGAAAACACAAACTCCAAGCCGAGCTGAGGGAACAATCCACACCCCCATAAATATTTTATTGAGGCAGAATTGCTGTTTCATTCAGGAAATTATTTGATACCATCAAGGGCTGAATAAGAGTTGGAAGTGGAGGCAGAGCTGGGCAAGCCAAGCAATTACTCTGTCAGGAGCAGTTACTTCATCCCGAGCTGCACAGAATTTCACAAATTGCTCCTTTTCTTTGCACTTTGACTCTTTTAACACCAAGGAGGACCCTGAGACCTTTTTCCCTGCAGTTCTTCCCCGGCAGAGCAGGGTGGGGAATTCCAGCAGCCTCTGGAATGGCGGAGGGGGGAGAATTTAAACAGCTTTTTGCCTCAATATCGCTGAGAAATGAGTGATTATTATATCAACTCATCTCCAGGAGAATCATTCCACGTATAAATCAGTGATTATTGTATCAGCTAACCTCCCATAGAATCATTTCTTCCAGGTAGCTGCTACTCAACCCATTTTATTATATCAATTTTCAGAGTTTTTTCCACACTCCTGGCTCTTGCCTCATCACTGCCTGCAGGTGACCTCAGCCTGGGGAGGAGCAAATCCCTGCTATGCTTCCAGAAGGGATTTTCCTCCCCACTTTGGCCAGCAGTGGCTGAATTCAGCTTCCTCTGCTGAAAGTCTCTCAGAGCTGCCTTTTATTCTATTAGTTCGATTTTTTTTTTTAAAATAAAAACAATCCTCTGCTTCCAGAAATGTCTTCCCTTGGTGTTTGTGATGATAACTTTGGGCACTCCTGGAAATCCAAACGGATGCAGAATTCCATCACTTCCCACCAAACTGCTGCACACAAGAACAGAACGAGGGAATTTTATGTTGTACTCACAGTTGGTTTTTTTTTAATATATTCCCTCTTTCAGTGGCCAAAATTTATCCTATTTCTCCACCTCCTGCAGTGGAGAAATTTCTCCTCCTCCTCCTCCTGCCTCCATGGGCAGATTTTGGGAGTGGGATTTTCAGCTGGCCCAGTTTTACAGGAGAAGTGCAATGGCTGCCCCTGCCCTAGATATGGAAAACCTGGAAAAAATGGGATAATCCATGAGTGATTCCACAGCTTGTCAGCTTTGCAAATCCTTCAGCAAGAGGTGAGACCTTCCCGACCTGCAGGAGTCATCATTTCCCCTAATGGAAAATGGACAAAGAAATCATTTTGGTGTTGAAAATGTGCCAAAGTGCTCCCCAGCAAACACCTGAGTCCATCTCCTGCTCCCTTCATCCAAAGATATTGGAAGATTTATTTCCAATAACAACTTCTTTTAGGGATCTGGAACCACTTAAAAGAGGTGGTTAAAACACCTAAAATTTGCCCTTCATTTGACAGAACCTCCATCAGCCAAAGAGCTTTTGGGGAGTGAGTTGTCCAGTCGGGATGGATGGGATTTTCCCGACACCCCAAATATCCCCTGATCCCTCCGAGGGGCAGGAAGACTCCTTGGCCACAATCACCTCTGCAGTCTGCTTTTGTAATCAACTCTCACCCACAACGGGAAAAAGTTCAGAAAAATCAAGGGGGGAGGAATTTCCTGCAGTAGAATTCCTTCCAGCTCGAGGTGATTCAGCTCGGTGCGCGTGAGGAGAAACGTCCCCAGGCTGAGGGGAGATGATGGAGAGGGCTGATGGTCCAAACTCCTGCCAGGAAAATCAGAAAAACACCCCGAGCTCTCCCCAGGGCAGGAATAGCATCGCACAGGGGGTGAATCAGCCCAGCCGGAGCCTTTGGAGCTTCCCCAGGAATTGCAGGAGCAATCAGCGCCGATGTCGGGGTTGCTGAAGGTGTTCAGCAGCTGGGAGATCAGAATTCGATGGAATCGGTCTGGAATTGGAGGTCCGAATGCAGCACAGGTGACATCCTGGAGTGCAACAGGACCAGTGACAAACACAAAGGATTTGGGGAAAATGGGAGATGGGATTTGGGGAAAATGGGAAATGGGATTTGGGGCTGTTTTGTTGTGGAATCATCTCTGCAAGTCCAGCTGGGTTCCATTTTATCCTGGAATCATCTCTGAGAGTCCAACATGATTCCATTCCATTGTGGAATCATCTCTGCAATTCCAACTGGATCCCATTTCATCATGGAATCATCTCCTCCCATCCAGGACCATCTTGGAAGAAAAAAAAATATTAATAAAGCCTCCAAAATGTTCAAAATTCCAGAGCAAGGATTTTTCCTAGCGACTCAACAGGTGCCTCCAGCAGGTTACTTCTGACAGAAGAGGAAAGAGTTTTCCATCCTCACCCAGCATTCCCCAAATCCATGTTTTATGAGGAGCCTGGAATAGGAACAAGCAGAATATCACAGGCTGATTTTTTTTTTTCCTCAGACAAAACACTAGCAAAGTGTATAATAATCAATAAATCATTTAAATTTTTTTATTTTATTATTAAGATTATTTTATTTAAAAAATAGAAATAAATAAAAACAATTAAATAGGTTAATTCCTCTTCCCTCTACATAAAACATCACTTCTACCTCTTGATTTCATCTGCTTTTAAGGTAACGGACAAAGCAAGGGCCAGGTTGTAGAGTTAAGGTTATTTAATTGTTTTAAATTTAATCAAGAGCTGGAGGGATGGAAACTTTCCTCATCTTCTTGCATTAAAATTCAAAGGCAAACTACAATATTCCACTAAAGAATGAAATTAATATTCCATTAATCACTGCCCTGCAACCCGTGGAAGAGAACTCAGCGCACATTGACGGAAATTCGATTTATTCCCCCCAAATCCCAGCTTGCACTTTCACCCCGCAGCTCACCCCGAGAGCCAGAAGGGCTGTGAATTCTCAATTTCCTTCCAATCAACTCCAGGAAACGCAGGAATCAGTGACTCCACACCGGACGTGCAGCACAAAGCAGATGGCAAATCCACCGCGGGTGACAAACGGGTGACAAACGAGGTGCACCTTGCTCAGGAAAGGCCAATCACCCCGCTGAGGAGAGGAACCGGGGAAACAACCTGTGCTCCTGATTTCTGGGACCTCCAAAGGCAGGATTTCAGCCCGGAGTTACCAGAAAAGCTTTCGGATCAAAGCTGTTTGTGCGTTCAGGTGAAAATTGATGAAAGATTTCAGGCAAGCAGGGGGGAAAAATCATGGAAAAGGTCAGGCTGAGAGGGATTTCCAGGAGTGATGCTGGTCCAGCTTTTTATGGGAAAAGGAGCCCAGATGAGAATAATCATCAAAAACAATCAGCTTCCAGAGAAATTGCTGGAGAATGGAAAGTTTGGGATTTTCATTCGGGGAAAAAAAAAAGCATAAAGGCAATAAATCCCATGAAGTATCTGAATCAAAGTGAAACCCAAAATTCCCCATGGAGAATCAGAGCCTGAAGGGATTTGTCACCAAGTTCATCCATTTAACTCTCATCCCATCCATACTCAAACCCAGCCACGGCAAAAAATTATCCCTGGATTTTCCTGCTCAAGGGGTGTATCTGAGCCATATTTTCATTCCAGAAAATAGATTTCAGGAAAGAAATCCAAATTTGCCCATTTGTCACATCATGTGATCTGCAGGATTCGCCTAAAAATCTTCCACTCTGCCCCTGCACAGCTCTGATTGGACAGTCTGGGGTTTTATCAGCATCCTTTGGGTGTTTTTGCGAGAGGAAAAGGGAAAATCTGCCTTTGGAATGATGGAAACTACCAAGTGTGGCCACTGATTATTAATGAAAACCTCTCACATGACCAGCATCGAATGGATGGAGATAAAAAACCACTCCAGCTTTTTTAAAATACAAACTCTTTTCCATCAAGTGGGGAGCCTCACTTCTTAAAATGCATTATTCCATTATGTTTTGTGGGGGGAAAAGGAGTTCTGAACAACTTCTGCTGTACCAATTCCTATTAAAAAAATAAAAAATAAATCGGGAATGTGCTGTGAAGTGCTCAGGCAGGAATCAGGTGTGAGTGGCAGAGCAGCTTTAATCACAGCACGAAATGTTCCTCTCATCCCCTGAGCTGAGGGAGGAAACTGGGAATGCAGGGCAGGCAGGGAGGCTTTTCCCACCTTCCCGATGCTCATCTCCTCCCAATCCTTCAGGACAAACGGGAAAAGTCGTGTTTTTGAACCCAAGGAAGGAGGGAAAACACCTCCCTGCACCCGAAATTCTGGTTTGGGGCTACACGGGATGATTTCCTGGGATTTTAATTCACTTTGTTGCTGTCTCACTGCCATCGACTTCCGGGCAGAACTAGGAAAAAGATGAAAAGCAGGGAGGAAAGTTTGCACTTAAATAGGAAATAGAGAGAAATACAGAGAATAGAGGAATAGAAATGGGAAAGAAAGAAATAGAAATAGAAATAGAAATAGAAATAGAAATAGAAATAGAAATAGAAATAGAAATAGAAATAGAAATAGAAATAGAAATATAGAAATAGAAATAGAAATGAGAAATGGAAATTCTGCTTCTTTCCTTTGCCAAAGGGAAGGGAATTCTGGGATTCCCACAGCTGGGAATGTCCTGATGAGGGGCAAACTGGAGCTGGTTTGGAATTTATCTTTTCCAGGGGAAAAAGCAGCAGGAGCTGCAGCTGAAAACAGTGGGAAAAAGGACCAAAATGAGCTAGAAATCCATAGGAAGTTGAAATCCCTGATAAAGGCTGATGGCCTTGGCCTGGCAGATGCACAACAGCTGTTTGCTGACATCTGGGACTTCCAGGGACTCTGGAACTTCCCATCTTCCTTTTGATGAAATCCCAGTCGTAAAAAAAAAAAAAAAGAAAATAAAAAGGAATTTCCCAGCACATTCTTCACTTCTCAGAAATAAAATCCTTTTCATCAGCCTTGCCTGTTCCCCTTCATCAACAAACCCTGATTTTTCCAGTGAGCAGCAATTGGAGGAATCAGGAAATGCAGATTTGTTGTTAAAACACATCACAGAGCACTGATGGCCACAGCAGCCTTTGCTACTGATTTCTACTCACAGCTTATCATTTAATCAATATTCAAGATTATTAAAATCAGATTATTATTTCACAGTATTTATTATTTAAATAATCCGCTGCTCGGAGACTTTTCAAACACAAATGCTTCGGAAAACCACCTTAAATAACCACATCAAATCAGGTTTGCTGGACTGATCCTGGAATTGCTCCGGAATAATCCCAACGCTGACAGTGGCCAAAGCAAGGGAGGAAGTTGCCAGTCCAGGGTTTGAATCCTCAGGAGGAATAGGGAAGGTTTGGGGGAAGCTCCAGTCACTCTGCCAGGTTTTTATCCCAACAGGAATTCTGTAATTTATGGAACAGTCTTCTAAAATTATTTATTGTGAGGGTGGAGAGGCCCTGGCACAGGTTATCCCAAAAAATCTGGGGATCCCTGGAATCCTGGAAGTGTCCAAGGCCAGGCTGGGAAGGGCTTGGAGCAACCTGGGATAGTAGAAGGTATGGGAGGAAAGAAGGCAATCCTTGAATTCCATCCCATCCCATTATATAATCCCATCCCATCCCATCCCATCCCATCCCATCCCATCCCATCCCATCCCATCCCATTATCCCATCCCATTATCCCATCCCATTATCCCATTATCCCATCCCATCCCACCCCACAATTCCCATACAAAAAAACAAGCAAGGCATTGAAAAATCCCAAAAATTCCAAAGCAAACCGGAGCTGATATCCAGGGAAACAACCCCAGATCAGGGCTGGGCAGATCTGCATCACATTTTGGAGTTTATTTTGCAACATCTCAGCTCGAGGTCACCTCCAGCCGCCCTGGGCATGGGAAAAACTCCTTTATCCCAAAAACACTTCCCGTTCTGCTGCCACTCAGCCCTGAGCCGTTGCCGAGCTGCAGAGCAAATATTTGCTCCATTTGGGTTGTTTGACAACAAATCAAAAAGGCATTTTCTGGCCTGATTTCCTCCAGGGAGCAGCAAGGCTTCCAGGGTGATTCCTAGAAGTCGGACAGGGAGTATTCCACGTGCATCCCAAAGCTTTGGGAATTCTGCAGGAAATCTTCCCAGCCCAGTGCCAATGGGATTTTCGTCCCCACGTTCCATACAGGTTTGATTTCACGGGATTGACTCTCTCCAGGTGCTCAGCTGGATGGACAGAGGATTTTGTACCTGGAATTCAAGGCAAAGCTTGGCCCTGGGACTGATTTTCCTCCCTTTTGGGGATGATTTTTTACCCATTTTGGGGCTGAATTTTTCCCTCTTTGAGGTTGATTTTCCTCCCTTCTGGGGGTGATTTATTCCCTGTTTTGGGGCTGATTTATTACCCATTTTGGGGCTGAATTTTTCCCTCTTTGAGGCTGATTTTCCTCCCTTCTGGGGATGACTTATTTCCTATTTTGGGGCTGAATTTTTCCCCCTCTTGGGGTTGATTTTCCTCCCTTTCAGGGCTGATCTTTTCCCCCTCTTTAGGGTTGATTTCTTTCCCTTTTGGGGCTGATTTACTCCCCTCTCTTTGGGTCCATTTTTCCTCCTTTTTGGGGCCAATTTTTTCTTCCCCTTTTTTTGAGGCCAATTTTTTCCTTCCCTCTTTTTTGGGGCCGATTTTTCTTCCCCCCTTTTTTGGGGCAATTTTTTCCTTCCCTATTTTTTGGGGCTGATTTTTCTTCCCCCCTGTTTTAGGGGCAAATTTTTCTCTCCCCCTTTTGGGGCCAGTTTTTTCTTCCCCTTCAGGGCTGATTTTTTCCCCCTTTCAGAGCTGATTTTTCCCACCCTATACTGCAAACCCAACGCTGCCCTTTCTGAGGAATATTTTAGGACAGGATGTCATCACCCTGAGCTCTCTGTGACGTCGGAACACGTCACACTACCTCTGATTTCACCACAAAATTCCCATGGCTTTTCATTTTGAGGGGAAAAAAATAAAATCTGATTATTTTCACGAACTCTGATGTTTCGACAGAAAAGAAGAAAAAAAAAAGAAAAAAATTTAACTCCCCCCTGAATAATTGAGACTTCGAGTTATAAATCATCATCAAAGGTTTCCAGGAAATGTGAGAGGATTTAGCTGGGAAAAAAAGGCCATGAAGGCAATTATGGAATTCAGATTTCACTTAACATTCCCAGTTCTGATCCACAGACAGGGAGGATTTGACCCCAAATTTTCACCCCAAAAGAGGAGCTGCAGATGTTCCTGACAAATGCTCTGTTAGAAAATCCTACACCAAGAGTTATTAAAAGTCATTAATGGTAATTAATTCAATAACTTGGGGATGAAGGAAGAGAGTTGAGGGGATTTTAAGGAGTCATTACTCCAGCAATGAAGCACTGATTTTTCCCCCAAAGCATTGCAATAATGGATGTGATGAAGCTGAGAGGATTTAAATCATTCTTCAACCACAAAACCAGAACATTTTATTGTTTATGTACCAAGCAGAAAATGCAAACTCTGTAAAAACATTTTTTTTTTTTACAAACACACTGAGAAAAACCTCTTTCATCTGCTTTATGTATTTTCACGCAAATGATGTGCAAATAATATTATAAAATTATATAAAATAAAGGTGGAACTCTGAGGAAGCAAAACCAGGAGGAGAAATACAGAAGTTTTTCCGAGCAGGGTTGGCTCAGGCAGTGTTTGCTTGGAATATTCAAAAAATCACATTCAATTATTTAATTTGCTTTTTGGTGTCTCAGAAGACTGAACTGCAATCATTCACCAGCTGCTCTGAATAATAAACTTGGGCTTAACTAAGCCTCAATTAGTGCTATTAATTAATAAAAATTAATGCTCATAATGACAATTAATAACAATTAATGCACATTGTCCTCTCAGGGCAGGAGATCCTCAGTCTGAGCATCTTCCTTGCCCTTGGAAATCAGGATATTTATTATTTATTTATTATATAGATATATTACCATCTATATGATATCATATTTATTATTATATATATGATACTTATTATTTATCATCATATATATTATCATATATAAAATATAATATTTATTATTATATATATTATCAGGGTATTTATTATTTAACGTTTATTCTTCAGCAATAAATGGCTTTCAAAACGTGCTTAATTTTCCATTTTAATTTCTCTCCAATTCCCAGTGAAATCCTGTATTTTCTGGCAAATTCCAAAGGGTTTGAAGCACAGGAATTCTCTCTGCAAGGGGAAGTTGACTACATTTTAAAATTACCTCGTTATCAGCTAAATAGGAATTGTTGGAGCACTCTATCCTGGCTCTGGGTGATTTCTGTGCTCTCCCTCTCCATTTTAAACACATTGAACAAAGGCAATAAAAACTGTAATAGCAATAAAACGCAGCCTGGTCAATTCCTATTTAACCATCGATTGCAAAGTTGTAGCAATTTGGGAAAAATAGGATTTGTTTTATGCAGTAGAAGGAATGTTGCACAGGACAGTGCGGCTCTGAGGGGAAAATGGGAGAAAATTAGAAATTAGAATAGGACTAAGAATATTTACTAGAAAAATTAGAATATTTATTAGAAAAATCAGAGGATTTACTTGAAAAATTAGAAGATTTATTAGAAAAATTAGAGGATTTACTAGAAAAATTAGAAGATTTATGGGAAATCTTCTAATAAATTTGAAAATCTTTTTTTTTGAAAAATAAAATTCGAATATTGAGATAAATGTTGAAAATAAATTTGAATTTTGAAAATAAGTTTTTCCAGAGAAATGCGAATGTTTATTGGAAAAATTCGAATATTTGTTAGAAAAATAGAATATTTATTAGGAGAATTTAGTTTATTCAAAAATTAGAACATTTGTTAGACAAAATTCGAATATTTATTAGAAAAATTAGAGTATTTATTAGAAAAAATAGAACATTTATTAGAAAAAATAGAATATTTATTAGAAAAAATAGAAGACTGATTGGAAAAATTAGACTATTTATTAGAAAAATCCGAATATTTTCATTTTAAAGAGGAACATCACAAATTGAACGGTCCAACCCCCTGGCTCTGAGCTGTGCTCAGCCCTGCAGCCTGGCAGGATTATAAAATGAAAGGGCAGCTTGATGGACAGCGAGGAAAATCCGCTTGGGATCATTCCCTGCCAGCTCCTGGAAAGCCCCAGGGGTGAAACCTCTGCAATTTGCCCTTTGGGGTGACCTGGGAATCTCAGCTCCTGGCACAGCTCAAGTCTCTGTTTTTCCTGCTCTACCAGGCTGGAAACTCTGCTGGATTATTTTTTTATTCCTTCCCTTCCTGGGGAAAAAGAAAAAGTGAAACTAAACTTTAGCCCTGCTCAGCACGAAGAGCTGCTCTGTGCTTCCAGCTCTGTGGATCTGGTGTTTGGTTGGAAGGTTTTTTTTTATTTTTTCCCAGAGATTGGGTTATTTTGGGTCTGGCCAGGATGTTCTGGGGCAGTAAATCTGCGAGGAGATGACAATCGCTGATGTCAGCGCTGTGACCTCTGCTAGGGGACATTTCTCTGGTGGTTTTAGGGTTTGCAGGCTCCTTAAAAAAAAAAAAAAAAAAAAAAAAATTAAAAAACCCTAAATCAAACAAACAACAAAAAGAGAAAAAAAAAAAAAGGAGGGGGAATCAGAACAAAGTTTATCAGAATAAAGTTTATCAGAACAAAGTTTATCAGAACACAGTTCAAGGCTTGTTAAATACCTTATAATAATTCTTGTAGAGAATCTGTTCCCTCCATTCTCATCATCCCAGCAGAGCATTGCAGCAGCACTGCAGGACTGGAGTCGATAAATGGTGATATGAAACGTTCAAGCTCATCCTCCTGGTCCATTCCAGACTCACTGCACAAGAGTTTGCAGAGTTAAAAATGAGGCTTTGAGGGTTCTGCTCACCCCTAATTGTCCTACAGGACAATTCTCTGCCTGGTTCTCCCTCTCTCCACCTTTTCCCCTCCTCGTTTCACCTCTTTGCCATTTGGTTTATTCAAGAGCCACAGGAAAAGCCTGGGAGAGCTCCGAGCTGAGCAGTGAAACACTTTCACCATCCTGGGGGGACAGAGAGGCAAATTGCAGCTCTGAAGGGACAAGTGACACGAAATCTCCACATCTCCAGCAACCCTGGCAGCTGGGAAATGCTCTGATCCCATTTGCTGCAGTGCAAAGGAAGAGCTTTGCAGGTTAAACAGGGAGCAAAGCTCAGAGACCCCGAAAACCATAAAAAAATCTTGATTTGTTGCACTCAGAGCTCCTGAGACCAAAATAAAGAGCATCAGTCAGGACAGATGTTAAGAAAAAAATTGTGCAATTAACTCTGGACATTTCTTGCACTACAAGGGAGCTTTTTAAAGGCAAAGAGCTACACCTTGAGTGGATTTTCAGCTTCATCTAAAGCCCAGCAGTACCTAAAACATGGCCTAAAATATTGTAAAATTGAAAATATTATACTCCTTGAGGGTATTTATTGCTGCTGGGTACAAACCCAGCTTTGCTCAGCAAGCACCACCAGTCCTTGGAGAAAAGGAAACGGATCTCTGATAAAGAATTGGCATCAATTTGTTTTAAAAACGCCCTTTCTGGGAGGAAACACAGAATTATCTGAGGCGTCCTCAGGTGCTACCCAGTCCTAGGTGGGGATTAAAAGATGCCAATTAAAAGATGCTCAGGGACCAAAATGGAATTTCAGCTTCAGCTTTGGCAATTCCACCCTGAGCCGATGGAATCCCATCGATGCCATGGGCAGCTGGATGGAACCTTTTCCCAAGGAAAAATAAAAAATGAATCTTTTCTTTTTTTTTTTTTCTTCCACCCCCAGGCAAAGTGAACTGTAAATATCCAGCCCTGCTGAGGCATCAGAACCCAAATTATCTCCGAGGACAGAATTCTGGGTAGGTCACTCATCCAGCTCCAATTTCACTTAGCAAATATTTAGTTTGTCATCTGCTAATTAACGAAGGAACTGGAATGTTTTCCAAGATGGGGCAGCAAAGGAAAGTTCTAGGCTCTTTCAGGAGCTTTTCAATCCAATGATCCACTGCCTTTGGCTCAGGGTCAGAGGGAAACATCCCAAAATGAAATCTGATTCACCGCAGACAAGAATTATCTCTGATTTTAGCAGGGTACAGAGGGAGTTTTTCACCAGAGCCATAATTCGCAGCTCTGCAGATTTTCTCATGGTTATTTCTGTATTTTTGCTCTGCTCTGTTGCCCGCTTTGACCTCTCACTTCGTGTCACTTCCTCAGTGAAATTTCACCTGTTTTCCAACAGGGAACTCCATGGCAGACAAGGAGCTGAGCATGATATTTTTCCCTGCTCTGTCACAAGAAGTGTCTGACTTTATTTACAGGCATTTGCTAAAGGTTTGCAACAATTCTAGCCGGGCTGGATATTTCAATTGGCAATTTTCACTCTGCAAATTATTCCCTCTCCCCATTCCCGAATCCTTTGCTCCTTCCAGCTCACCTTTCTTTCACTGAAGCTAAATTCCTGCACTGTACAAACCCAAACCCCACAATTTTCCCTTCAATTTGGAGTAATTTCCAGCCATTTTTCCCTGCTCCCTTTTAGCCAGCAGGATACATTCCTGGCACTGCACTTGCTCTGCCCAACCCCTTTAGCAGCAACACCTGGGAGTGAACTGGGAATATATTGATTTTTCCACCCAGCCGCTGGCTACGGATCCAGATCCATAACATGACATGGAATCTCTGAGCTTCTAGCAAAATATGAAAGAAAAATTCAATTGTGGCAGAAACGTGCACAGCAAATATTCCATTAATGGACGCTTTGTTCAGTCCCTTGGCACACGGATATTTAAAAAAAGAACATTTATGTGCTCAGGCTGCCAAGCTGTGCTATTCCAGATATCCCTGCTTGGACAGGAATGTTCTCCTCACATCCCAGCCTCTTGTCCAGTCAGGGAGCAGTGGTTTTCCAGCTTTGTGCCATTCCTGGAGCAGCTGCACTTCTGGAAAATGCATTTCCAGCCCAAGGCCAGTCCTGCAGTTCAGCTCTGTGTGTTCCCAGGAAGAGTCCCTGAGATTCCCTCTCTCCCTGTGTCCTGAGCTCAGGGGCAGGGGGATCTGATTTGGTGAGCAAGGAGCAAACCAGACCATGGGAACCAAGGTTTTCCAGAGTTCCCTCTGGAATTGTTACGGGGATATGTGGAGGGAGGTGATGGAGAGGCTGCTTATGAGAACATGGAGGGACAGGAAATAGGGAATGACCTGAGAGCAGGGTTGGATGGGATTTTGGGAAGGAATTCCTGGCTGGGATGGAATTTCCAGACAAGCTGTGGCTGCCCTTGGCTCCTGGAAGTGTCCAAATCCAGGCTGGATGTGGCTTGGAGCAACCTGGGATGATGGAAGTGAATCCTTCAAATCCCAACCCAACCCATTCCATGCTTCTCTGATAAATTTTAGTGGATATCCACCAATTATTATAGGACAAGCTATAACCATTATCACAGGACAAGGGGTGATGGTTTAAACTGAAGATTCGATTCAGATTGGGTAGAAATAAGGATTTTTTTTTTCCACCGAGGGTGGCAAAATGCTGGAATTCATCACCCAGAGATCCATGGATGGATCCACCCCTGGAAATATCCAAGGTCAGCCTGGACAGGCAACCTGATCCCACTGAAGGTGCCCTTGCAGGGGATTGAACACCCTTTGATTACACCATTCAACCCCAACCTTCCTCCAATTCCACACTCACACCCTAATAAACCTTCCCGGCAGGGATTAGAATATCAAGAAGCAGAAAACGACGTCGCCAAACCCCTTTTTCCTTTCCCCCAGCCCGTTTCCTTGGCCTGGCGCCTTTTTTCCTTTTCCCCAGCCTGTCTCTTGCATGCCAAGGCAGTGCTGGCCCCAGGCTGGCACTAATTCCAGGGTTATTTTCACATCCTTAAGGAGAAGCTGTGCTCAGACCCTGCCCGGTGCCCCCGGCTTGACGTCATTGGCACAATGGGATCGCAGCGCTGGGATTAGAGGGACTCGGAGAGCTCAAAGCCTCCTCAGGCAGTGACAGCAAGGTCACTTTGTGGCAGACGCCACAGGCTGGGGCACGGAATGCCGTGGGGACACCTCTGTGGTGTCCTTTTGGGAAGGGCAGGATGGGAATCTCCCGTTGGAGAGGAGCACAGAGCACCCAGAGCAGCTCTGTCAGGGCAAATAAATATAATTATTGATACTGCTGGGGCACTTCATCCTGCAGGGTAATACATTAGTGTACCTTAAACACATTAAAAAGGGGAGTAACTCCATCCCAGAATGTCTGGGTTGAAAAGGATCTTAAAAACCATCTCATCTCATCTCACCCTCCATGGGCAGAGACACCTTCACGATCCCAGAGTGCTCCAAGCCACAGGAATTCTAAAGAGCTGCATCTCACCACTGCTCCCTCAGGGATCCTTTCACACTGCATGGGTAATTATTGAATAATTAACAATCAAAGCTTGTCCCAGGTTGGGACTCGAGGATCAAAGTCAAGCTCCTGCCAGGAGTTGTGTTATGTATAAACTGAGTGCCTATGATGTATAAACCGCAGTTTATATGATTTTTTTAAAAGGATATGGAAAAATAAGCTCAGTTCAGGAGTTTTGGCCTAGGAGGGCCATTCTTATAATAGACAGCAAAGAAGTTATGCCCTGCTTGCCTTAAATCTGACAAAACTTAGATTTCCCACGAAAGAAAACTTTCCAGGTAGATATTCTGCAGCATCACTAAAGTGATGACGTCCTTGGAAGTCAATTCTTTCATCATTGCAGTGACACTTGCAGGAAATCCTTTCGCAACTAATTCATCATGACACCAGCAGCAAATACTTCAGAATGCACCAGAAACGGATTTTTGAGACTTTTTTCCCAGCTGAGTGCAAAGGCAAGTGCTCCTGCTGCTCTGCTTTGCCCAGGAACGGAAACCAAACCCTGCCACACTCTCAGGGAATGTCTTCCCCAAGCAGATGCTCCCAGGACAGTTAAATTAGAAAACAACCTTTAGCTCCTGCCAGAGCAGAGTTTCGATGTCTGAACACGGGAAAACATTCCAGCAGCTCTCCCTGGCTGAGCAGGATGGGCCTTGGCACATGCTGGGAGCAGAAATCCTGATTAATGTCACATGAACTTGATGTCACTTAAGGCCTGGAGGGGTTAATTTGGTTTGAGCCTTGTGCATGAGCCAGCAGGAGCTGTGGCTTCACTCAGGGCTGCTTCTGAGGAGTTCTGGACTAACAGCCACAGTCCTGGGATATAATATTCAAAAATTCACCATTTCCTCAAATTTTAGGCCTTTAATGGACGTGGGAAAAGCCCAAGAATTCACAAAAACTTGCTACTGCAATGAAATCGGTAATTTCTGCCAGTATTGACACCTTTTTATCAGTTTAGCTTGAATTTCCCCTGTCATGAAATGCCTGAAAAGCCTGGAGACAGAGGGATGGAATCGTCAGGATGGCACAAGGCAAAGGTGTTTGCAGGGAATGCAAAATCCGCAGGATTGCACTTCAGTCTGCCTGCAGGACTTGGGATTTTTAGTCCTAAAGAAGTGACCCGATGGGATTTCTGGTTGGAAATTCTGAATGGAAACCAGAGGGGTTTTGGCAAGCAGGGAAGTGAAGATTTCCAGGGAATTTAAACCAAATCTCCTCACACTGGGTCAGTGAGAGAAGCATCAAGAACACGATGAGAAGAGAAACACTTGGAGTCCCCAAAATATTCCTATTTTAGTTCCATTCCACAGAAACTGGCAATGCCGTCGTGTTTAAAGCCAAATATTCCTGCTTTCAAGGTGAATTTTGATGCTGGGAGGTAATTTCTGTCCTCAGACACAGCCAGGCACAGAGCCCAGCACTCTCCAGTCCCAGCCTGACCTCTTCTGCCCTCCTGAAGAAAATCACTTTGAGCAGAACCTCCTCAGCGCTGCCTCTCCACCAGGCAGAGAAATTCGGTGCCATTAACGTGAATTTGTGACATTTCCAGTGCCATTTGGCAGGTGTCACACGCCAGGGGTAGGGTGAAGGTGCTGCTTTAGGGTGAGCAGGGAGCAAAAGTTCTTTTTGGAATCCTCACGGGAAAAAGTGAGGAAGAAAGAAAAAGTCCTTCAGGAGATTCCTCAGGGTGGGAATTTTGGGGGCAGAGTTTAATAACACTGAATGCAGTAAAATTTGAGGAAATCTTCAATTCGTGGAATCATATTGGGAGCTGGGAGAGACCCACAAGGATCAAAATCCAGCTGCTGGCCCTACAAAGGACAATCCCAAGGATCCCACCGCGTTCCTATTGAGCATCCCTTTTATAGACCCAGGAAAATTTAAACCTGGATTAAAACCTGAGCGGTTTTGTTGCTTTTTCCCCATTTTTGGGGCAGTTTTAACAGCCACAGCAAACAGGTTCCTGTATTCCTGTGTTCCCAGTGGTGCAAATTGATTCTAAGCTGACATTGTGTTCTCCTCAGCCTCTGGAGAGGACAAAAGCGAGCTAGGAATTCAAATGGTTGAGTACAAAAAAAAAAAATTAAAAAGAAATTAAGAACAGGACCTGAAAAAGTCAAATTATCTTCGGGTTTTGTGCAACCTTAATGCACTCTGAGCAGAGCCATAAAGCAGCTGTGGGGAGTTAAGTGTTGTCATTTAGAAGAGAGGTGGTTTAATGAAATCTGGCCGAGCTCCCCCCATTAAATGGATAAAAGCTTTCCTTTTTATCCTTTTTCTTTTTTTCCCCTTTATCTCCTGCAGAGCCTCCTCCGGTGAGATCCCACCTGTAACTCTATCCCCTGTTAATCACCGTGTTCTCTGCATGAAATGCTCTTTAAATACCCCACAGAGCTGAACAGGGTGTTCTGCACTGCCCCGGAGAGAAAATCCCACATCTCCCACCTTCCTCAGCCCTGGCAGGGAACCAGGAAAGGGTTAAAGGAGAACAAACATATTTGGAGCTTCAGCATTGCATTATCTGAGGCCAAAATCAATAGGGCCACGTGCAGGGTGTGTGAGGGGTTTGGGGTTGGCTTTGGGGTTGATGCGGCCTGAGAGGGAGGAAAAGGGAAAAAAAGCCATAAAAACCTCTCAGTGTCTGTAGAAAGCTCCAAAGGCATGGGCAGGGCTGAAGAGAGATGCAAAATGCTGGCACAGAAATGAAGGGAAATTCTGATTTATCCTGGGAATATTTGGGTTCTAACAAGTGGTTTCAGAGCAGAGAGATGAAGTCCCTGAGCTACAACTGTCCCTGTAATAGGTGACATCTTCAAAAACTCAGGGAAATAGATAATGTTGAGAGAGAGACAGTATGCGACAATTCTGGAGATAACAGAAAAAAGAAGCAAATCCGAGCTGCAGAAGCAGCTGTTGAATTCCTCTCCATGCTGAGCTGAGATCTCCACGCAGGAGAGGATGAAATTCGCTGCAGTAATTTTTCTGCAACTGGGAGAAATCCAAACTGATGGTCAGTCCCATTAATTCTGCAAATTATACCAAGTGTTACTCACTCCTCAGCATTTTTATTTTATATCATTTGTCAGAATGGATCCAATTCTCACTGGCCAGGCCAGGAAATCACAGTGAGACCCAGGAGTGTTCCAGGAACATTGGGTTCTTCTTGTCCTGGCCTGGGCTGGATAAACCCATTCAGTGCCAAACCTTCCTAAATCAGGGAGGTAAAAGAGGGGTGAACAAGAGGTTATTGGGAGAGATCCATTATTTTTGGGAATAAGAGCAGGGAGAACCCCAGGAAGAGAGGAACATCTTCCCTTCCTATCGTGGAATGGTTTGGGTTGAAAATCCGAAAAATCCCAAATCAAAATAGACTAAGGATGCTCCAGCCTGGCCTTGGACACTCCCTAGGATCCAGGAAATTGGGAATTGCATCCCAGCCCCTCAAGGGAACAATTCCTTCCCAATATCCCACCTCAAGCTCCTCTCTGTCAGTTTAAATCCTTTCCTCCTCATCCCAGCAATACAATTCCCCATGAGGAATTCCCTATCCCATTTCCTCGCAGGTCCCCAGCAGACATTAGAAGTCTGCAAAAAAAATTTCCAATTTAGTTGACAAAAGTTCTGCTGCCAAACAGAAGATGATATCGAATTCAAAATGGGAATGATAAACACGAAAATTGCTGAAATTGGACTAATTTGACTTGTAACTAGGAGTACTTTGAACATGCAAATTGGGAACTCCAGGCTCATTTCCTGGCTGAAGGAACACTTTGCCAGCAGAGCTGAATCCTGAATCCCAGAATTCCTGAATCCCGGAATTCCTGAATCCCGGAATTCCAGGCAGGTCTGCAAATCTGATTGGTGTGTAAGGATATTTGAAAATGTGAAAAAAAACCCAAAAAACAGGACAAAGAGGGTAAATCAGATTTGTAGTCTCTGATTTTCAGAACTTCCAGGGCGTCAGGGAACACCTGGAACTTCCAACATGCAATAAAGGGAAAATCCCAGGACACAGATCATCCTTTTGGGATCAACTCTTCCAGGCAAGAGAGCTTAAACAGAGGTAGTTAAATCCTGAAAAAAAAACTAATTTGCAGGGATTTTTTGCCTTTATTCCGACAGCATGAAAAATAGCTGTGATTTCACATTTATTCCAATAATTTATATTTCTTCCAATTACTGCACTAAGTTTTAGCACTTCAGTTCCACTATTCTCGTGTCTGGAAGGGGAAGTAGGAACCCAAAATTGCACCCAGAATTAAACTCTAGCAAAAAGCAGTTAAAATAGTTAGAAACAAGAGTGCTGGGGCAGGGTGGGAGTTTTGTATGGCGAAAGGGGGAAGAGGAGAAAGACAAAAAGGTCAAGTTAAAAAAGAACTTGGAGGAGAATTGGGAGCGAGCCCTGAATGGATAAAAGGCCAGAAGTTCAACCATCCCAGTCCTATATTGAAAATAGCAGATCTTTATATATATATATATATATTTATTTATTTATATGCAGCCCTAAATTTATCTCTGGCTGCCTGGTTATATATGGGATCTCTCCACTTCTACAGCCCTCCAGCGAGGAAAATAAAATCATTTGTATTTGACACTCTCAGGTTACCAAATCCTTCTCCTCCAAACCCAGCTGGTAAGTGGCTTCAAAACTAAAATCCTCCTGTCAGCTCAGGAGCATGGATAAACCTATGGAAATTTCCTTTTTTTTTCTGTTCCAAGGGGTAAAAATCCCAATTTTTTGGCACCTCCAGACCTACAGCAAAGGCAGGAAACTCTTTACAGCCTCCAAAATACTTTATCAGCACAAATAACTTTATTTAAATCCCTTTTTTTTTTACTTTTGTGAGGAATTTCTGCTGGAAGAACAGAGGATGTTTCCCATCCTGCTGCTCAGGAATCAATTCCCTATCTAAATTAGGGAAACTAATTTCCCTTTCCTAAATTAGGGAAACTCTAAGAGCCTTAGAAACTCTAGAACTTTAAATAGAAGCAGCAAACACAGCCATACGTGAAAATATTTCCCAAACATTTCATTTTGAATGACATTTAGAAGAAAATAAGAAAAATAAATTTAAAAAAAATTGTAAAGCTCAATTTTTTTTCATTCAAACACAAAAAAAATATCAGCAGCTGGAATAGTTACATCTGACTGATGTCAACCCTGGAAAAGCACAAAATACAAAAACCGATACCCCAAACCAAGCAAGAATACTACTCTGGTTTTTTATATTTTCTGTAAAATTCAAAGGTTTTTTTCTTGTTGCAGGAGAGGTGAATTTAGCTGGTTTTGGAC
>VZRM01004503.1:591586-624822 GCA_013397955.1 Grantiella picta | reverse complement strand
ATATCATATCATATCACATCATACATGAGAATATATAATATATGTAATATTTGATTTATTTTTTTCCCCAGTTGTACGCTAAAAAAATCACCAGGAGCAGCTGTCACACGAAACAAGAAGAACCAAGCTGAACCACCAAAAAGAAGCCAAAATTCGTCCCCAAAAATTCGTCCCCAAAATTCATTTATATTTCGTTTCTAACTCAATACAATCAGTTTTATTGGCGTGCAGTGATTCCATCTCTGCACCAAAGCAGGATCACCCCACGGTGAATAAAATCCCTTTGGCTGCAGCTCTTTCAAACCCTCAGGAAATGCAAAACCTCCAGGAAAATCATCCCTCAGCCCTTTCCAGCAAGAACTTTCCAGCAGGGAATCAGTAGCTGTAAAAGCAATGTTTGCCCATGGAGAGGCTGTGTTTGCTCAGGGCAAATAAAGGAGAAACCAGGAGCTTTGTTGGGAAGAACTGCCAGCGATGGAAACTCTCACAGCTCACTGTCCCCTCCTGGGGACACCAACTGCCCCTGTTTGTAGAGCTGAGTTAGGGAGAGATGGAGGGGGAAAAGGGGAGGAAAATCAGAATGTGAAGGAAATTGTCCGTTTTCGGTGGAGGAATCATCCCTTGGGAATTGCAGTTTTTGTGGGAAAGAGAAGGGGAACATCGTCCTTGGGAATGACAGCAGCACTAGAAAACCTCCAATTTTCATTTTTTGGAGACAAAATAAAAATGGATTGTCAGGTAGCAGGACACTGAGGGAGAGATCACACGAGGAAGGATGATGTAAGGGAGGAGTGGCTTTGATTTTATATTTTTCAATTTTTTTTAAAAATTATTTTGTTATTGACCCCCATCACTCCCTTCTTTCCTTCTCCCCCAGTCCATTGGTTGGATTTATTAACTGAATAGGTTTGTAATAAATTTTGGGCTGGTTTGTCTCATTCTTCAACAAACATCATAAAACACAGGCTCTGTCTTCAGCATATTCACACTGGACTGACTTT
The DNA here is from genome assembly GCA_013397955.1 of Grantiella picta. NCBI lineage: Eukaryota > Metazoa > Chordata > Aves > Passeriformes > Meliphagidae > Grantiella > Grantiella picta. The sequence goes on along the minus strand of VZRM01004503.1, from coordinate 623,821 downwards.
TGGAAATCCCTGCTTGAATTACCTTTTTTATACCTTTTTTTACTTTTTTAAATTTATTTACCTTTTTATAGCTCTTATCCAAAATGTAGCAATTTTAGCAGGGAAGCAGGAGGAGGAAAACTGTTGATATTCTGATATTCTGATATTCTGATATTCTGATATTCTGATATTCTTCTTTCAGATATTCACGCAGAGAAGTGTTTGCCACATCAAACTGGGTTGGAAAAAGCACAAACCATGTGATTTTCCAAAGCACAAACCCTGCTTGTCATTTTTCACTCTCTGCCCACCTCTGCAGCAATCGCTGAGAATTCCTCCAGTTCCTGACTCCGAATTCTGCCCCGAAGGCAGGAAGGCTGAATGGAGATTTAGAATTTAAACTGGATTTTAGCCACCTGAGATCCAGCTGATCTTTCGGTGTCTGTCAGGGTTTTAGTTACCACCAGCCAAGCAGGCACTGCTCTGACTCAAAGCCTGGCTCAATGTTTAATTAACACAGGGCTAATAGACCTCCCTAAAGGGCATCTTTAATGCAATCAAAATAAATCTAATGTTATCTAAACACATAAAACCCCTCTATAACAACCCCCAAGTTTCTTTGTCTGCTGTAATGACACTGATTTTTCTCTTTTAGAAGTGCTGCTGTCAACTTTTTTCCCATTAATTTTTCCATCCCCATCTCCCTCCATAGGATATGAAACGTTAATCTGTTGGTTGACAGTAATCTTTGCCTGTCATTACCAACATCCCCTCAGTAAAAACAGACTTATTTCCCCCCTCATTCACCACAGATCCACACTCCAGACAGTTCCCAGTTGTTTCAGCTAGAAAGGATTAAAACACTTGCAAATATTAAATTTAATCCACTCCAAGGGAGGGCAGAAATTAATCATAATTAAGCCTCGGCAGCTGTAATTCTTAGCAGGGTGAATTATCTAATGAGGATTCTTGCTGAAGAATAGGGCTGAGTCATGGGCATCCCATTCCTTCTGGGCTGCAAATCAATGCCTTCAGCAGAGCAATCAGAGCGAAATATGAAATGAACAATTCTTTTATTCAAAAATCAATAGGAGGAAATTGATCCCTGGGTTGGATGGCACAGCTCTGGTTCTGCAGGGCAATAAAAGGCTGAGTGTTTGCAGAGCGTGGGGAGAGCGGATTTTATTAGGGATGGAAACACCAGGAGCTCGTGGCTCAAGGCTCTGAGAATATTTGGCTCCTTTTTATCCCAGGAAAGCTGCAGGAACTGGAGGTTTTGATCTCCCAGGCAGCTCGGAGGGCTCAGCTCTGTTAATTCCAGATTGCTGGGCTTGCTCCAGAGCAAACCCTGAACTTCAAGGGATAACGAACAATTTGGGGTGCAGGGATTTATTTGGGACCACCAGCAACACCTGACTCCACTCCTTGCTTCATTTGCACAGCTAAACGTTCATTATCTCATTAATTATCACCTGTAAGAAGTTAATTTCTATTTATTCCACTCCCAGAAGCAGAGCCATTGATGCTCAGGGAAGAGGTGAGTCCCAATCCAGTGTTTCAAGGATTTAAGTGAAAAAACCTTTTTTTAGAAAGGCCCTGGTTCGGTGGGTTTGGGGTGATGGAAAAACCCTCCAGAGAGTTTGGGAATCTGCTGGAGAAGTGCTGGATGTGCTGAGAGCTGCTCCATGTGCACCTTCTGGAAATTTAATAGCCACAGAATTGATTCTCTCTTCCAAACCCTTTGTACTGGGGGTCTGGAAAAGTTTCCAGTTGCCAACAGGAGCCCAGAAATGGCTCCATGGATTTGCTGCTGAAATTCCTTCTTTTGTGGAGTTGCCACATCCTGCAGGATTTCTCACTGCAGGTTTTCTTCCTGTGGATGTGCAGTGCAGGGAGGAGGCTTTGGGAAAAGGTCCTCATGAGATACAGCCCAGAAAAAGCAGCCATTAAAGGGATGTAATAAAATACAGGCCTTATTAAACCGAAATGACATAAAAATAATGTGATGATGTAGGAAAGCAATGTTCTAGTTTGGCTCTGGGATTGTTGTTTACTTGTTTGTTTGCATCTGAAATAAACTTTACCCCCGTCTCCCTGTTTTCTTCCATAAATACACAGAATATTAGCTGGCTGGTTTATTCCGTTCTAGCTAAATGTGGCTTTTTAATTTCAGATAGATCCTTTTACTGCCCTAAAATGGCAATACATGTGCAGGGCCATGCTTACCACGAGGAACAGATGTTGTGCCAGAAATACTCCTGTAAACAAGGCCTTTCAATCCCAGGTTTGGGAGGCTCAGACTATATTTAAACATACAACAACCAAAAGAAAAAAAACAGAAAAAAATAGAAAAATCAGCTCAGTTAGGTCATTATTGGGATAATTATTTCTGTCTCGGTGTGACAAATCTGAAGTCACCACGTGACGATTTCCAGATTGCTGGAAACCATTCTGGAGCAGGAATTGCAGCAGCCATGGATATTTATTGATCCCACAGCTGGCTTTGCCCTTATTCCCAACAAACCCCAAATCCCCCAGCCCTGGGGACAGCAGGGGACAAACCCTGCCTGCCCTGGGTGGTGGCACCTGCCAGAGGCTCACCTGAGCTGCAGAAGTCAGACAGATGGTGCTGGGGCAGGATTTAAAGCTGTCTGGCGCTGCGGTGGCCTCTGGGTGCCCTGGTGAGGACGTTAAGCAGAGATCAGTTCCTTGTGCTTTCCGTGAGCTAAAGATTTGTGTCCCTTGTCCCTTGAACTGCTGCTGTCCCCTCCCGGGGTGGCAGCCAGCCAGGCCTCCTTAGGACAGCGAAAAGGAAGGACCTGGTGACTTTTTTTGGTGGCTGCAGATTGCTGCCGTGAGAAAACCTTTCGTTAACCTTCGGAGGGTGTTGAAATGAGCTCACCTTGCTCTGCACTCTGCTGTCACTGTCGCTGTCACTGTCACCTGCCAGGCCCATCAGGAGCCCTCCCAGCCTGGCAGCACCTGGGAGCAGCAGGAGGAGCCCTGAGAAACCCAACTCCTGCAGGATGGAGGCAGCAGATGCCAGAGCAGTGACTTCCAAAGGTGTCGTGTCCTGGAGAGAGCTCAGAAAACCTTATCTCTGGAGTGACCTTTTGCTGAGGCTGCCTGCAGCCATCTCCTGTGACAGCTGATGGGCACAGAGCTGGAGGATGGGTGACACTGGGGAGGCAGGCAGGGGGTGGCTTTGGGGTTTTGGGGGCTGAAAGAAAATTTGGGAGCCTCAATCCCACACGGAGCCAGAGGCTCTGTTTGCTGTGTCCCTCCTGGCCTTGATCCTCCATCCATCCATCCATCCATCCATCCATCCATCCATCCATCCATCCATCCATCCATCCATCCCCAGAGGTTCTGCTCCTCTTCATCCTTCTGGCCAACCATCCATGATCTGTGAGAGTCCAAACGAGCTCAGGCTAAATCCCAGGAGAATAAAGAATATCAGCTTTATTGGGGATTTATTCTGCATGGCTGAGCTCGGACTGGAAGGTGGCTGCTGCTTGATTTGGTTCTCCCCAAAATCTTGGCCAAAACTCAGCAGTTCTGGTGTGAAATGAGCTTTGGTTTGAGCAATCTGAGAGAGAAATAGTGAGGATAGCCCTGAGCACAGCAACCTGCAGCCCCCTCTGCAGCATTGTCACCCATCTGAGTGGCTTTGGGAGTGAGATTTGGCCTTCTGAGCCGGCTGGAATTGCCTGTGAATCATCGGGAGGGCACTAAAATCAGCTGGAGGTTTTGGACACAAACGTGTCCATACCCTGCGGAAAATAAACAGGAAAATAATAGGCAGCAGTGTTGGAAAAAATGAGGATTTTCCCCTCTGTCAACAAAAACAGAGTGGTGGTTAAAGTGGAAATAAGCGCATTGTAAACTGCAGAAAGTATTTTATACTGACTGCTAATTAGCGATTCTAAAAGGAGGCTCCTCATTAATATCCAAATTCTGGTTAGAGCTGACGTGCTCGGGCTGGAGAGAACCTCCTGTCCGGGCTTTGGAGCACCGAGTGAGGGATTGACTTAACTGCTCCACTCCCCTGATCCCCTCGGCGAGCAGCAGTTAAAGGAATTAAGTATTTATAGCTAAATACCTGCGCATCAAAGGAGAGCAGCCCTTGGCTGAACCTCCCGCAGGTGGCACTGGGAATGTCGCTGTCACCCCGCTGGCTGGAGGTGCCACCTCCTGGCTCAGGATGGCTTTCCTCCAGGAGAGCATCCCACAGCACCGCGGTGAGGAGCCGCGGGGAAATGCTGAGAAAAATGGGATTGAAACCCCTGCCTCGGATTGGGGATCACACCCTTCTCCTTGGGGACCGCCGCTGCTTTTTCCTTAAAAAACAAAAATGATGTGGGATGAGTTTGTGTTGGATTTCACACCTTTCCTGCCGCCTTGCAGGGATTCAGCTCGGCCACATCCTGCCTGGGAGGGGTTTTGGTGAGGAAATTGCTGTAATTAATCGAGACTGATGGGGTTTGGTGCTCCTGCAAGAGAGGAAGGCTTGGAGGAGAGAATATTGGAATAGTCAGAGCTGGGAAGGATCTCCACAGTTCATCCCGACCCTTCAGAGCTCATCCTGACCTTTCCAGAGCTCATCTCAGTCCTTCCAGAGCTCATCACAACTTTCTAGAACCCATCCCAATTTTCCAGAGCTCATCTCAGCCTCTCCAAAGCTCATCCCAACACTCCAGAGTTCATCCCAGCCTTTCCAGGGCCCATCGCAATCCTTCCAGAGCTCATCTCAGCCTCTCCAGAGCTCATCCCAACCCTTCCAGAGCTCATCCCAACTTTCCAGAGCTCATCCCAATCTTTCCACAGCTCATCTCAGCCTCTCCAGAGCTCATCCCAACTTTCCAGAGCTCATCCAAACACTTCCAGAGCTCATCCCAACACTCCAGAGCTCATCCCAACCTTTCCAAAGCTCATCCCAACCTTTCCCGATGTCATCCCAAGCTTTCCAAAGCTCATCCCAAGCTTTCCAGAGCTCCTCCCAACCCTCCCACAGTCAGTCCCTTGCTGCCACCGTGTGTCAAGCCAGCTCTTGCAATCCCCGGAGTTTCTGAGCTGCTTTTTGCCGGCAGAGTTGGCAGGGAAATGCAAACTCCTCATCCTCACAGCCCCTGGAACTGTCCTGCTTGATGCCACGACTTCCAAGTGCTCCATTTCCTCCCTGCCCCCAGATTTCTTTATTCTTTTTAACATGCTCCACCCCCAAGGGGTTTAAATTAATTTTTAATTTCAATACTGTTTCATGCCTCTACAGCTTTAAAACAAAAAACGTGTGATGGGGAATTTAATTCTATCCCAAGGTAATCTAAACCCAAGCATGGCTCTTTTGTCATCAATAAACGGGATTGATTTATTTTTTTTTTCCCATGCAAAAAAAAGATGAACTGAAATCTCAACAGGTAAATTTTAGTTCCAAAACTGACCTGAAGGATGGAGGAATAAAAGTTGTGTGCTGCAATATGCTGTAAAAAATAAGCCTGTAAGAAAATACTGCATTCCATCAACAAACTTTTTAATTTTTTTTTTAATTAGTGAGTTCATTTTTAGGAAAATACCTGGAAGAAGAGCCAGAAAGGCTGGCTGGGAGCTTGGAGAGAGAGGCACGAGAGACTTCACCCACGAGAGGGAGCTCAGCTAACGCGAATAAAAGCGCCTAAAATGTTACTGCCCTGCAATCGCCTCCCTGCCCGAAATTAAATAGGAAAAGCACAATGGGAAACAGCATGAATTCATATTTTAGTGCCATTCGTGCTTCAATGCCCAACATTTCCCTGGGTAGCTCTGCCAAAGGATCAAGGACAAGTCATGGCACAGCCACAGCTCTGGTGATCCAAGGATTCCCAAGCTTGCAGGAGCAGAGGAATTTCATAGCACTTATTCATACAGGTCTAGGTGAGATAAAATAAGATTTTTGGATGGATAAGGCTTTGTACAGATCTGTAAAGCTGCTGCTGGTTCATTCCTGAAGAAGGCTTATGCTGTGGGCTGGGAAAGTGGTTTTTTTTTCCTCCACTTATATTACGAGTACAATAAAATATTATTAATTAATATAATTAATTCTCACAAATACTGGCATAAAGAGAAGGTGGAGAAGGCCCTGAGCAAGTCCTTGCTGATATTGCAAAATTCAGGCTTCATCTTCCATGTTGTTTGTGCAGCTCCCTGGGTTGGCTCTTTGCTCAGAGCCATAAGTTAGTTAAAAAAATCATAAATCCTTTTCAGTCTCATAGTTAATAATACTAATAATAACGATAATAATAATAAAGGCACCAAACTGTGAGATTTTATTCAACTGAATACTGAGAGGAGGGAGAAGCCAGCAGCATCAGATGCCATTTTCTAGAAGCTGCCTGGCATTGCATTGTATAATTTTGACATATGTGACCCTTTTTAATTTCCACTCTCCCTGTTCTCATCCAAAACCAGGAGCAGAACTCCTGAAGTGAGGCAGAGGGGGCAGCATCCTCCAAAAGCACAAGAAAAGCTCATTTCCAGACCAAAAATCCGCAGAAAACCCCGATTTCTGCACATCTGGGGTGACCTGGGAGGCTCTTTGAGCAACCCCTGCAAGGCACAGGGAGATGAGCCTTGAGAGGAGAATTCCATCCTCCATCTCCTGTGCTGGGAGCTCATTTGGAGGCAAATCTCCCAACCTGGAGCTGTTTTCCCATCCCCTCGGAGAGCTCACTGGGGTGGTCGGCGCTGGGGAAAGCCGAAAGCAAACAGAGTCCAGCTGCAGGCAGATGTGGAGCTGTCGGGGTCACTGAGCCCTGCGGGGTGGGCAGCACATGGCCCTGCTGGGCTCGGGGGGATCAGAGCCCACAGCCTTCCCTGGCCAAAGGGAGATTCTGCTGCTCTTCCCAAAGCGCTGGGGAGAATCCAGAGCGCTCCGAGTGCTTCCCAAGCTGCTTTATCCACTCAGCTGGACAATCCCCAACTGCCCCACTCGCAGTGCCTCCCGTGCCAGGATTTTCCTGGGATATCCACCAGTGTTTTCCTGCTGTGCCCACCAGGATCAGGGAACCCATTCCCCAGAACCCCCGAACTTTATGTTGTTTCCAGCTCTGCTCTGTGAACTTCAATTCGATGGCAGCAGGATGCCAGTGAAATGTGGAAATGGATATTCTGGGGGGTTTTTTCAGGCCACATCTCGACCTGGATTGGTGCTCATGGCTCTCAGAAAGGATTTACCCTTCAGCTCTGGAAATTGCATGAACAGTCCCACATAAAGAAATAATTAATTAAGAATATATTATAATAACAAACGGTGAGCAGCCACGAAGACACGAAGTTTTCCCTTTTACCTGCCCGTGTTTTCTCTAGTCTGTGTTTATCCTGTGTCCTCCTCAACTCTGCCTCCCCCAGAGCAGGAGGAAAGGTCCATGAGGAGGAGGAAGGACCATCTGTGGTGGGGTGAGCGTGGAGCCCCCGAGGCAGAGCAGCCTCGAGCTGCAATTCTCACGATCCCAGGGCTGAACTTTGTAAATAGACTTGGCAAGGGCTCTCCTGCCTGCAGAAAACAGCCTTGGAGAGGGGGAAATAAATAAACAAACAACCTCCCTTCCTCCTCTGCAGGCCCTGCTGTGCCCTCCTGACCCAGCCCCAGAGACAACATGTGGCTGCTCCGTTGGAAATCGGGTTGGGGCTTTTATTTTGGGGCTGGAAAAGGCAAAGCTCCTGCCTGGCTTTATTTCTGTCCTGTCTCTGAGGGGCAGAGATGTCCTTGGCAAATACAGAGGGGATGAGGAGCTGATTTCATCCCAACTCTGATTGAAATTCTTGGGGATAAGATGGTGAGCTGGGGTGTAAATGAGGATGTGGTTCGTTCAGGAGTGAAGGGCTTGTGCTTAATTTTAGAGATAACTACTGATTTTGTACTCCAGAAATGCCAGAAAGACCCCAAATCTACCCTGCCATCTCCCTAGTGTGTCCCCATGCCAGTAAATGGGATGGAGTAAATGTGGCTGTTGGGACAGAGCCTGCAATCCTCAGTGTTGGAGGGAGGATTTGTCCTGATCTCTGTAATTGCCGAGAATCCTCCCGGAAAATCAGCAAAATATTTTTCCAGCTGATATCCCTTAAAGCTCGACTTAGGAAACTCCATATTCTATAATTACAATGCAGATGGTGCAGCCAGGGAGACCTGGAGAAAGCCAAGTGTCTCAAGGTACTGAGCATCCTTCAGCACATCTCCTCATTGGCCTCAGGACAGCAGCAATCAGAGAATCCCAGAACCATTCGGGTTTGGAAGACCTCTGAGATCACCAAGTCCAACCTTTGAACAAACACTGTGCTGTCAACCACCAAGTGCCACATCCAGGCATGTCTGGGGAACCTGTGGCAAGAAAACTCAGCAATTCCCTGGAAAAGCCATTCCCTGGGAAGGGCTGGGCTGACGGAGTGAATCCTGCCTGCTGCTGCTGCTGTGGGATGTGTTGGGATGGTGCCTGGAAAGCTGAGCTTTGCCAAACCCATCCTGGTGGTTCAGTCGTGTCCTGGAAAGCTGAGCTTTGCCAAACCCATCCTGGTGACCAAATGGTGTCCTGGAAAGCTGAGGTTTGCCAATCCCATCCTGGTGGTTCAGTCATGTCCTGGAAAGCTGAGCTTTACCAAACTCATCCTGGTGACCAAGTTGTGCCTTGGAAGACTGAGCTTTGCCAAACTCATCCTGGTGGCTTTGTCATGTCCTGGAAAGCTGAGCTTTGCCAAACCCATCCTGGTGACCCAGTCGTGTTCTGTATCCCAACAGCAGCACTCAGCTGTCTCTCCAGTGCTCATTTTCATTCCAGAGGCAGCTCCATCATTCAGGGTGAAAGGAAAAGCCAGCCAGGCCTTTGGAAGGAGCTGGTGAGGAGCTGCACGGCTGAGATTCCCTGCAGGGCTGGGAGGGCAGCAATTCCCTGCCTCCTGCCCCGATCCTGCCAAGGCTGAGCTGCATCTGCCTCTCCCAGCCAATCCTGAGGTGGAATATCCTCATTGGCATTGGCACTCTGCACAAGCTGGGATCCATTTATTAATCCACCTTTTAGCCGAGTGGAACTCTGGCTGCTCCATCCTAATATTGTCCAAATCCATCAGTCTGTTCCTATTACAAGACTCACACAAAAGAACAGTTTCTTCTGTTCTTTCTTCCAGAAATGGGAAGAGTTGAATGCTTTTTGTTTTGGTTTGGTTTTTTTCCTTTCTCCTGGGTCTTCTTTTGACTGACTGGGATTTTTTCATGGCTGTATCAGGGAGCTGGACATTCCCCTTTGTTTTGGAAGCTCTGGCTGATGGATCACATTTTAATTGGCGTTGAGGTTTACAGAAAAAGGGAGCACCACAGGAAGTTATTAGAATAACAACACTCTGCATCTGCACAGGAATTAAAACTGCAAATGGACAGGGCATATTAATTGCTACCAAATGCTTTGGGTTTCTCCTGCCTCCAAAAGCCCAGCTCAACAAAAGCTGGGCTTGGGGGTTTATTTTTAGCGTCTATTTTCCTGCCTTTCTCCTCCAGCAAAAGCACCGAGATTTGTAGGATTTCAGCCTTCTGGATAAAATTTCTTCTGCAGAGCGTTTCAAAGGAGATAAACACATTTGTTTTGACAGGGAGGACACTGATGGCTGCAGACAGACCCAGCTTGGCCGAGGCTCTGTTCCCACAGCGCCAATCCGAGCGTGGGCTCCGCCGGCTCCTGCCAAAGCTGCTCCCAATATTTCGCCTTTCCTGTTCTTATTTTTTTCCCCTAAGAAATTATCGATGTCACAGGGCTGCCTCTCTCATTACAGAAGTAACAGATTGTGAGTGGTTTTTCTTCTCTTTCGCTTGCTAATTTTTAAATTTTTTTTTAGTTTCGTAAATGAAAGGAGGAAAAGCAGTAGGGAAAAAATGCAAATTTTATTCACAGATATCCAAAAACTCTTTCAGCCAATTGAAACCCATTTTTTTTCTCAAGAAAGGAGAAGTTGGAAATATTTTGGACAGTGAGCTGCTTCGGTGCCTTCTTTTCTTTTTCTCTTTGATTTATTCCAACACTTTACTTCTCTCTGCTCCTTACTAAATTGTTATTCCAGGAATTTTCCCTTTTCCTACCTCCTAAAGGCAATGGCCAATCCTCAATAACTGCAAAAGGACGTACCTGGAACTGGTGGCTTTTCTGGCATCTCTTGTTGATAATTGGAGTTGATATTCGAGCTCTTTTCCAACTTTAATAAGTGTGTAATTTAATGAGTTTATTCTTATTCACAGAGCAGGACTCCACAGAAGGAAAATATTCATGGGCAGTGTTTCAAATCCTCTGGAACTCCCATGATGCGTTTGTGACATCACAAAAACAAAGGGAAAATTTAAAGGGAAAATAAGAACAGAATTTTAACCAAATTAACGACATTATCCTGCATTCCCACCACCATAACTGTTACTATAATGTTGGCGGCTTTTAAGAGTTTAGGTGATAATCAAATCAAGTTTAATTCTTTGGATTTAACATTTTCCCAGGAGAGCAAAATTCCTGGGAATCTCCTTGCTGTTGTAGAAGAACAGAGAGGAAGAGGAAGAGGAAGAGGAAGAGGAAGAGGAAGAGGAAGAGGAAGAGGAAGAGGAAGAGGAAGAGGAAGAGGAAGAGGAAGAGGAAGAGGAATCTGCCAGTTGCAGAGGTGTCCCAGGTCCCTGATGGCATCACAAGATGCTCTTTCTGTGCTTTGTTTGGGAATATTGATTATTCTGTTATATATTTGGAACACTGATTATTGAATATATTATTGATTATTGATTATTCTCTGTTGTCACTGCCTAATTCCTGGCACACAGCATTGCCTGGATATCCAGTGGTTTCCTAGAGCTCTCCGAGGTCATTCCTTCAGGAGAAGGATGGAGGTGATGGATGCTGAGGTGATGGATCAGCCAGCAGGGCAAACCAAGCCCAGATCTCCCAAAGGGCAAAGGATGAAGTGCAAATTCAGCCCTAAATGATGTGGGGGTGAAGGGAGGGGGAAGAGCAGGGATGGAGGAGCTTTGGGATGCTCCAGCAGGGAAGTTCCCAGGTAAGCTCCAAATCCACGAACCAGAGGGAGATGCTGAGCTCGTTAGCATATTCAGAGGCACAGGATAATCAGGAAAGGACAACAAACCCGGAATGTCCCACTGAAAGCACTCAGTGGCTCCGAGCCAGCCCTCCCTGCAGCCCTGCTCGGCTCTACAAAGCCCCAGCAGGGACAAACCAACCCCAGCTCCCCAAAAACCGCACCCAGCAAAGCCCCCCTGGAACAATGGGGTGCCAGGCAGGATCCCCTGCGCCTGCAGCGCCCGGCAAGCTCCAGGGAGCAATGCCACCCCTCGGGGTTCCCACCCAGAGCACAGGGCAGGGCAGGCAGGGAGCTCTGCCTTTGTGTCCCCGGCTGGGGGAGGCAGGAGAAATGGAGAGTGAAATGTGATATGAAATCAATTTCTGCTCCTGGGGAGCCGGCTTGGGATGGAGGAGTGGATTTTGTCACGGGCTCAGGGATACCCAGGACTCGATTCTTCATCCATGTGCTTAAAGAAAACCCCATTTTTCCTCCTGGCTTTGCCCCTTCCCATTGTCCTTTTGTATGAGAGATATTGGTAAGCGTGAGGAATTGGCATCCCTCTTGATCTGCGTCACGAAACAATACCAGAACAGAAACAGCCACTTCTGCTTCACATCAAATAACTTCTGACTGTCTCGTGGAAAAACGGGGGCGAAGGAAAAGGGAAAGGGAAGAGGAAAGGGGAAGAGGAAGAGGTGATAATCACGTAAAGTTTCATCCTTTGGAGTCAGCATTTTCCCAGGAGAACAGGAGGGGAAAAGGAAAAAGGAAAGGGAAAGGGAAGGGGAAGGGAAACGAGAAAAGGGAAAGGGAAAGGGAAAGGGAAAGGGAAAGGGAAAGGGGAAGGGAAAGGGGAAGGGGAAGAAGGAGAAGGAAAAGGAAAAGGAAAAGGAAAAGGAAAAGGAAAAGGAAAAGGAAAAGGAAAAGGAAAAGGATGGAATCACAGTCCCCATGGAATATTTGTGGATTCAGCGTGGCCTCCTCTCCCCTGTGTCCCACTCTGTGTTTCCTGCATGCCCTCTGGCCGTGTCACCACCCCACGACTCCACAGCTCTCCAGATGGTCCCCGCAGGAATATCAGAGACGATTTTGGTGGAGAAACAACCCCTGCACCCCACGCCGTGTGTCCTCACTGCCCATAAATGTGCGCAGCTCCCTGGGTGTCAGCAGGGAGCAGGAACTTCTCCGTGCCCGGAGCTGTGGCCTCCAAGTCGGGTTGTTTTCTTTCCCTTCCCCTGCATTTTTTCATTCAAGCTGCTCCTGGTGGGAAGTGTGGGATTTCTGCAGCAATGCAAAAGTGATAAAGAACAGGAAATCAAACAGGATCCTTTGGACGTGGTGGGGAATAAGAAGAGCAGAGTTTATGTGATGAGATATCCCAGGAATAAACTGCCAAATGACTTAATAAATTAGATAATCCCAAACAATTGCCTCCCTAGCATCTCCCACATCCCTCCCTGCTCTCCCTGGGCTTGCAGCAATAATCCTCCCTGCTCTGCAGACTCCAGCAGCTGGATGGCTCAAAGTCAAGTTGCCACTGCAAGAGTTACCTCTTTTCTCCTGGAAATACGGGAATTCCCTGCTCCTTTTCCACCCCCAGCTTCTGCTAAGGTGTTCCCAAGTCCAGGTTCATGTTTTGCATCACCCTCAGCCTGGGTGTTCCCCCATCCAGCTGGAGCAAACCTCAGCCAGGGCAGGAGGCAAACATCCTTTCCTGCTGCTGCCTCTCCCCATCCCATTTTCTCCACACATTTTTGTGCTCAGCCTGGTGTCACTGCTAGGTGAGCAGAGGGCGACGATCCTCTCCAGGAAGTGCTGCGTTTTTCAGGGATTTTTACCTTTCTCAGAGAGGGGAATGTGGAGGAACCTTCTGGCAGCCACACCTGGGCTGGGCTGTGGCCCTCGGGAATGGGAAGCAGCTTTTGAGGTGATTTTGGGGTGGTTTGGGGCTCTGTGTTGGCGAGCTCTGCAATCCTCAGCCTGTCCTCCCGAAAATCCAGTGCCACACCTGCCCAGCTCTCAGGCAGAGCCATCTTGGAGCCTTTTCCTTTTCCTTTTCCTTTTCCCTTTCCTTTTCTTTTTCCTTTTCCTTTTCCTTTTCCTTTTCCTTTTCCTTTTTTCCTTTTCTTTTTCCTTTTTTCCTTTTCCTTTTCCTTTCCCTTTCCCTTTCCCTTTTCCTCTTCCTCTTCCTTTCCTTTTCCCTTTCCCTTTCCCTTTTCCTTTTCCTTTTCCTTTTCCTTTCCCTTTTCCTCTTCCTCTTCCTTTCCTTTTCCCTTTCCCTTTTCCTTTTCCTTTCCCTTTTCCTTTTCCTTTCCCTTTTCCTTTTCCTTCTCCTTTTCCTTGGCAGAGGCTGCCAGGAGGGATCTTCCCGTGGTGTTTTGCTCCAGGTGAATCCCACTGATTCCTCCCCCTGCCCTGTTCAGCCTGGCAGGGCTGATGAAGATGCTGCAGCACGACTGTTAAATGGCAGCTTTCACCCCTCTTAATCCCCTTAGTTTGCTTTGAAAACTGTAATAAAACCCAGCAATTCAGCTCCACATCAGCTTTGGGAGAGCTCAATTATTTTTTCCTTATAGGACGTTGATTTATCTCCCCTCAATTACTGTTAAACCCACCAGCATAATTCAGTTATATTCAATATAATATTGTTAATTCAACAATAAAGTCCACCGACGCGATTCAACAGTCAAATCCACAATTCGACAGTAAAATTCACAATTCAACAACCGATTTCTTCTGCCCCTTCCTGCCACCTGCAGCCCCAGCCTGGCTGCTGAAGGTGCCCACGGTGGGTGGGACTGCAATTCCCACCGGGAATTCTGCCGGGCTGTTGGATTGCTGCAGTTGATAAAGGCAGTTGTTCCTGCACTCAGCACATTGTTCACTCCCTCTCCAGATGGAACAGATTAGCCGAGCCCTGAAATGTTGTTAAATAAAATACGCAAAAAGAAAATACAATTATTGCTAAAGTGAAAACATACCGCATGGGATTATTAAAAGCCCAAGATGTTTTACATTTTAAGGATGTTCTGCAGGGCTGGTTTTTTGGTTGGTTTTGGGTTTTTTTTCCAGCCTTCACGCAGCAAAGGCTCGCAGGGGTAGTGTTAAACTTTTCCATGTGATCCCAGGGAGATCCCAGAGCTCAGCTCTGTCAGCCTTGGGGTTGCCCTCTGTCCCTGGCTGAGCGCTCAGGGCCGTGGGGTGGGAATTCCAGGGGCCCAAATCCGTGTTTCCTGCTCCTCCACGGAGCACCAGCAGAGTCTGTGTTCAAATTTTCAAATTTCTTGTGCTGCCTCTCCTCCCTGCCCAGGCAGAGTGAGGAGCTTTGCCTGGAGAATTCCCTGCTGCCACAGCAGTCCCCTGGCTGCCATTTCCCCCGAGATCCCACTTGGACACACCTGTGTGCAAAGGGTCCCAAATTCTCCAGATCTGTGTTCTGTGATAAGCTCTGTCTCATCATCATTGATTTTAGTCCCACAGATTCGTGGGGTGGGTTGGGTTGGAAAAAACTTTAAAAGATCCTCTAGTGCCACCAGACAGGGACAATTTCCACTGTCCCAGGCTGCTCCCAGCCCTGTCCAACCCGGCCTTGGACACTGCCAGGGATCCAGGGGCAGCACAGCTTCTCTTTAATACAAGAAACACCCTCAAAGATTATTTTGAAAGGAGTCTGCAAACCTCAATCTATCGAGCATCACTTTGGTTACAAATGATCCGGAGGTACCGAAGGTGGAAGTGCAGATGGATAGTGTGAGAGCTGCAGTGATTACTGCCCCAGAAAACACAGCTGAGTTTAAAATAACCTGGATGAGTCCTCAGCGAGTCCCCAGCTCATCGGGTTCTGCCTTAATGAGTTTATTTGAGCATGTGTTTAATGTCTTTTCTGGATCTGGCTGCAGCAAGGCCAAGCCTTGCAGACATTTTCAGGTGTGTGGTGATAATAAATCACTTTTTCAATGGCCTCAGAAAGGGAGTTTTGAAGGAAGCTGCATCTGTTAATGTTCCAGGTCTCTCCTGAGCATCACTCCATCTCCTTAATGTTCCTCTAGCGAAACCATCTCATTAATGATGGATGAAAAATAAATTCAGCTCCCTGAAATTGCTCTCTCCCGTTTGGTTTTGAGTGACTGGGGGCATCCTGGTGGCTGCTGGCTGATGACAGGACTTGTCCCCAGCAGCCCAGCCTGGCTTTTCACCAGGCTGTCACTCACCAAGGAGATTTCCACTGGCAAGGAGTCCCTGGGGGAAGGGGTTTGGGAGGGATGCTCAGCCACATCTGCACAGCAGAGCACATCTGGCCGGGCAGGGATGGCTCCCCTGCTCATTAATTAGCGAGCAGTTATCAACAGCAACCTGGAAACACAAAGCGGGAAATTAAAAAAATATCCCCACTTCAAGCAGATTTTCTTGCAGCCACGTGGAAAATTCCAGCCCTGAAGCTGTAGAATAGAATTTGTAGGATTTTGGTAGAACCTCCCCAAAGCCCGAGGAGTTTTGTCAATAGGAGAGGGACAATGTTGACTGATGGGTCACCCAAAAATCCTGAAATTATGCAAAAAACTTTAAAACAGACCATAAAATAAAGCCCAGCTGATTTTTACATGGTACCTTCAAAAGAGCCATGAATTTTTAGCAGAATGCTGATGATCTCCAGGGTGTTTTTTCATCTCATGGTACCTTGAGCATGCCTAAGGATGCAGGTGTGTGTGTGTGTGAGTATAAAACCATAAATATTTGTTTAAAATGTTGGTATTTTCTGTTCTAAGCAAAATGTCCAATATTCTGCTTTTTTAATATGCAGGGATATTTCTCTGGTGGAAAACTTTGCAGCAAACCAAATATTAGGGGAAGGATTCTGGAATGTGTTTGCCATGGCAAAGGCAAAATCAGCAAGGGGAAACTGCTGACCATTGCTTTGCATTTTAAACATGTTTGCAGATTCATGGAAAAGTGGGAATGCAGCAAAAGGAGAGGGAGCTGCTCCTGATCCTGATGACAACTTTCCTTCCTTTAGAAACCAGCTGGCTTATGGCAGCCTGGAGCTCCAGTGGTGGAATGAGAGGAGTTTTGTTTCATCATATTGCAAGTGAAGTGGGGAATTTGCTGCTGGCTGGAGCAGGATCTGCATCCCCAGGGAAAGGCAGAGCTGGGATGATGTTCTGGGGGGACAAAAGGACACCAATCGAAATCAGCTTTTCCTCTGCCAAACCTTCACTTTTTCCTCCATCCCAGTTACATCCTCACAATCAAATCTCACTGATTATTTCTAATCATTGGTTTCAGAGCATTGTTAAATTCCCGAGGGACAAAGTTGAGGTCTGAATGGACTTCTATCATTAATTAAATCCTCTCTGAACCCCAAACCCATAACCCCTGATCCATGCAGGACTCCAGCCCAGCACTGGGATGGCAAACTGGGAAATGCACTCTCATCTTGGATTTAAACCTGAACTCTGCCCCAGAGTTTATCAAGTCACTCAATCCATCAGGATCTCAGCTTCCCCAACCAGAATTCGGGAAGAAAAGCATTTTCCTACATCCCATGAAGTGTTTTGCAAAGAGGCCTCTGCGATGTACTTAGGGATTTCCTCTGTGGAAGCTGAAACACCTCAAATCCTGTCAGAACCCCTGCAAACGTTCCAGCCCAATAAAGTTCAAATGGGGAATAACACATTTGTTAAAAGAGGTACAGTTTTTATGCTGAGAGGATGACATGGCCAAAAGACCATACATCCCTCGAAAAAAAAAAAATTAAAAAGTAAAATTAAAAAAAAATTAAAAAGAGGACAAGATTATCCAGCCAATGTAAACTGGAGTGGCGTGGTCAGGGTTTTTAAGATTTTTAGAGACACTTGGATTGAGAGAGGGAAAAATCCCCCAGCCAAGTCTCAGGCACTGCACAGCCTGTGTACACTGCAGGAGGAAACTTGGGTTATGAGCAAATATTTTAGTACAAATCAAATGCCTTCCAGGGATAAGCAGCTGGGAAGGCGGGAAGAAATTAATATTGCAAGCTTTAGAACTTCCCAGAACTACTCCCTCCCGCCTTGATTGAGGGAATTAACTTCTATTTTATTAACTTTTTCATGCCCTTCTCCCATCCAGGGTGCTCTGCCTGCAGGGTTTCTCCCCTCCTCCAAAAGGGCTGCCCTGGGGATGTTGCTCTTCTCAGGCTTTAAGTAGCAGCTGGCTGTGATTAAGTGGATTGGGAGGATCAGTGCTTGATTAACTTTGTGCTGCTCTTGCTTTGCTCAGGTTCCTGCAGGAGAATTAATGCCTGGGTTCGGGAGAACGTTGGGCTCTAATGGGTAGCAGACCCTGCAGCCCACCCAGTGCCACAGCCTGTCTTGGACACCTTCAGCTTTCGTCCTCCTGTCCTGCTGGAGGTGAAGCTCCTCTGGGCTCTGAGATGAGCTTTGCCAGGCTGGTTTTAGGGCAGATGTTCAGAAACTCCCCAGGTTTCCACCCAGCTCTCTGTGTTATTCTGTCATTGCGTTTTTCAGGGCTGTAGGGAATCGTGGGATGGTTTGGGTGGGAAGGACTTAAGGATCATCCAGTTCCACCCACACCTTCCACTGTCCCAGGCTGCTCCAAACCCGTGTCCAACCTTGGGCACTGCCAGGGATCAGGGGCAGCACAGCTCCTCTGGGCACGCTGCAATTCTCCTCTGCCAGCCCTCCCCACCCTCACAGCCAGGAATTCCTTCCCAGTTTCCCATCTAAATCTCCTCTCCTTCACCCTGAGGCCACTGCAGGCGTCTGGGTTGACACCTTTTATTACCCAGGAGAAATTCTGGGTAACAGCAGCAGAAATGAAGGCTGGAAGTGATGTGTCAGAGGGAATGTCTTTAATTAATCAAACCAGATGGGCACCCTTTCCTTGAGAGAGATCTCTGATTTTCCAGTTGGAAACAAGGGATGTCCCTTCGGCCATGCAGGAAAGCACAGCCTTGATTTTCTGCACAGACAGGAGAATTTATCCATCCAAAGTGACACTGGCTGGCCAAAAACTCACTGTAAGTGTCCCCAAGTGGCCAAGCCTATGTCAGGTTTTATAATGTTCTTTTCCTTTTTAAAACAGAGCCACAGAAAGGGGTGGGGAAAGCGAGATGAGCACAAAGCAAAGCAAAATTCTCCTATTAATGAGCATCATTAAGTGATCAAATCAACTCGAACATTGCTGCCATTTCCCACTGCAGAGAAATCCTACAGCAATCCTAAATCAATAACTGAGCTGAGGGAAACCACTTTCCCAAGGAGCTTCTGGTTCGTTGAAACTGAAATGTAAAAATGGGAAGAATTAAAAAAGAAATAAAAATCAAGAGAGTGCAAATGGAGGCTTGGCTGTGCTTCTGCACTAAATTATGCCTTGATGGAAACAAATAAAGCTCAAGTGAAGTCCACAGGCATCTCCTAATTATATCACACAGTTTTATTCCACTTAAGTTTTCATGAAAGACTTCTGATTTCTTTTTATTATTCTCCATGGGAGTATAACATATTGGTTAGCCAGGAGAAAGGAAGCAGAAAAAAAAAAGAAAAAAAGAAAAAAAAGAAAAGATGAAACTCCTGATCCTGTGTTTGTCGGGACAGATCAACTGTGGAGTTTCAACTGGGTATGGAAATTCCCTGCTTGCAACATGGCTAAAAAGAAAGAGCATGGATGATTTAACAATTTACATAACCTGAGAGACTCAGCTGCAAATTGAATGAATGGGCCTCTTTGTTTCTCTAAACTGGAATAAAAAGAGGGGGAGAACAAAAACAACACACACACAAAAAAAGAGGTTCTTATATAATTGTCTCTGTGACTGGCATGATAGGAAGTTTTCTGGCTGTTGGTGGAATTAAGACTGGGAATTATGAGAAAACACAAAGCGATCAAGGGCCAGTTGAGCAGTTGTGGATGGGGACTAATAGGGAGTGACAGAGGCCAGGCTGGCTTTGCCCCATTGTCCTGGGGACATCGGGGTCCCTTTGGGGCCACTCGGCCGCTGAGTGACCAC
The DNA here is from genome assembly GCA_013397955.1 of Grantiella picta. NCBI lineage: Eukaryota > Metazoa > Chordata > Aves > Passeriformes > Meliphagidae > Grantiella > Grantiella picta. The sequence goes on along the minus strand of VZRM01004503.1, from coordinate 604,767 downwards.
AGCCCCTCCAGAGAGCCTCAGCTGCTGGGGGCTGGAGGTGCTGGGGGTTGGACTGGGAGTGTCCCAGCTGGGGCAGCCTGGGATGGTGGAGGTGTCCATGGCTGGGTGGCACTGGGTGCGCTGGGAGGTCCTTTTCCATCCAAACCTCTCCAGCGCTTGTGGAGGATACATTCTCCCCCGGGATTTCGTGGGTTTAACGTTCTCCCCCAGGATTTCAGGGCTCAGTGTTCTCCCCCAGGATTTCGTGGGTTTAATGTTCTCCCCCAGGGTTCGTGGGTTCAGTGCTCTCCCTTGGGATTTTGTGGGTTTAATGTTCTCCCCCAGGATTTTGTGGGTTCAGTGCTCTCCCACCCCCAGAGGCACAAATCCCTTTCCAGGGGCAGCCCAGGGGTGGAATTGTCTGTCCTGTGGAATCCTCACCAGCTCAGTAATTCCAGTCACACCACATCCCCTCTGGCCTTGCCACCACACCCCTCCAAAAATGGAAATATTTTCTGTCCCTCTCACGTGGGCATCTGCACTTCTGTTGAATGAGGATCCCTCCACGAAAATCCAGGGAAATCCTGAGCAGTTTTAGGAACCACAGTTGAATGTTTGCACCAGGCTGGAATGGCCCATTTCAATAAACAGCTGGGAATGGGGATGGGAATGGGAAAAACCTCTGGCAAACATCTGGCAGCAGCCCCTGGTGGCACACGGGGCGTATCTCCTCCCTGAACTGCTGCAAGAGGGAAAAAACAAACTTCACCTCTTGGAATGGAGCCAGCAGATGAAAACAAATTCACTTCTTTTTAATTTTTTTTTTTTTTTTTTGGTGTTGTAGATTTGAACCCAGTGTCTGGCTTAATGTCCTGCTTTAAAGCTTTGCCTTCGGAATTCCTCAGGCTGCCCTCGGAGCAGAACCAGCACAAGTTAACAAATTGTCCCTCATCAATCATCCCACTCCTCTGTGGAGATCACGTTTGCTTTCCACATCAGGCATTCAAATGATCAAATTGTGGCCTCTAATGTGCTTGTAATAGCTTTTTTTTTTTTTCTGAATAGATCTTTATCATTCAATGCAAAAAAAAAATCTCCAAAAATCTCCTGGTATAACGACCCTGGGTGGGCATCACTTATTTCGGAGCAGATCTGACCATAAAACCTTCATCAAGATAATGATGGGAGCTCAACTTCCTTATTAAACTCCAGAGATTTTCACACAGAAAAGCAGATTTTCTCAATTGAAAGCCCAATAGTGATTTAATAAAAAACCAAAACTTCAGCTACTGAAATTATAACACGAGAACCACCAAGCTCTGAGTCCATAAAATGTTTAAAAAAATAAAATAAAACCTTCTCTATCCAGCACATAAACCCACATAGGCCCATGAATTCTGCTCCACTTTATCTCTTACTCTCCAAAATTTGATATAGCAACAGTGGTTTTTTACCCACAGTCTGCTCCCAAAAATAAAAGTATTTTCAGGGCTTCTTTTAGGGTACATTTTTTGCTCATAAAAAATAATAAATGTCAACATCTGAACCACATTTCGGTATTTTATTTGATCCGGGGCCTGCCAACTCAAACAATGATTTGTGTCTTTATAGGAAGGCACTTCACCGTTTTTAAAATAAATATTTAAATGCTACTTCACAGGAAAAAATATTCCTGTGGTTAGGTGAGATATGCTGGAAAAATGAAGGTTGGTCCTGAAAGGCCTCATGTTGTTACACTTTCCTGTCCTTAATTTGCTTAATCCTTCCTCAAAACTCAAAAATTCAGATCAGAGCAATAGAGGTGTTTTAAAAGGAGCTTTGATACCCACAGCAGATTCCTTAATGAGTTTGATTTTAGCAATTTGCGGCGGAAAGAGATAGGAAATAAAATCAAAATATGAAATGAGAGCTTTAATCTTTGTGAAATATCTGTTTTCCTGGTGCTGATGTTCCATAAATTCCCTGTGTCTGCCCAGGCAAAGCCTCTCCCTCCAAACTGGGATAAGGAAGAGATTTGAAAGGGCAAGAGATGCTTTTTTGTGTGTTTGGAATCAAAGAGAATCACTTCAGCATTAAATTCCCATTTTTCCTCTACAAACCCAGGGGGAAAAAAATGATGAAAGGAATGAAGATGAACACCCTGACACAATTTTGTGCTGTCCTAGGGAACATCAGCACCTTTTATTTAATCAGCTCTCCCAACAAAAGGCTGACAAGTGTTTGTATCCCACAATAAGGGAATCCTGGCCTTCTGCCTGCCAAAAAATTACCCAAAAAGCAAAGCTTAAGTGGGAAAAATAGTCTAAAATTTCCCCTTTCCAGGTAGTTTTTCAAGTTGTGTCAGACCTACTCCTGCCTTGAACTGACAGAGAAGCTCTTCAGCCACAGAGCCGTGGTGAGGTTCAGGTTCAGCCTGATCTGCTGCCCAGAAAATCCCTCTGAACCATGGAAAAATTTGGATTAATATCACGGAGAACTGAAGGAAAATCTCCTTTTTTCAGGCAGCATTGTTTTGTTTTGCTGCTTGCACCTCTGTGCCTCAGCCCATCTGTCATAATGAGATCCTGGAGCTCCCCAAATCCCCATAACCCCAAAATTCCCATCCTGGTCCCCTTATCTCCCCACCCAACACCTCCTCATCTTCCCCAGCAGAATTCTCTTGCCCTGAGCAGCATTTGGCTCTTTCGACACAACCAAATCTCACCTTTCAGAGCTGCACCCAAAAAACAACCCAAATCTTTGCTCAGGATGGAAAAATCCTCTTTTCCCCCTCGGGCACTGAGGGAAGTGTGAGGTAGCAAATCCCACATGGCTGTGTTTCCAAATTCCCTTCGCTCCACCTTTAATTCCATTTTTTCCCCCACCAATGAGTCGCATATCCGTTCTTTTAGCACCCAGTTTATTTGATCGTCCGGGAAGATAAATGGCTTCTGCTGAAATACTAAACAAAGGCAGAATTAAAGTGCTGGGAAGGGTAAACAATATAGCAAAGCACAATTTCCTTTCTGCTACGTGGAGAAAAGACGTTTCTTTCTTGCTAAATATCAGCACAGTCTCCAGTTCTGGCCCTGGGCACACATGGAGCTTTTCTCCCCCAATATCAATAGGATTTGGAGCTGTCTGGGGGAATTTTGAATGGAATGGGAGCAAAGGAAGGGTTTTCTAGGTAAGAACCACCCAAAATAAAATGTATTAAGAAGTTCAGCACGGGGAGTTTTTACTGTTGCTGCTTTTGTTGTTTTTCTCGCTTGCTCAGCATTGTTTGAAGAGAAGAGAAAATGGAAAATGTTGTTTTGGTTGGGCTGGGGGTAATTCTGGATAAAAGCAGGTGGGGATGAGCCCAGCCAGGTGGGACATCACCAAAAACTGCCTCAGCCCCATCCCTGCAGGGTGCAAATTCCCAGCTGAAAATCAAAAATAATACCCAGGACTGACAAATTCCCTCAGCCAGAATTTCTCCTGACTGCTGGCTGCTTTCTCATTTCGGCTGCTCTTCCATTTTGAATTTCAAAAAGGGAGTTTCTTGCAGAATTCCAGAAGCTCAGCCTTAGAACTCTGCAATAATTTAGTTTGACAGGTGATTGATGGGGAGGAAGGACTAATTTCTTATGGATTTGCCTCTATTCCATAGGAAATTTCCGAGCAGCACATGAATTTTTCTCGTTTTTGCACAGTTACAGCCCCGTTTCTGAGTTTGGGTTGAGTAATCACCAAAGAAATTGTTCTGATGGGAATATGACAAACGACAGCAGATCAGGATATTGATTCTCCTCAGAGTTTGGCTGGGATTCATTTTTTCAGGAAAAAAATTGATAAAAAAAAAAATCTTCGCAGTGTCGTCGAGGCATTTCTCACTGCAGTGAGCTCAGTTTGTCATTGCTGGATTATTCCTGGAACCCAGGGGGGATTTTCAGGCAGAATAAACACGATGTTGGGTGCAAATGGGAAGGTGAAGGGCTGAGAGGGACAGCAGGACAGCTCTGTGGGGTTTGCAGCAAAGGAGCAAAACCCTGTGGCTGCGCCAGGTGAAGCTGGGATCTCTTTTTTGGGAGGCAGAACCCAAATCTGGAGGTCCTTCGAGGCTGCCCTGGCTGTGACCTCCAGCCCAGCCCAGCCCTGCGTGGCCAGGGGGAGGGAATTGGGAATCGCAGGCTCACTGAGCCCTGACTGCCCCTGACAGGGATGGATGCCAGCACTGCTAATGGGCTGTGGCAGCTCCAGGCTGGGATTTGCACCTCCAGCACCACCCTGGGATGTCCAAACTCGTTCCCAGTGAGCTCCTGCTCCCCCTGGGATCCTGGGACTCCCAGCACCTTCCCCTGCTGTGGCAACACACACTCTTTCCCATGGGGATTTTCTCTTCTTCTTCCTGTGTTTTTTATAAATAAAGATAAAGTTTGGATGTCATTGAAACGGTCTCTGGAAAGAGAGGCGGTTCTAGCCTGGCCAACCCAGAGGGAGGTTTTGAATTGGCCCAATCCGGACGACCTTTTGAAAGTCTACATAAGTTTTGAAATGAAATAATAAATTCGGTTCTTTCACTCCGCCAGCAGTTCAACAGCGACACTGTGCCACCTCCTCTGACCCTAAACCCCACAGCCACCACGGCTTTGCAATGGTTTTGCAGTGATCTCCAGCTTCCTCCGCCTTTGGGCAGATTCTGCACCTCATTTTATGGCCCACGATTGGTTCAGACAGCTTTGCTCAAGGAGAAAGGGAAGGTGGGAGGGAAACATCTGCTGCTGGTGGGGTTTTGTCAGAAGTTGTTCACCATAATAAGATGTGAGTGGCTCTCAGCATCTCCGATTTTCGCAGGATTCAGAGAAAAGCAGTTTTTAGGCACATGCTGAACAAGTCCTGAATGGGAAGCATCAGCTCGATCAGCCTTTCTGCTGAGCATTTCCCTTCCTTGTGCTCCCCTCTCTCCCCATCCAGCCCGTCTGACCTTTCAGCATTCTGGCAAGGAGAGAGAATTTCCCCAATCCACACTGATTCCCACAAATTTCCAGCTTATTGAGGTCACAACACTCCTTCCCTGAGCTCTTCACTTCCTTTTTTGGGGTTGAAGTGATTTTTGAACAGCCCCTGAGCCTCTGGAAACCTTTGGAAAGACACAGGAATGTGCACAGCTTCCAGAGGAGCTTCTCCCCTTCTCCTTGGGGTGCTGGGAATGGGGAGGAGTGCTCCATCCCAAAATTCCCAGTTTGGAAAACACTAAAGAACCACCTCCTGTGGTCCAGGGCTGCAGTACAACCCCTGGGAAGTGCTGGGTGTCACATCCTGGCTTCACCCTTGGAGCTGTGCGTGAGGAAGAAACAGATTCATCCCAAAAAAAACCCCCAAAAATTAAAATTTTGAAAGAAAACATTTCCCCGGATAATTGGCAGGAATGCTGGCCACCCTCTTTTTGGGACTCCAGCCCCTGAGGGATCCATGGCTAATTTAACGAGTTTGAAATTTAAATATATTAAAAGCTCAATTTGAAATTAAATCTATTAAGAGCTCAACAAAACAGGGAGAGAATCAGAGAGGTGAAAAGGCAGTGCTCCTCCCTGTCCCTCTGTCTTCTTTTTGTTGGCTGCTGGGCAGGGAGACACCAAATCAAACGGAGCAGCGCAACCTGTCTGAGTTTTATTCAAATCAGCCAATTAAAACATCAAGCTGAAATGTCAACCAACATGTTCTGGCCACTCAGGAATTAAAGCAGGAAAGCATCTGTCTGTCCTCACCACAAAGCAGGGAAGATTGTTTTAATTCCATTTCTGCAGAAGCTGCGACAGGAGATTGCAGCCATGAAAAACACTCTGCAATGTGCCCTGCCTGCCTGGCTGGACACTGAATTTGGCCATTTCAACCCCTTTTTCCTGGTTTATTCTTTATTCTGGGTGCACCATCCTCCTCTGACACTGCCACAGCTTCTTCTGCTCGTTTCTACCTTGGTTTGCAGCCCAAAAGCTGATTTGATTTGGTCCTTTTCATCACAAGAACACACAGATTGAAGTTCCTCCAGCTTTAAAACTTTCTCCATACTATAATCCAGAGGATTTAAAGCTGAATTTTTAGGATCTCCTCTGTGGGACTCAGTGCTCTGCTCTGCTGGACAAGGTGGTGATGGCAAAGGTGGGATTTGATGACCTCAGGGGTTTTTTCCAACCTAAATGATGCCCTGAGGGGAACTTGAGGCTGATAATTCCACATATTGCAAGAAATCAAGACCTCCCCAGGCTAGCCTGGCAATCTCTTGGCTGCAGACAGAAATTACTCCGAAAAAAAGAGAAAAAATATTTTGTCTGAGTTGATCTGATGCCCCAAAAATGGGGGATCTCAACAAGTCCTCTTCCTTTTCAATGTTGTGCTGAAGAATTCTCCTTTGTGAGGTAAGCGGATAATAGGCTGAGATCTAGAGATGTGCTGAAGCTAGATCCATTCAATATTTTTTTTTAAAGTTTATTTCGTGGAATCTTGAAGGTTGAAAAAGACCTCAGAGATCCAACAGGAGGTGGTTGAAGTTTTTGACAGGAAATTTTGGAAATAGCAGCAAATTCCTGGCGGTGAAACGCAACAGGCACAGAATCTCTGAATCTCCACAATCAAATCCCCGGAGTTGTAGATAACAAGGAGAAAAGGCAAAAAGAAGATTCCTCCACTCAGAACTTCCCGGTTGGGATAACCTCAAGGCTCCCGAAATTTGTGTGGAAAGGTGCATTTTTCCCAGGAGTTTTGGGATTCTGCTCACCCACCTTGGGACAAACAGGACTGATATCTCATCCCAGGCACATCGTCCATCCCAATTCCCCACTTTTCATCAGAGATCCTACAGATCCTACAGAGATCCTACAGTTTCCTTCCTCTGCTCAAGGCAATCATTCCTGATTCTGATCTCCAATGAGCCCAAACTGGGACCATTCCAGCACTCCCCAAATCAGCTCCATCCCTTTCCAAAAGGGTTGGCAATATTATGGAATATTTCGGTGTCCTTCAATTTACAGGACCAAAGCTTTGCTCTGCTGATGTCAGAGCTGCACTAAATATTCCCAGTTAAAGTTCTGACCCGGAGAAGATAAAACTCCCTGAGTTGAGCTCCACACCAATCATTTTATCTCTCATAAATCAGCCAGCTCAGCTTTAGATTATCTACAGAAATTTAGTTTTTTCTTTTATGAAACAAAAAAAAGAAAGAAAAAAGAAGATCAGGGAAGGGAAGAGGAATTCCAGTGAGCAAATATCCCGGAGAACAGATTAGTTATTGTTCCTGAATACCCTCTTTAATGGCAATACCAGAAAATCAGCCTTTTACTAGAAAGATGGGCTGATTTTCCTGCCCAGGCTGGCAGCTGGGAGGTGTCCTGGACAGGGAATTTGGGAATAAATCCATGGATGGTTAAACAAGAAACTCCTCCATGGATAAGGAGGAGGAGATCTCATTCTGCTGTTGAGGTGCCCTTTATTAATTTTTTTTTTATTTTTCATTTTATGAGCTTCCACTGCAGCCTCCCCTGTCTGATGGTGTTTTCCAACAGGACCTGGTTTGAATGAAAAGTTTTTTGAAATTTTTTGGGAAGTTTCCCACCCAAAAATGCCTTTTTCTGTTAACCAGGATGGGTCACAGCCTCTCGCTGCTTCAGTCCAATCCTTCCTGGCTGTTGTCTCCATTCCAATGTGGAAATGGGAAAGGTTAAACCTCAACAAAATCCAAATTTCACTCTTATCACAGCTGAACGTTTCCATAAAATCCAAAGAAATCTTTCTGACACACTTGGGTTCACAAGTAACGATCAGGTTTGCATTTTTCAGATGAGAACTAAGATGAAAAACAAGATTAAAAACTGAGATTAAAACTAAGATTAAAGACAATTTCTGAGCTCCTGAGCCTCTTCTGGAGGGAATTTTTTCAGGTCAGCAGGTCTGGGCAATCTGGTTTTACAACAGAATCCCAAATTCTGCTGATGCTTCCAGGGTGCAACTCTAAGAGAAGTAATCAGCAGAGTGATGATCATGGAGGAATTTTATTTTCAGGGAATTGGGACCACAACTTCCTGAAAACTACCAGACCAGATAATGTCTTTTCCCCTTCTCTCTGTTTTACGGCGAGGCAGTTGTTCTGAAAAAAAGCTCACCCCACTTTCTTTCAAACGGGCTTTTAAAATCCATCATTTCGTGCAGCTCTGGAAAATCAGCTCCTGTGCCATTTCCTTCCCTTCCTTCCTTTCCCTCTCCTCTCCCTTCGCCAACCCAACCCTGCATTTCAAATCAGTCCCGAGGAATAAAAGCGCGAGGAGCTTTTCGGAGTTGAAATCTCTTCGTTGTGACAGGGCAGTGGTTTTTTTTTTTTTTTTTTTTTTTTTTTTTTTTTTTTTTTTTGTGTGCGTTGGAACCTAAATGAGGCTTTAGAAAACGATACGGTTCCCCCCTAAATGGATCTGCTGTGGTCAGAGCCCATTAGGCAGGGGAGGAAAAACCCTCAGGGACACCTCAGGGCAGACTGGGAATCCCGGAGGATGGAGATCTCTGTTTGCTTTTCTGCACGGAGAATTAATAAATGTCTCCATCTCCCACCAGCCGCTGGACATGAAGGAAGCAGAATGAGTGGGGGGATAAAAAAAACGGGATGTGTGTTTTTCCCTTTTTCCTTTGGTGCACACTCATGTTTGCAGGCAGTGTTTGCACATTATTCTTTGCTGGCTCCCTGGAGGATTTTCTGCCCTGGCTTGAAGGCAATTCATCTGTCCTGAGGAGGTACCTGGAGATAATGAAGAGGCTCATAATTTAGTGATCTTGGCCATCTTGTCCTTGGAAGATTCATTTTCGGCCTTTAAGTGGCCAGGTTGGTTAAACCGAGTCAGCAGCAGCAAAAAGCACCAGGCAGAGGCACAGAGAGGAGCCTGGAATGAGGAAAATTCCCAAAATAAATGGGAATTTGGGAGTCACGGCACTATCTGCACAGTAATTATTAAAACAGAAGTACTGCCTGATTCATCCAGTTCACGTTTGCTCCTTTTGGTCTCTTTGCCTATTTTTCCACAGAAAATGGTGTCCCTCAGCCTGTCCTGTAATTCCCAACTTCTCATGTGCTCTGGGAATGCTCTGCTGAGGTTTGGGGATTGTTGGCTTGGCCTGGATGGGGTTGGGATGTTGCTTCCTGCAAGCAGAGATCGATCTCGAGGTGGGATGGGGTGGGAAGGAGATTTGTTCTCATAAAATCATGGAATGTTTGGGATGGAAAAGACCTTAAATTCATCCAGTTCCACCCCTACCATGGGCAAGGACACCTTCGTGTGTTCCTGTGGTGCCAAACCAGCTCCTGACCCAGCGGAGCATTAGGAAAATGGGGATGAGATGATGTTTCAGCTCTGGAAATCTCAGGAGAAGGGAGCTGAAATGATGTTTTAGCTGTGGCAGGTCAGGAGAAAGCGGCTGAAATTCGGGGTGAAATGATGTTTTAGCTCTGGAAATCTCGGGAGAAGGTGGGTGAAATGCTGGGTAAAATGATGTTTTAGCTATGGCAGAACAGGAGAATGGAGCTGAAATATTTTAGCTGTGGCAGGTCAGGAGGATGGGGATGAAATGTAGTTTTAGCTCTGGAGAGCTCAGGAGAACGTGGATGAAATGATGTTTCAGCTCTGGAAATCTCAGGAGAAGGTAGGTGAAATGCTGGGTAAAATGATATTTTAGTTACGGCAGGTCAGGAGGATGGGGATGAAATGATTTTTTAGCTCTGGAGAGCTCGGGAGAACGTGGGTGAAATGATGTTTCAGCTCTGGCAGGCTCAGCACAATCCCAGCTCCCACCACAACTCCATCCTGATTTTCCCTGATCCAAGAGGTCTATCAGCCTCTCCATCTGCACAGAGCTCTCAGCCCTTTGGCCACGGAAAACGCTCCATACTTCCATTTCTGTTTCCCAAACCAGAACTCTGCCCCTTACCCCAATTTTGGGGCTGGAACTATCTCATCCTTCACCTCCCTCCCAACCCAAACCATTCCCCGACTCTGTAAATCCCACAGGATCAACGCAGAGGCTGCAGAGCAATTTGGGGTTTCAGGACTTTTCCACGAATTCCCCACATCCAGGGGCTGCTGGCTCCGGGCAGGAGAGATGAGGTGTCAACGCACAGGGAGGAAAATTGTGCCTTCTGTTCCTTTTTTCGGGACACAAACCACACTCGGCATAGCTGGGCTGGGGATGAAATCAGCTCGTGGTTCTCCAGCTGCACAGGCTGTACTTTGGAGCATTTTCTTACGTAAAGAGCATGCAAATACATTAGCAGGAAAAAGGCTGGAATTGCCCATTAGGGCTGGTGATTAATGCAGTGCTGAAAGCTCCTTTAAAGGGCTGAATATTGCAGAACGAGGACACCAAAACTGAGCGGAGTGGTGAGGGGAAGAACAGATCCTGGGTGGCTCTAGAGGGCACTAAAGATCTTTGGGATTTCTCGGGAAGAAGAGAAAGCTGCAAGTTGATTTTTACACTTCGCTATTAAAAAAAAAAAAATTAACCCTCTTCAGGAGCAAGTGGGAGCACATCAGACTGTAATGTTGCAGCTGCTCCCCTTTTTACCGCTAATAACGGGGTGAGCTGAGCTCTGCTTGCATTTGGGGTTTCTTTCTTCCATCGCTGAGAACTGGGGAGCTGTGAGGAGCAGAGATCTTGGCAAGGCAGCATCTGTTCAGCACAAAGAAATCTCATTCTTCAGACAAGAAATCAGCCTGAGCTGCTGAGAAACGGCAACTTCTCATCAGGCTGGGGCAGAGGGACCACAAAGAGATCGGGTCACATTAGCAGGAACCCCAAAAAACCTTCCCCGTGCCCCAAAACACTGGGGGGTGTTTCACAGTTTGGTTTCGCGCAGCTCTGAAACATCTGGGTTTGGCTGGAACAAAGCAGCTCCTTTCTTGTGGGATTTTCTACCATCAGGAATTGGAAATCTCACAAGAAACCCCGTTCTGACGAGATCCCCAGCCCGATACGCTGCCTGCGAGAGAAACTGCTGATTAAATTTTGGATTTCGGTGCTTTGTGTGAGTCAAGTCAAACCCTCCAAGAAATAAAGATCTGAAAACGTCGCGGTGAGCTGAGATTGTTTTCAGATTGCGGATTGAATCCAACATCATGGGCAAACTCTGCATCCTCAATCAGCATGAGATATCTTTTCTTGCAGGGATATTCAGGATTTATTCCGTGCAGCTGAATCCCACAGGCTCCTCTCCAGGAATCTGCACAGTCATCCTGTTTTCCCTGGGTATCCTCTCAGCCCCACATTAGAAAATCCAGCGTGACTAAGAAGTCTGTCTGCTGCCTAATTACATGGCCAGGGCTGCAGTGGTGTGGCTTTCCCTGCAGTTTCTATTCTGGAAGAAGTGGCCCTAATAATAAAATTATAATTACCCTGCTATGGTTTCACTGGGAAGTTGCCCCGTGAGGTGTGGACCCAAAAAAAATGCCACAGGGGTGCAAAAAAAAATCCTGAGAGAGCCTCAGCTGAGCTGTGGATGCACCTCAGGGACGTGAAGTTTTGTAAATTCAAATAACTGGGTTTCACTCAGCTGATCCCATGGCCTTGTCCAGATCCCTCCTCGTGCCCTGCACTTCGCAGGGTATTTAATTATCCACCTTCCATTCCCCAGTGAATTGCAGATGGATAGGCTGCAGACACTGAGCTATCCCGGGCAATTGCTGGAATTGAGCTCCTGGAAGTCTGGCCAGTCCTTGCCCACCCGAAATGAGTGCTGCCAGTGCTTTGGGAATTTCACAATTCCCCTCAAAAAGGAGGCTGCTCTTGGCTCCCCTCCTTTGGAAAGGGATGCAAACGGAAGTCACGAGCTTCAGTCATGCTTTGGGGACAGGTTTGAGTTGGGTTTGTGGCTGATTTGGCGTACAATTGAGATATAAAGGCATTTTCAGCTTTTGGCCCCGAAGGAAGGGAGCTGGGAGCTGTTGAAGGGGTTGATGTGGTGGCTCTGGGAAGAGGCTGGGAGCAGCCTGGAGGTGAGGTGAGAATTCATCTCCCTTCCACCCTGGGATCTGCTGGGCTTTCACTGCCACATTCCATCTCCGAGCAGACATTCCCACCCACGAGCAGCCTGGCAGGCTCAGGAGGAGCTGTGATCAGATCAGAGCTCATCTCCCTGCACAATTCCCACTCGGATGGCAGCTCTGGGCACACAGAACGTGTTCTCCCCCAAAACTGCTCCGCACAAGGCTGAGCTCTCATTATCCCACAGCCAAGAGGGTTTGCTGCCTCTCTTTGCCCAGACTGATCTTGCTGGGTTGGTTTTTTCCTTCCCAGATCTTGCTGGGTTGGTTTTTTCCTCCCCTGGCCGAATTCCCGAGGGGTTTTGGCAGCAATAACTGCACATCCAGACAACCCTGCGACCCCCAGCTTCACCCCACAAACATCTGTGTCAGCCCAGGTTCAGGGGAGGGGAAGGAGCTCTGGGGGAGATGCTGGGAGATTTCCCTTGGGGGAAAGTGCAGTTTTTCTGCACTTGAAAAGCAGGAAAATCCTGCGGGAGCGTTTTTGTCTTGGAGGCAGTGAATTCATGGACAAGTCAGGGAGGTCAGTGGCAACCAGCCAGCTGGACAAAGCCGCGGAATCTCCACTTGTGCTCCCAACAGACCTGGATGGTTTCATCCCCATTGACACCAAAACACCAACCTTTTTTAGTATCAGAGAATAAAACCGAATTTCAAGCGTTGAACCAGAATAAAATATTGCAGTGTGGAATGCGAGTTCTCCCCAGGAACCACAGATCCTCTCAGCTAACAAAAAAAGATGTAGCTGAACTTATAAAAATAGCCAGACAGCAAAAAGGGACCACATGTTCCACTGAGCACGAGCCAAACAATTGGGATTACACTGAGATCTTGCTCTGACATCATCCCACAGAGCCTGGAAAAGCTGGAGAGCCCAAAGTGCCCAGCTGGGAAATCAGGGAGAGCTGGGAGCTGAATCCTGGCAGCTCAGAGCCACTGCAGGAGTCACTTGTACGGGGAAAAATACTCAGAGTCCTCGTTCACAGGATTGGAAATGAAGGAAAAAGAGCTTAAAGTCAGTTTATGTGATACACGAGATTCATGGCTTTTGCCTTTCTTTGGTCCCCCTGTTCTAAGTTTTTTATTTCTTTTCTTTAATTTTTTCTGATCCACTCTGCCTCCACCCTTCTCCAAATGAAGATGAAAACACCTTTTTTTTTTTTTTTTTTT
>VZRM01004503.1:581532-591555 GCA_013397955.1 Grantiella picta | reverse complement strand
CTGGTGACAAACTTGCCAGTTATTAAAAAGGCCCTGATCTTTCAGCAGTGACTTCAAAGAGCTCTGGCAAATCTGTGTTCCCAAGCAGTGGTCACTAATTCAGGGATGATCACAAATCCCATCCTGGGAAGAGTCCCAGGTTTATATCCATGGGACAGGAAAATGCTTTAGCAACACCCAAACAGCTCAAACTGCCTCAGCCAGCTTTTATAAATTGATTTTCATTCCCTGCAGTGTTGCTCTCTTTGTTGGTGGCAAAAGCCTAAAACCAGAATTGTTCACATTTTGTGCTTTATAATTAATGCAGCCCAATTGACAGCAAAACACAAACCTTTTTAAATATCAATTGGGGGGGAGAATAAAACCGAATTTCAGGCTTAGAACCAGAATAAAATATTTCAGTCTGGAATGTTAGTTCTACTCACATTCTGTTCTACCACAGATCCTCTCAGCTAACAAAAAAAGATGTAGCTGAACTTATAAAAATAGCCAGCCAGCAAAAAGGGATTTAAAGCACCCTGGAAGTGAAAAGCACGAAGGGATTCAGCCCCTGCACCTCCCACAATCAAACCTACCAGCTTAGCAGGCACATAATTAGTTCTAATTAGTGTAAACAAGTCCATCCACATAATACTGCAATCCAAAAACGGGTTCAATTTGGTTCAATTGGTTCAATCACTCCCCATGTGAGCCTGTCACAGTTTATTTGGATCGGGAAAAAACCCAAAACAGCACCAAGTAACGTGGAAATAGGGCAACCCTTGGGATTCCAGGGTGTTTGAGCTGGGTGGTCCCTGGAAAAGGGACAGTGGGACAGGGAGGGAAATGGATGGGGTGAGCTCCTGTCCCAGAGCCAGCCCGTCCCGAGGAGGGGGGATTGCATGGGCTGATGGCAAAGGATCCAGGCAGAGGTTTGTGGCACAGCAGGAAGCTCCAAAATCCGGGTGGGACAGAAATGAAGGGAATATTCCATGTTTGAAGGCTCTGCTCTCTCTCTGAGCTCAGCGCTTTGATCTGGGGCTGCCCATGGGTGAGGAGAGTGTGTTGGAAGAGTGGAGGGAAAGGGAAATTTTAGAGGGAGATTTTGGGTTTGATTGACAGCTGAGCTTTGCTGGTTCCCCAGAAAATAAAGAGCTTCTGGCTCCTCTTTCACAAACCTTTCTGCTGCGTGGAGGATGTGAGAAACACCCCTGAAATCTGCTATTTGACAACACAAAATCCTCCTGGCCACACACTGGTGCTGCACAGCAGGGATTGAAGGGCTCTGGGAATGAAGCATTCTGTGTCAGAGGGGAGAATTCAGGATCCAGGAGTAAATCTGAACTCCTTCTAGTGAGCAGAGCTGGGCTGTGTTACCTCCATCCCAAATCTGATTTCTCTACATCTTAATCAGCCTCAGCAGAAAGCAAAGGGGAAAAAACCAGGCTGAGGTTTCAATGGTTGTAGCACAAAATATCTTCAGATATTGAATTTTAGCTTGCAGACAACAGGAATGTGTGTTTAGGTCAGAATGGGAATTAGATAACTTGGAATGCTGGCCTGAAAGAAAAAAAAAAAACCAGAATTTCCTCTCCTTTCTGCAGCAGGGACACGCTGGGGTGTCTTTAACCCCCACGGGGCTGGGTTTGGGAATTCAGGCTCAGTTTTAGCTCAGCACTGCTGCCCGGGCTGGAGCTGCCTGGCTGTGCCTTCCTGGGACTCAAATCCTCCCTGGGGACAGCGTTTGCCTTCCCTGGTGGCGAGCAGCTAAAGCAGGAGGTTATCCCTGCAGCAGGCGTTGCTCTCCTTGCAGGGAGGGCTGTGGGGCACAAGGAGCCTCCTGCCATTCCTGATGGGTGGAAAGGCTCAGGGATGTCCCTCTGGCCACCCAGCTGGGAATGACAGCACTAAAAATGGAGAATTGCCCTGGTGTCTCACTAAATGGAGACATTTTATGTTTAATTTTCCATGCCAGGTGGGTGTCTGGTGGCAGCAAAACCCCCAGCAGACATTCCTTCCTCTCTGCTTTCCCAGCCTGGACTTGAATGCCTATTCTGGGATCTCCTCAGCCTGTTCTGCTGCAGACAAAAGCTCGGATTTTCCCAAAATCCTCACACATCACGGGCACCTTTGTGTGCCTCTGGCAGGGAGCAGAGTGAGCACAAAGGCTGAGCTGCCCCTGCCCTCTGAGCCTTCAGCTGCAGGCTGGAGATGCTGGCAGGAGAGCTCGGCGAGCTTGGGCACTCGGCTGTGCCTACCTGGCTGCACAGAAAGGAAAGGCTTTGCCAAGCTGCCAGTCCTTTCAGCCTGACAAATCCACCCGCCAGGGCCTGGAATGGACATCAAAAGTGGAGGGAATGTCGTGTCTGGAGCCACAAAGCTTCGCCTCTTGTGTTGCTCCTCCAGTGAATTCAGACAATCTTACAAAACCCCAGGCCCTTTTATTTCTGTCTCTCATTGTGCTGTTTCTCAAATCATGGATTCCAATTATTCTTTTCTTTTCCATTCCACCTTTTTTTTTTCTTTTGCTGGTTTGATTTCCCTGCATTTCTGCCCTCAAATAACAAGAACAACATTGCCCAGGCACGACGAGAAAACCTTCAGGGCTGTCTGCATCTTGCCTGGGAGCCAAATCCACAGGTGGGAAAGCTCCTCGGGCAGCAGCTGCTCCAGGGATTGTCTCATGACAACACTAACCAAATGTTTGGCAAAGAATTTTTGGGCTTCCTGAGCACCTAAATAGAGGAATCAGGTAGCTCAGACAGAAACTTAGGGATGATCGATCCTATTTTTCCACCACAGCCTCCTGCAGAAGAAACCCTGGGAGGCCAGGGAGCTTTCCAGGACTTTGGAGGTGAAGGAAAAGAGATAAAACCCCTCTGGATGGTTCGCACTTTCTCAGTGTTCTAAATCCTTGTGACAATTGCTCCTTCTCAAAGGACGTTTTTAATCTAAGTCCAGTTTCTGGTTGTTGGTCGCTAATTGCTGCTGGTGTTTAATTAAGGCAAAGCTGAAATGGCACAGGCAGCCACTAATGCACATCATCCAGAGCTGTTTTCCAAAATTCTGCTCCAAGCATTCCTCGTGGTCCTCGGCAAACAGAGGCAGCTCTCTCCTGGCCCCAAAGCCCCACTGCAAATATTTTCACAGGAGCAAGGATGAGCAAAATGATCGCGGGGCCAACTCAGTTCACTACACAGAATTCCACCCATGTTTAATCTGGAGACATCCAGCTGTTTTCCTGAACTCCCTTCCCAACCCGGAGTGAAATTAGGACCAAGCCTACTTGGACCAGCATGGAGTGAAGAAAAATACGCCATAAATTAATTTCTTGGTGATTTTCCTTGCTTTGGCTACTCCTGAGAGAAAAGTGGTGTTTTTCTCCACATTCAGATGCTCTGGATGAGGGAGAATTAACACAAATTGGTTCTTTAGGAATGGAGATCCTGGTTTGGGAGATGGAGATTCAAATTTCTTCTTTTCATAGATTGTGTCTCTGTTCCCCTTCAAAAAATAAACATCTCCTTAATAATTGCATTATTATTCACAGCGATGAGGTGTGCAAGCAACAGAGGATGGGGAATTCAAACCCTTTTGAGGAGATCACCCTGTAACAATGGCAAAAATTCACCCTGGAGAAGAGAAGGGTTTGGGGTGACCAAATTGTGTCCTTCCTGGGCCTGATGGAGCCCAAAATAAAGGTGAGGAGAGAGATTTTATAAGGACATGCAGTGCCAGGGTGATGGGAATGGTTTCAAACCGACAGAGATTCACCCTAGGTGGGATATTGGGAAGAAATCCTTCCCTGCCAGGGTCGTGGGGCTGTGGCACAGTTTGGGAATGAATTCTGGTGTTCCAGGAGGTTCTCCAGAAGCTCTGGGCACCTGAATTCTGCATGCAGTGCTGCTGGAGGAGATCCCAGCTCATCCTGCCTGTCCCAGCCTGGGCTTTGCAGCTGCCCAGCTGTGCTGCAGGGGTGGTGAGGAGCCAAACCTCCCCAAAACAGCTGGATCTGCTCAAAAACCGAGCTTTGATAAGGCAGGCAGGGCAAGGAGAGCTGCTGGAAGAGAAGGAGGAAAATAACGTCAGTGTGACTCTGCAGTGACGGCTGGGCTGGGCTGGGAGCCGAGGGAAAGCAGGATTTGCCAGGGATTGAGCACTGGAATGTTGCACCAGGAATATTCCTGATAGAAGGGAATGGGGGGCAAAGCCCAGGCTGGGGGTCACAAAAAAGGGGCAACGAGAGGAGCAAACCACTGGGGTTTCAATCCCCCTCAGCCTTTTTGGGGTGTGGAAAAGAAGGGAAAGAAACCAATCCAATCTGGGGAAGTTCACTGCATTTCTTTTCCCCTCCAAATTCGCCCTGTTTATCCCCTTGGAAAATCCTCGTTTGCTTTTTTTTGACTCGAGAGAGGCCCTTGGAGGCTGCAGGAGGCACAGAATGTCCTTGGAGGCAGGATCAGGTCTTGTCCCTGCAAGCTGGTAATCCCTTGTCGCAGCTTTAGAGCAGCAAATGCTCACTGCAGGCACCCAGCACTCTGTGCCAGACGCCAGGGAAGGTGCTGTGACTGTCCAAATTCCTGCACAAACACATTCCTGGGCTGCTGAGGTGGATATTGAGCGGCTCTGCCACCTTTGGGGGTGCACAAAGTAACTGCAAAGAAAAACTGCAAACAGAACTCTAGAGGGGCTTTTTTCCCTCTTCCTTTTTTTCTCATCCCTGAATTTTGGTGACGCTGATGGATTGCCCAGAGCTAGGACAGCCTGCACGATTTTGAGTCCTCAAAATCAAAATTATTGTTCTTTAATAAGCCAGGTGAGTTTCTGTATTTCAGAATTCCCTTTTGCACGAGGAGATTTCCACTGTCCTGCACCCTCAGGTGCTGGATCTTGTCCTGCCTCCTTGGATGTTATTCTTGAAGGAATTTTGGTCTATTCATGTTGGGATTTTATCCTTTGAATCCACATTTTTTTAGTTGATCACAAAGTTTTAAGTTTTTTTGTGTGCAACGAGAGGTAAATCTCAGCCTTCAATAACTTTTTTTTTTTTTTTGGAAAGTAGAATTATGACAAGGAATTGTTTTCTTCCTGTGGATTCTTTAACTTCTCTGTTGCAATAGAATTAAAACTTGCAGTGTTCACCTAAGGTAAACATTTGTAGCTTGTGTGTTACAAAAATTCAGGAATTCACAGGCAAATCAGAGAATCTTCAACCCTGCCTTTAATCAAATCCATTTTTTTCTGTTAACAGTTTCCAGATTCTTATTGTAACTGGTGTTAATTTTTCTCCACTTGTGACCATCTAACTCCAAAGCCAAAGCTCTGCACCTTTCTGTGCAGCCCGAAAAAAATGGGTGAACAGCTCAGATTTTGTAAATGGACCTTGCTGCTTTTAAACCCCTCATAAAATCAAATATTATCTTAAGAAATCCTAATCAAATTAATCTTCAACTCCATCTTCCCTCTCTTCACCCTATGACTTCACCCCCAGCTTGCCTGAATATGACCTGAATCTCATTTACTTCCCATTAGAAAAAAAAATGAAGTGAACTTCTAAAAAAAATAACCTTCCAATTACCTTTTAAACTCCTCAAAGAGGACTCGTTTTGGGCCATGACATCATCCCCTGATGATTTTAGCACACGGGCCACATTCCCTGCTTGACCTAATTCATCTGAGCTAACAGAGATAAGCAGACAGTGAAATATGAAAAGTCCTTTGCAGCCATGGGTGGATTGTGGTGATTTTTTATATTTCTCTCAGACAGATGTCAACTTTTCCAGCAGAAGAGCACCAGGAGGTTGGGTGGGTGAGCAGGGAATACCTGAAGAAGAGCTGCACCCTGGGACAGCGAGAAACTGAGCTCAAGTGAAATAATTTGGTTGGACATCCAGAGAAAGAATCCCTTCCCAAGATCCATCCTTCCATCCAGCCATCATCCATCCATCCATCATCCATCCATCATCCATCCATCCATCCATCCATCCATCCATCCATCCATCCATCCATCTATCCTCCCTTCTCAAACCCCAGTCTGACCACGGGATGGATTCCTCTCCAGAGGGATTTCTCTCCAGCCCTGAGCAGCTGACAGGAGCTCAGCCCTGAGCTCCAGCTGTGGCAGCATGAAAACCTCATGGCAGTTTTTATTCCCTCCTTCCCTTTTATTTCCACCTTGTTCTCTGCAGCTTTTCTTTCCAAAGCCAATCCCAGCTCCCCTCCTCGCTGCCCTGCTCTGCAGGAGCCACTGCTGAGCTCCTCCTGCCACAGCTCTGGGCATTCCTGGGACACTCAGCATCCCCAGATTTCCTGTGGATCATTCCAGGTAACTCTGCCAACCTCTGCTCCAGATTTGAAATCTTCTCTCCACTCCCAGCCCCTTCCAGCTGCTCCCTAAACCCCCCGGAGAACCCCTTGCTTTGTGGCTCTCCATGCCTCTCCTCCCTGATTTTCCATCCATCCAAGGTGGGTTTGAACAGGTTTGATCCAAAACCGAATCCTCTCCTCCCTGGAGCCAGAATTCCTGGATGTTCAGCCCAGGAAATCCCTGCCCTAGAAAATGCCATCCATCAGGGGAGCAGGACCAATTAAGGTAGCCAAGCTTTCAGCACAAGCAGCTTTAACATCACCAGGATTTCCTCCTGAATGTTCTGTTTGGAAAAGGTGAGTGGAGCTGGGGGTGATGGCAGAGAGGCTGGAATTTGTTTTTCCATGGTGGAAAGCAATCTGCCACTCTAGGGAATGCTTTCCCAAGGCCAACTGCAAAAACATCCATGTTGCCAGTTGCCATTAGGGATAATATTGTGACTGCATTTAAACTGGGAGAAACCACTCCATCAGTCAAAGGAGGATTTCAGGGGATACGACCTTGAGTAATGTTCTGGCTTAGGGAAAACTGGGGATTTGATCATTAATAATATTTTGCATGATCCATTTTTTTTTTTTTATTATTATGATTTTTTATTCAAAGCAGACTTTGTCAGCCAAAGGAGCAAAACCCTCTCTCGTGTTCCATCTTTCTCCGTTTTAGCACAAGCAGGAGGAATCTCTATGAAAATATGAAAAGTTTGCCAAAATTGAAAAGATAACATTCCTGAGAGTGAGGCTGGATTCACCTAAGGTCTCTTTGAGTTCTAGAATGGGGAAATTTGCAGTCTCAGCAACAAAACACAGCTAAAAATGGGGAATTTTCCCCTGCTGGAAATGCCTCATGGATTTGGCTGTGAAAGCCTCCTGTGGTGAATATTTTGTGGAGATGCAGCACAGGCTGCTGCTGGGGGGACCTTGCACTGTTCCCAAAAAACTGATCCACCTCAGCATTCCACAGCTCCCTGGGCGAATTCCATCAGCTGGAATGGTGGGAAATGATGGAACTGGAAAACAGCCTGAAGCCATTCCTGTCCCATCCCAAGGGATGCTCTCCCACCTCTGGGAGGATGGCTGGGTCCTTGCAGGTTGCAGCACAGGAGATTCACACACAAACCCACCTGTCAAGGGTTTAATTTTTTGTTGGGGTGTGGAACTTGACCCCTCAAGCTCCTTGGCCTCGTTTGGTGATTAATTTGCCCCTTGGCTTTGCTCTCCCTGCCTTGTTTTACTGTTTGACGCCTGAACAGCTGCTGGCTTTTCCTTCAGAGCCTTGGGAGAGTCAAAATAGGAATAGGAAACAACATCCCTAAAGGTTGGGTGCACAGTAGCACACAGAAGTCCCCATTTGGCACAAAAACCCCTCAAACCCACGTCCAGCTGCCTCTGGCCATCCCAGGATTCCCCCGAGCACCAGCAGGGTAAGTGATCAGTCCAGATTCCATGAAAGATTAGTCCCTGTGGGAGTTTGGTTCCTCTATTTTTCATGCCATTCCTCTCCAGCCAGATTTATGTGTCAGGAAAAACATACAAACGGGATCCGATTGACTCGCACGAGTTCCTGTTGGGTTTGATTTATGTTTGGGTAAATAAAGACATATGTCTTGGAGGGCTTGGGCTCTGGCTGCCCTTCTCCTCACAGATCTCCGCCTAATTTATCAGCCTCGTGCTCTGCTGCATTTCCATTTCTGAGACCTTGCAAGGAAGGCAGTGCTGCCTGCAGGGAACTCCGTGGACAATTTGAGGTTCAATTTCGGAGTTTTTCTCACTCAAATTCGCTCTTCTGCCGACCTTTCGCTGCCCATCCTGAAAGAATTTCACAGACACTCCTTGAGCCGTGATCTCATGCCTGTCCCTCTGCCACACACCCTTTTGCCATCCTGGGGTGGTTATTTATGGTGTAAATAACTCCACACCTTCCCTAACCCCTTTTATTGGAGCGCAGAGCATCCCCTGCAAGCCTAGGATGGGAATGTTGGATTTATCCCTTTTCCTTTCTCCTCCTGGATGTGATCTCTGATGGCCAAAGGATCTCCAGGGCTGTTGGACACCAGGCTCACGCCCAGGTTTGGGGCTGAGTTGACCGCTGTGGTAAGGAGCCAAATCCCAGATCCCACAGGCAGGAAAACTGTTGGAAGTCAGCAGTGAGAATTCCTTACCTAGCAAAGTTTATTCGCTGTGACACTAAATCCAAGTCAATCCATACATTGATCCAATTTCCCATGGGTTTGGCATGGAGGAATCCACACAGCACCCCTGGGGTGGAACACTGAGTGTCTCACAGGACAGAATCCAACCCCAAAACACTCCAGGAGTTCAGGGTTAGGGGATTTTCCATCTCAGCATTCCCTCATTTATTAAGTTATATTTCTTTGGACCCAATCCTGGTGGACTTGGCTCCGTGCTGGTGGCTCCAAGTGCTGCTGATGGCACTGGAACACCTTTTCCAACCCTCTAGGGAGCACAGGGCAGGGAATTCCAGGATATCAACACCGAAAATGACGGCATCGCTTGATATTTTGCGCATTTCCAGTGTCCTCAGTTGTGGAAATGGCAAAAATCTCCCTTCATTCCTCTGGAAAGAGCTGGAAGGAAACATTTCCCTCAGCCATCCCCTGTCATCTGCAGTGCCAAAAGGGAAGCAGGAGAAACAGGAGGAAGTCGCAGTGATGATGCTGAAGTAATCAGGCCATGTGTTAGAGCAATTATCCCTTTTCTCCTTCCCTCCCCAGATGTGCTCTGCTTGAGGAGAGATTCATGGTTACAGAATGAATCAGGAGGGAGGCGCAGGGGGAGGGATGTGAGCCGCGAGGATGATGGAAGGAAAAGAGAAAAAAATAGGGAAAAAAGAAAAAAAAAAGGCAAAAAAGGAAAAAATAATGAAAAAAAGAAAAAGAGGAAAGAAACCAAGAGAGGAGATTGTTGAATTCATTGGAAGAGAAGGAGGAAGAGTCAGTGCAGGGTTTTGGAAATGTCCCGTCAGTCAGATGGGCAGATGATTGCAGCAGGAAGAAAATCAGGAGCAAGGGAAGGCATTGAGGAGAGGAAGGAGCAGCACGGCAACAAATCAAAGAGCTGCTGGAAATCAAGGCTGGCGAAGAAGGGATTTTCAGGCAGCCTCTTAAAAAGCAGCAAAATGCAGTTTTTAGCTGGATCACCAGCATGTGTGGAGCTCTGGCTGCTGTTAGAGGAGTTAGTCAAAAATAGTGAGTGTGATCTGGGAGCTCCAAATGAAGAAACTGGGCGAATTTGGCTGGGAGATCCTTCCCCAAACAGGATTTATGGCTTCGGAGAAGGGAGACCTTTGCCTAAATCTCCTGCATGTTTCATTTCCTCCAAATCCCCCTAAACTTTCATTGCAGGGGCAAATATTGGCAAACGCCTGAGGGGAGGGAGCTGCTTGAACATCTTTTAATTCCATTTTTCTCCCGACTTCCAGCAAAGTGCTGGAAGTATTTCTGAATGAGCAGAAAATGAACACAAACCCTTCCCTCAAGGAGGGAAATGAACCCCTCAGCTCAGCTTTAGGAGCAGCTCTGATGATCTCCTGTATCTCTGTTAGCAAAAATATATCTCTAGCCTCTATAGCTCCAGTAGCAAAAATATAAATACATAGTATATGGATATGTTATATATAATATAGATATCATATATATAAGATAGATATAATATATGTAT
>VZRM01004503.1:566288-581326 GCA_013397955.1 Grantiella picta | reverse complement strand
GAAATAATAATAATAGATAATCCCTATATATCTCTTACCAAAAATTGGGAGGGCTTGGGGAGGGAGGAGAAATGAGCTCCAGCCTGATAGGGAAATAGAGGGAACAGCAGAAATGAGGAGCACTGAGCAAAACGACAGATATTTAATGGATTATTCCATTTTTGGGGTCTGTTGTGCACTAAATCCTAGGGGGATTGTCTCCAGTCAGCCTCTTGAGTTCCAGTGGTGCAGAAAGCAAAGCTGACGCTGCAGAACAGCATCTGAAGGGCTCAGTAGGAGTTTGACTCAGGGCTCACTGCTATGGCAAGGAATTAAGAAACATGGGATGATTGTGTTACATTTTCCTGGAAGGAGCCAGGCTGGAGAACAACGGGGAGCAAAGGTATTACTGGAATAATAAAGAAAACCCCAAACTTCCCCCAATTATTTTTAACGTGGTAGAAGATGTGTTAGCAAACGATTATTCCCTTCTCTCAGTGCTGGCTGTTCTAACAAACCCCTTCTTTAAGGGGAGGGATGGATAAAAACAAGGAAAAGTGACTTTTTAATTTGTATTTCTTCTCTTTTCGATGGCCAGCATCAAACGCCCCAAGCTCCAGACGTCCCTGATATCTCATCAGCTGTGCAAGGAGATAAATTCTGCGTCCAGCTCGAGTTTCCAGCCTGTTCCTACCTATTCTCATCTTGTAATCCATTCCCTGACCACAGAGCAGCCAAGGGAGCAGGATCCAGGAAATGGGGGAAGGAATAGAGGGATGAAAGGGAAAGCACATGGGGAGGATGCTCTGCTGAGAACCAAACGTGCTCCAAGTGCTCCTTCTCCTCCTCATTTTTGCTGAAAATCCAAGCAGTGAATTAATCTGGGATTACTTTAGGGGTGTAAAGCCTTTCCTTGTGCAGAGGAGGGCAGGAGTTTGACAGTTCCAGGACAATTGCTTTTTTAAGTCAGAAAAGAAGACACCACGCTGTAAAATAAGAGCAAAAAAAGAGAGAGTTTATTCATGGAAAAGCCACCTCTCAGTGGTGAGAGAGTTTTAATGAGATTTCTGAAATCCCTGATTGTTTTTCGTAGAAAATGTTCACTTCTAGAGTCATCTCCGATGAAACCGAGGGGAAAATCATTGCCTCAAGTCTATATGAAGAAATCAATTTATTCTTTTGCCAGTCTAATTTGAATCATGCTGTATATTAATTTTCTGTCATATATTTGATATCCAGCACCATATTATGCCTCACTAACACCCCTTCAAATGTATTTCAGTACTACAAGCAGTAATACACTGCAAATAAACTCCTAGAAGGAGCTGAAGTCAGTTAAATTTTTTACAAAGTCATTCAAAGGACTGTGGTTTAAAACTGAATTAATGATATAAGGATGAATTATTACTGGTAATGTTGTTTTACCTTTGTTAACTTGGTGATTTTCTCCTGCTGAACAATTCCAGCCCTGGATACACTCAAGAAATTACAAATTGCTTCTTCCAGTGGATGTCAAATCTTCTGGTTCTCTGCCCAAAAAGGATTCCAGGGAGTTCAGATGTGCTGCACAGCCCAGGAATGGCAATTAGAGGGAGGATCGAAAAGAACTCAATAAACCAAATTTTCAGTTCACAGGGTGAGACCAGCAAAATCAAATTTAAGTCATGGTGAAACTGTGGCAAATTTTGCAATTTCTGACAAAATCAGGGAAGGACTTTTAACACATATAAAAAGAATGATTTTCCAACTGGCTTTTTTAGGAATCTTACATTAACTGGGCCAGTTCGGATTTCTCCCCAGCACTCTGCAACCACCCACTGCACTGGACTGTGTCCCACTGCTGGGTTGGATGCCTTGCTCAGCAAATTGCTGGGCTTCAGCCCAAAAAATGGAAAAGTCCTGAAAGGAATATGAGGTGGGAAGGCAAGCGAAGTGAGATCTCCATCCCCCGAGCACCGAGTGGGAAGCAACCTCATTTTCTCCTCCAGGCACATGGTTTGAAAGGCTCTGAGAAGCCAAAAGCAGCCCAGAATTTCCAGCTTTAGCTGATAATCAGCAAACACCTGCTCCATCCGCGTGGAAAGCAGCACTGGACAGGGGTTGAGCACATCTGGTTTCACTCAGCTGCTCGGGAAGGTTTGACATCCTATAGACTTTGACAGGGCAGAGAGTCCAGCGAGTCCTCCAGACAGACAGGCCCAGTTTGTTCCTTTGGATTGGATTTTACCTGGCTGGGCTGATTAGTTTCATAAAACCCTAATTAGAAACAGCTCTTCACGTCAAATGCAATGACATTAAGTGGAGTGCAATGACATTAAGTTGAAAACGAGGTGAAATGCATTTATACCAAAGGAATATCTGGAGGAAAGAATGAGTCTATAAAACCTTCTCTCTGTATCTGATTTTATGTCAACTGAACCTGTCTGAAAGCATCAACTGCTTCTATTAATCTTTTCTCTCCATGAGGACTCCTTGGGAACTCCAGTGTGCTACAGGATGGACCTCGAGTTAGCAGAGCTATTAGGGGGAAAATGAGTTATTTCAGTGGGATTCTCCGAGGAAATCACAGCAAATGTTCCTCGGGGTGGAATCTGCAGCGAGGGAAAATTTAAGGACAATTTAAGTTCTCGTCAGATAAACATCTTGGTGTAAATTTGACAAAGAGCAGCCTTCAGGCAAGCAGGAGCCTGTCTGTTTATCTGTCTGACTCGTTCCTCAAGAGTCCCAGGAATTAAGGCGTTGCATGATCCTTTCTGGCTCATTTTGATCACTCTTCATTATCCTCTTTCTGCCCCAAACCGCAGCAAGAAATTAACCTGGATGTTGGCAAGACGTTCCCTATTCTTCCCTGCAACCCAAGGAAAATATCCCCATCCCTTTATTCACCATCACATCCATTTGATGTCGTTTTCTTTTCCTATTTGCAGAGCTACTCAAGGATATTGGTTCTTCCATTTAACCACAGGGGGCCCTGGAACAATCTTTAATGCATTTAGGATGTGGTCATATTTTAGGATGTTTTAGAGTATAAGATCACACTTGAGGGCTATTTAAACCCTCGGAAAAGTGCAGAGGACCCCGCTGGAGGAGCTGCCAATCTCATAAGTGTCCCCCCTGCTGGTCCTGGGGCTGGGAGGGTTGGGGAAGGGCTGGGAGGATTATTCTGCTGTGAGTTCACCTGTTTACCCAGCCTGTTATTTATTGAAGATCAAATTGACTGAAAATCACTCCCGACAGTGAGCTGGCAAGGGATGACTTTATGAGGAGACCAGAGTTGGGGTTTACAGCTTCAGTTATCTGTGATTTAGGGATCATTAGGATCTCTTTAAAAAGTCCTGCAGGCAGCCAAAAAAACTAAAATTAAAGGCAGGCTGTGCCTTACGTTAAACAGTTTGGGAATAGACAAGAGACACCATTCTGCTGGGTTCAACCTTTTGTTTGACATCTTGCAATTCCTTTGATTTTTTCGAGCTGAATTTTGCCAGTTTGAATGCGTGAGGGGAAGGCTTATTTGTGATGGGGGAAATATTCCTGGGAGGAACTTCTCTCCAGTTTCCAGGGCTGTATTTATTCTTATTTTGCGCTTCTACTGGAGAGCAGATTATAACAGGAAAATGGACAAATATTCCATGCCTCCAAATCTGGGTATCTGAACTACTTCAGTGGACAACGAGAGACTCCAAGGGCTGAGTTTGGGACTGGAAAGGCATCGTGTTGAATGGAAACATCTTTGCTGTTTTGATTGCAGTTGATTTTTACTGTGGTTGCAGGTGGGACGCCTTCAACTGCCTCTTCTCGTTTGTGTGGAGGTTTTACAACTATTTAGGAGAGAAAGAAAGAGGTTTAATACTGTAAAAGCAGTCTCTAGACCCATTTTCAACCGTTTCCTAGTTGGTGTGGCCAACAAACCTCCTCAGTCCACCGTTTTGTGCTCTGGGAGGGCAGCAGGACCAGGAAAAGCAGGAATTTCACCAGAGAAATCCCCATTTTGCTAAGCAAAGCCCCTCAGTTTCAGGGAGCAGTTGGGTTCGGCCAAACCTTCCATCCACCAGCAGATCCATCTCTTTTCCTCCTCCTTTTCCATCCTTTTATTTTTGCAGAGCATTTCTCCCTCCGCTCTTTATCCCCTCGGACAACAGCAGGAAAAAGCTCACTTGCACCCCTCGACCTTTCCCCTCCACGGCTGACAATTCCCTTCCTCAGCCTCCAGGCATTGCTTTTTTTGGGAGAGCCTTATTTGGAGCACACGGATCAGCATTCCCAGCTTTCCAGTAGCCCCGCGGAAGGTTTATTTACATTGCATGAAATGAGAGGAAATGAAGGGGGATGTGTTTGAAGGGAGAGCAACAAGATCGTTGGGTTTGTTGTAAACTCCCCTCGTTGGAAGGGTTTCAGTCAATGTCAGCTTGGAGCAGGGAGGGGAGAAAATTCCACTCCTGGGCATTTCCAGGATAATGGGGAATGATGCCTGGCAAGAAAATACACTCAGCAGCTCTCTAAACAAAGTGATTTGGTGGATCTCAAGTGGGTTTTGCTGTTCTGTGGATCCAGGTTGAGTTGTCGGTTTGCTGTCTCGCCAAAGGATGTCCTGCAGAGGAGGTTTGGGGGTGAAGGGAAGGAAGAATTTCTTATTAAATAAAATATATGTTTAAAAAAGTGTTTGCACATGGGGGGGAAGAGGCAAGGTTGCACTGCAAGTGATACAGATGGGGACCACAAAATCATTGACTAAAACAGAAGCACAAATAACAAATTATTAAATTCAATTAATTTGCTCATCTGTACAAATGCTAATTGTTTAATTAAACTCATTTGGTTTGCATCAGTACCTGAGCTCATTCTCTGATATCCTGAATGAAAGGAGAACTCATAATTCTGGTTTTTCTGAGTCTACAATTCAATGTCTTTCTGGCTTTGCTCTGCATCCCAAAGGTAAATGCAAACGGAAGAACCACAAAAGGAAGTTGATCAGATCCAGGTTTGCATTGTGGAAAAGAATCAGAAAAATTTAGGAATGAATCAGTTAATTTAAAAAAAAAATAGTTAATGCATAATAGTGTAAATAAATTTTTTCTAGAGTGAATAATTACAGACTCCAAGATGGATCTGAGTAGGGAACCTGGAAAGGAAAGACATGGAATAAATTCCAGATATTTATTATCCATAGCAGCATGTCTGAGTTATATATGAGTTATACATGCAACTCTCTTGTATATATATTTGAATCTTTATATATGAATTGAGTCAAATATATATAAGAAAACAACCCTTTCATGCATGCAGCTGGAATTCCCTTTAAAACACCTTTGTTATATATATATTCCCTTTAAAATTCCCTTTATTTTTTCAGAAGCAGATGCTCAAGATTTTCTAAAATCAGACTTTTCCAGCTATGTTTAAATACATCTAAATCACGATTCCTTCCTCTTGCTCTTATTAAACCAAAAAGTTTAGGAAGATCCCGTGGATTTCTAAGCCCACTTTTCTCCTGGCTGCGGAAAAAACTTCAAAATGGGATGGAAGGAGAAGATGAAAATATTCAAAATTAATATCAACTTACAGCAAAACATGAAAAAAAAAAAGGAAAATAAACTTTCTTGTCCAGGAGTAGATAAAGACAGAGCCAGCTTTGGTTTTCTGGCAATACTTGAGAGGGAAAAGGGAGAGAAGTCACAAACCGCAGATGATCAACGAGGGTGGAGATTCTGAAAAGAACTTATTTATTTGTGAACTCTCTGCGTAAGCAAAACGCGTGTTCTGCTAATGACTGGGAATGGAAACAGCTTTTTTTTTTTTTTAAATAAAACAAATAAATATCCCAGTGCACCTTCAAGGCTCCTCTGCAAACGTCTCGTCAGCATAAACCGCTATTGAGGAGCTCGAGAAATACCTCGCAGTCAAGGTGAAGCAAAATCCAAGTGAAAACAAACAATTTCTCCTCAGCCTTTCCAGCGGCAGAAGCTGAGAACAACAGATCAGGTGTGCAGGAAAAACATTGGAAAAAACATTGGAAAACTGGGGGAGAACCACTGGAAAACTGGGGAAAAACATTGAAAAACAGGGGGAAAACAGTCGGAAACTGGGAAAAGACCTTTGAAAAGTGGGGAAAAAACAGTGGCAAACTGGGGGAAAACATTGGAAAAAAAGGGGAAAACATTGGAAAAATGGGAAAAACACTGGAAAACTGGGAAAAAACGCTGGAAAACTGGGGGAAAACCACTGAAAATCTGGGAGAAAACAATGGAAAACTGGGAAAAATGTTAGAAAACTGGGGGAAAACATTGGAAAACTAGGAAAAAACAGTGGGAAACCGGGGGAAAACACTGGAGAACTAGGAAAAAAGATTGAAAACCGGGAAAAAAGATTGGAAAACTGGGAAAAAAGATTAGAAAAATTGGAAAAAACGCTGAAAAACTGGGGGGAAACGTTGGAAGATGGGGAAAAAACATTGGAAAACTGGGGGAAAACATTGGAAAACTGGGGAAAGAGTCAGCAAAAATATTCGACCTCCACACGGCAACGCTCGTTGGCTTTTCCCGAAACAAAATGTTGCTTTTTCCTGGGGGATGGCTGGGAGGCTGGAAGCCTCAGGAAGCGGCTGGGAGCCGCGTGGTGACGGAACTGTCCCAGCGCCCCAGGCCTGGCTCTGTTGATATTAGCCCGGGCTAATCACCGCGCTAATTGGGCGACCGCGACGCCGAGCGGCTCGGCTTTCACTGCAGCCGCTCACCCCAACGAGCTTTGACTCAAATGTAATACTTTATATCAACACGCGGGATGGCTGGAAAAATAATCCCACATGTGCTGGTGCCTCTTTTTAATAAGTGTCTTCCTCAATTTTCCCCGCTGGATGAGGCACTCGAACGAAGGCGTAATTAAGGTTATTTAAGGGATATCGATTGAAAAATGCACCCGCAGGAGGTTGGACATGACTGATGGAGCTCCCAGTGCAGCTCCCAAAAGTCAGCTGCCAGAATTTCCTGCAGCACTTGGACAATTTGATCTTCCCCACATTGCCCCGGGCAGGAATAACCTGGAAATGTCTTGCTCTCTGCTTTTTCTGACGTCGTTCGCCTCGGTGGAAAGCGGATTTGGGATGTTGTGCTTATGGTTTGGTAGTGATTTCTGTGGGGATCGTTTTTATTGATGGATGAAAAAAGCAAAAAGGGCAGAGAAAAGCAGAGCTGGGCTCGTTTTCTGTAGCTGGTGGAGAGACAGGCAACACCTTTCTGCTCAGAACTGAGGGGAAGAGTCCTTCAGAGCTCTGCTGTGCCCAAAATATAGCAGAGAGAGGCTGGGAGAAGATCTACTGCAGGAGAGCTTCATGGAATCATGGAGAATTGGTTGAATTCAAGGTGGCTGATCTTCAATGAGAGGGAAATTTATGGCGTTTTGCAGATACATTTTTGCTCTTCCATCAGAGTTTCTGGGGCTTTTATAGCCAGATCTTAGGTCAGGCTTTTCTTGGTCAATAGAACATCTGAGTTGGACATGAGAAAATGTCTCAGGACGGAGAAAAGCTCCCCTGACACATCTCTGAGTCACTGCAGCTCCCTCTGAATCCCAGAGGTTCCCTTCTCTGCAAAGTTGTCATAAAAATCTTTATGAGCCCTGAACAGATGTGGCCTTAAAGAGTAACTTGATGGAGGGAGAAAGAAATGAAAAAAAAAAAAAAAAAAAAAAAAAAAAAAAAAAAGAAGAGGTGAGGAATATAAAATAGCCTGTGGTGAAAATAACAGCAGGAAAACATTATAAAATCTGAACCATAGCTGGCTGGCTTCCTCCTGATTATTGCTTTCTCTTTCAAGGGTTTGTCCTTGAGAGTGCAGATATTTGGGGGTGATTTGGGAAAGGCAATTTGAACACTCTGCTGTTCTGATGAAACAAAGCTGCTGCCCGGAGCTGTGATAACCTGGGGCTTGCAGAACATCCTGGGCACAGGATTTGAGCAGAGGTGACAAGGAAATATCATCTTGGTTGTGGTGAGAGCACAGCACCCTGACTGCTTGGGAAGGGTTTTTTCAGGGGGAGGTTGATGTCAAAGGCTGTGCAAACTCCTGGCAAATGAGTTTGGATTTATTTAGAAAT
Organism: Grantiella picta; assembly: GCA_013397955.1. NCBI lineage: Eukaryota > Metazoa > Chordata > Aves > Passeriformes > Meliphagidae > Grantiella > Grantiella picta. The sequence goes on along the minus strand of VZRM01004503.1, from coordinate 573,259 downwards.
GATCTAAATAAAATAGCAACCAAGAGCTGCTCAGTGTAGCAAAAACCTGATTGTTTTGGGGGGGAAAAAAAAAAGCTCCCCTGGCACTGAGGAAAACCTCAGGACATGCAGTGAGCCCAAGCCTTTGGACAAGAGCCACAGAATGGTTAAAATATAAAACACACGAGGAGTGAGTTTCGATTGTAGCCGGATCTGCAAACTGCCAGCACCTCTTCTCCATTCCCAGGTCATTGCTGCTTCCAGCCACCAAGGAAAGCTGGGATTTCACCTCAGCTGGGATGTTTGGATTCGAGTGCATTAGGCTGGATTAGGCTCAGAAATCATCTCTGGAATAGCAGAGCAAACTCTCAAGCCTGTCTGGCAAAATTTGGATGCAGACATGGCTGTCCTGAGTTGGCATGGAACTCCACGGAGGTGTGAGAAATGAAATAAGAAATCTGCTGGGTCTGCTGGGCAATGCTGGAGCTCCAAACTGATCTCACTGTTTTTCCTACAAGGCACTCGTATTTTTTTGCAGCAGATGTGATAGTTAGATCAATGCGAAGGAGAAAAAGTATTTTAAAGTCTCAAGTATTTGAAAGTCTTTTGAAAGGAAGTTATGCTCTATTGGTGAGGTATGTGCTAGACGTGAAGGGGCAACAAACACCTTGGGCTTTTTCTAAAACGCAAGGCAAAAAAGGAGATTGATTCTCTAGATTTTGGAATCAACCAGCAGAACTTATAGTTTATCCCAGGCTGGCAACGTGTTTTTCAGAGGTTTTTCACTCTTTTCCCACCCCGAGCCTGGGGCTGAGTTTTGCAGTGGGAGTCTGGTTTGCCAAAGCCAGTTTCTCCAGGATTTTTACTTTTGGGTTGTCCTCTCCAGCTCCTTGAGAGCTGCAACACCACGGAGCTGTGAACGAGGAGGGTCTGACTTTGCCCCACACTCACCACTGCAAAAAGCTTCCACTCCTCCCCAGATCTGACAATTCCTGTTTGGTGAGATCTGCAGATACTGGATAAATCCTTTCCTTCTCTAACACCACCAAATCAGTCCTGTCTGCTTGGTTGTCTTGTCTCCCCTTGTTTCATCGCCTGACACAATTCCCCTTTCCCCGCAGCACTTTCCCCAGTTCTTGATCGGATTTCTCTGGTCCTGGTGATACTGGAATTGGAACTGAACTGGAATTCCTGCGCAGGGAGTCAGGCTGCTCCTGCAGCCAGAGGTTTTGGCACCTCAGCTCTGTTTTGCAGGGAGAGAACAGCCCAGATCCAGCCTGAAAGCAGCACTTTGTGTCCGAGCTCTGCTGCACGTGGGGCCAGCAAACGGAATTTGGGGTTGAACCGAGCGTCCAGTGGATCCATCGGGATCTGTCTGTGCTCTGAAATCAGCCCTGCTGCTCTAAAGCACCTCGAGCATCAGGCAAAACCTCCGGCAGGATCTGTTTCTGCCCCAAAGCCCTCTGCCTGCTCAGGATTTGCTGTATCTCTCCTCGCTCGGGCAGAACTCATTCCCAGCCCCAGGGGAATCATTCCCGAGTATTCCATGTGCGAGTGAGTGGGATGGAAGAGCTCAGCCCAAGGATCCAGGGCAGCATTTCCAGCCTGGCAGGGAACTCCTCAGCCAGGAGGGAGCAGAGGGGGTTGTGTCATTGCACCACAAGCGCTGGGGGAATATTGGTTTGTTTTTGGAAGCGATGGCTGCAGCAGAAGTTGGGGGCGAGCTGGCAGGAATCATCCTCCAGGATGAAAAGTGACCTCCAGCCAGCACTGGTGCCTTTAATGCGGAGCTTTGTGCCTTGCTATCGACTCCTGATCAGTTTGAAATCTCCCCCCTCCCACTCAGACTTTCCCTTTCCCCGGAAAGCTCGGCTTAGCTGCCCTGCCTGCTCCCTCCCGGGATGCTCTGGCACCTCCAGCTTCTCCCTCTGACCGTCCAGATGCCAAAGACAAACTTCCAGCGACTTTGCATGCCTATAAAACCCCAAAATCCCTACCAAATAAACCCCAGAACATTGTCTCAGACTCATCTTTTAGCGCTGAGCTTGCCAAGCCCATGTTGCAATTCTCAAAGTCATCATCTCAAGCAAGGAAAAATCTTCCCCTGCCCATCCTTGAAATACCCAAACTCAAAGTCCATCCCTTGCAGCACATATTCCATGCTGCAAATCCTGATTATCTACAGAGGGATTTTTGAAAGACTTACATCCCAGGCAGGGTCTGACTATTCCAAATTTTCCACCCAAAGCAGCTGCAGCCAGCTGTTGCCAGGTGAGTTCCCTGCTCGTGGCTCTGCTCAGGTGAGCTGACAGAGAAAAGGAAGCTCACATAAAAGGTTGCACCATAGTTTTGCTCCACCTCGAGATGACAAAAAACCTTGAAACTTGCCCAGGATGGCCTCACACATAAATTACTGGATTATTTTGGATTCTTAGAGAGTCACTGCAGTCCAGTGAAAGCTTTTCTATATTTTTGACGTGAAGGAGCTCAAACTGAAAAGGGTCTCTGCTCCAGGGGGAGCAAACCTCCAAAACCCTCTGGAAAGAGGACGTGTGGAAGCACTCGGAGCCTGGCTGTGGCCTCATCCTGCAGAATCCCAGAATTCCCAAAGAGGGCACTGATGCTCTGCACAGCACGCGGGGAAAGCAGAGAAATCCTCGGCCAGGCATAAATCTCCGCCGAGAAATCTGTCTTAGCACGTCCACCTCAGGAAAAGGGGAATTATTACACTTAATTAAAGTGTATTGACACCACATGTGGCCCCACCTCTCGCTTTTGGCTTTATTAATGACAGCAAAACTGCAGGCTCGGGGCAGAGGTGGCCAAGCAGGACCCACTGAGAGCTCCCAAACACAACCAGCCTTTTCACCAAGCCTCATTCCTGCCTCTTAGCTGAGTTTCCATTTTCTGGTGGATGTTTCAGCTCCCTCGAAATGCTCCTGGAGCCACTCATGGGCCGTTCTGCACATTTAGCCACTGAAAGAATTCCTGAGGCTCTTCCTTTTGGGGCTCTGGGAGTCGTTGTTTGGGTTTTCCAAGAGAGCTGCTTCAGTGAAAGTTGTTCACAAAATAATTCCTACTCCAGCAGAGACTTTTCCCTGCAATTCGCAAGAAACCTCCGTTGAAACAGAGAAAATCTGCTTGAATTTTGAGTTCAGTGCCCAGATTTCAAGGTGAGGGATGGTCTGGGCATGTCCTTATCAGGGTGATTCTACACATTTCACCCTCCCCAAGCTGCGTATATTCAGGATTTCAAACCCTCAGCATCCCGAGGGTTTAACATTTTGAAATTGAACATTATTCCAGGGTGCAGTACAGCCAGGTTTATTTGGCTGCTCGTGATTTGCTCAGCGAGCACCAACAAGGGAAGCAAAACACAATTTTTCCCTTTCAGAGAAGGAATTGGTGCATCTGGGGAGCTTTCAGGGTAACCCAAAGGCTCCGTGTGGCTTCAGAAGTGGCTCTGCCATGGCTCAAAGCCTCCGGAAGCAGAGTGGCCACGGCTGATGTCACAGCTGTCCCTGGGGGAGTGAGGTCAGCGCGGAGTTGTTGGGGGAGATAAGGAGCTGTTCAAATAAACAGAATTCCCTCCCTGCAGCAGGAGGATCAGAGCCTTGGGAAGAGCCTGGCTCTGCCTCATGCTCGCTGTCACTTTTGTTTTAATCCTTGGGCAGAGGTGGAGGGAGTTGTGTGGTTGGGATCGATAAGTGGGGAGTCTGAATGGGAAAAACCAGGAGAAATCTGCTTTTTTTTCACAAATTAAAAACCTGCCCTGCTGGAATTGCACACCTTTTCCCCATCCTGCAGGGCAGTGTTGTGTTGTTCAGTGGAGATTGCTGGGAATTTTCCCTATCCAAGAAGGATAATTTGGCAAAAAGAAAGGATTTAATGAAAATCCCATTTAGAAAAAGCAAGATATGGGAATATTTCAGCCACCCAGTGCGGGTATCCTCTGGGGGATAGGAAATCTGGAATTCTCAGTCCCTCCAGCAGTGCAGGTGAAGGCAGGAGATCCATGCAGGGCACAAATCCAGATCAGGGGAAGAGCAGCAGGAAAAAGGGAGCTGAGCCCCTCTGTGCGTTCCTACAAACACCCCAGGAATTTTTATTCCCTGGATGATGATTCCCTAAGGAAACACCGAGAAATCCTGAGGCAAACAACAACTCTGGCGCCTTTTCTTCAGTTTTTAAAGAAAATGGAAGCAATGAGCGAGAGGCTGAGCTCGTCTTGGGAGGCTGTTTGAAAATTCCCGTGGTACAAACAACTCCTGAGGACTCCAACCACTTAAAACCCCTCGGAATTGCAAACCTGTCCTTAGTGGTTTGGGGAGAGCAAAGCCTTTCACCATCAATCCATCCTCTGCAGGCTCTGCTTGCCCAAAGCACCATCCTGGCCATGCTATTTTTGACACTCGACTGGGAGCAGAGCAGCAGACAGGCACTGCAGATGGTTATCTGCCCTTTAAAACCCAGAAAATACTGTAAAAGTGTGTAAATCCGAGGAACCTGGGCAAATTCCAGCTTCAGTAATCCCTTCTCCCAATATTCCTGCTGCTGTTTCAATTGGAAAACCATCCTGAAGCGCTATTGCTGTGAAACAACTGAAACAGTTCCACATTTTACCCAAGGTTTGGCTGCTCTTCTCCTGGAATAATTTGTAAGTCATTCTGCAAGGAGCTCGGGGATAAAGCAGGCTGCAGAAATATATGATCATTGTCATTCACTCTGGCACCACTCAAGACCACCAAGTATTTAAAATCAATTAACAGTCCTTTTCCTGTTATCATTGGCATTTCGTTTCCATCCAGCAAGGACAAGTCTCTCTCATAAAAGTGAAAAACAATCTATTTTTGGAGGTAACACAGCAGCAGTAAAGGAGAGCTGGTGAATTCTCATTAGGCTTTTACTGATGGGAGTTTTCTGGGAATTATTTCTGGGTAATAAACTCAGATGGAGAAGTTTTGGATGGGGGAAAGGGTGAGATGACATGCAATGAAGTGAGTTAACCCTGCTCATCTCACACCCCCAGCTCATGGTGTGTTTCCCTTCAGGTTGTTGGTAAAACACATCAAAACAAAGTCTGTTCTTAGCTTCAAATACTCAATATTTCAAATACTCAATACTTCAAATACTCAATATTTCATATACTCAATATTTCAAAATACTCAATATTTCAAATAGTGGGTTTGGCTCGGCACGGTTGGATTTCTGTAGCTGCTCCCAGGTCTCTGTCAGCAAAGGGAACTTTATTCTTTCCATGGCTCCATGTCCAGCTTTGTCAGCAGCCAGGACAGGACAGAATTAATGTTTGGAGCTGCAGCTTCCTGAAGGGATGGAGCATCCCCAGCTCTGGAATTTGCATCAGCCCTAAATTCAGCTTCTTCCTTCCTGGGAAGTTTTAGAACTCTCTGTGTTGCGTGGGAGAAGCAATTAAATCACCTGGAAACCTCTGCTGATTTGGGGATGAATTGGAAAAAGGCTTTATCTGTGCTCTGATATTTTGGATTTCTGAAATAAAGCTCAGAAATACCAAAGTAAATGCATTTCCCGACACAAAAGCACAATTAATTCAAGGAATACCACCAAGAAGAGTTCAGAGCAGAGCTTTGGGAGCATTTTCTTATCTCCAAACACACAATCCCCACCTGGCCGGGGTGAGATCTGCTCATTTCCCATTGCAAGGCAACAAGGAGCATCTGCAAGCAGCTGGAAATAATTCATTTGTGAAGGAGTTGAAAAACCACACGGCCTCGATGATATTTTCACAGCACTCCGAGCAATTTACTTGCACCATTTCAATGGTTTCAAGGCTCTCCAGCTCCAAATTACAAAGCCAGCAGTGAGGAAACTCAGAGCATCAGGCCAGGGAAACAACAGCCAAAGGAATCGAGGAAAGGGCAGATTTAGCAATGACATCCTGCTGGATTGGATGGAGATCAACCCAAATCCTCCCCTCTCCGTCAGTGTCTCCCTCAGATGTGTCTCATTATGGAAAATGATTTGGATTTTATGCCAATATTGCAAAGCCATGGAATCCCTGTGCTCTCCACCTTGCTGCTGTCCAGAGAACGAACCCATTTGGGCAATAATTCCAATTCCATACAGATTATCCAGGGAAAAATAAGATTGTAAGGAGTCCATGTCATTTAGAGCTTTTCTGATGGTGAAGAGCACCTCCAAAAACAGAGCAGGAGGCACTGTGCTGATGCACCCCAGGGAATAAATATTCCAATTGGATTTGTGTTCCTCTGTGAAATTCCTCAAGGAACAGGAAACGTTTTGTTTGTATTTTGACCCCCAAATGGTCATTTAAGGTGGGTGATCTGCCATAATGAGCATTTTCTCCATCCTTGGACTCAGAGTGAAGGAGAAATGAGGGATTTGGCAGTGAAAGTTACCCAAAACTCAGGGTGATGTTCTGGAGTGATTTTGGGCTCAATTTCAACTTAGTGGGAGCATGGAAGGAAAAGCCAGAGGAGATAAATAAGGAAAAGGCAAAAAGCAAACAAAGAATTTATAGGCAAATGTTATCAGCCCTGGAATTCTGAAGTTGGCGAGTTTTCAGGGGTCTGGACTTGAGACACATGAAAATTAAAGAAATTAGAGTTATGTAATATATAAAGAAAAAAAAATATAAATATTAAAGAAAATAGAGTTATGTATATAAAACTTGTAATAGGTTTTTTTAAAAATTGAAGTCCCCATCTAAAATTCTGTGTAAAAGTCTCCCAGAAGTTCAGGAATTGTTGGAAGGATTGGAGAGGACAGGGATCACCTGGAGACAGGGGAGGAAGAGGGAGAACTCCAAGGTGCAGAACCTCTGGAGATACCAAATTTAGTCAGAAATACAACAATGGAGAAGGCAAACAATTCTCCAAGAGGAAAATGAGAACAGGACCTTTGAAAGAAAAGAAAAAAGAGAAGAGAAGAGAAGAGAAGAGAAGAGAAGAGAAGAGAAGAGAAGAGAAGAGAAGAGAAGAGAAGAGAAGAGA
>VZRM01004503.1:552222-566080 GCA_013397955.1 Grantiella picta | reverse complement strand
AAAAGAAAAGAAAAGAAAAGAAAAGAAAAGAAAAGAAAAGAAAAGAACATTTTTTTGTAAGGGGAGAAGGAAAATCTGGAGAGGCTGGGAAGGCAGATGGAGCTTTGGAGAATGAGATGATCTTGCTCTAAAAATGTGCCTCACGTTGTGGCTCGACTGCAAAAATTACCAAATGAGAAAATGAGCAAAAGGCCAGCTCAGGGTTTAAAGAGAGCCTGACTTCTCTGAAGAAAACGGTTTTAAAAATGAATGAGTGAAACTTTGAGAAACTGTAGGGGGAGGGAGTGAAAGCAGCAAGTGTTTAAAGTCAATTTATCTGTGAATGAATCAAGAGAGAAAATGTGAACAGAGCAGTTGCAGACAGAGCTCTGCGAATTTCAGTCTCGAAAGGTCAAACGCTTTCTGTCGGAGTGAAAAATCAATGTCCCAAAGGAAGAACCCAGATTTTCTCTCCTCGAGGAACAGATGAGTTTCTCTCATCATTAAAAAAAGGAGCTGAAAAAAAGGAAATTTTATTCAGGGCACAATTAGAGGAGAATCGTGATACTTTCCTGAATCTCTAATCTGGAAAGGGTGAACATCACAAACATCTTGCCAAACCCAGAGATTTTGTTATCCCTTCATTTGTTGAGAGGGATTGATTTTTCACCTAATAACATTTTAGGCATAATATAGATTTAGGGATCTCTAAAATCCACAAAGGATGCACTGATTGGAATATTGAATGTTCTGAAAGCAGAGTTTTGGGATGTAGAGCATTATAAAAATTGACAAATTAAAGGGGGACTAAAAAGGTGTAAGAAGACTTGAAACTTGGAAAAGAAAAAGTTCCCAGCAGAAAACTGAAGGTGTTGAGTTTCTGTAACTTGCCAAACAGAAGCTCAAGGCTTGAATATATCACAATAATGTGAGGTGGATGAAGGTTGTTGAAATCAGTGGAAGATTTCTGATTTCTTTTATCATTTTAACCAGAGCAGGGAGATGAAAACCAGTGCAGATGAACCACTTGTGCTGCCGTCACACAAAAATGGAATTAAATATCCCAAAGAGAAGATTTTTAATCCACCGGAGAATGGCATAAAACCAACGAATTAAAGCCAAAATGAAGACAAAAATAAAAGGATTGCCTTTTTCCGTGGATTGTCCCTCTCAGATCTCACTGAAGCCCCTCAGACGATGGATGTTGGCTAAACCCACCTCCCTGCCCTCCTCCCAGGCTGCAATTCCACGGATTTCCATCCCAGGTGAGGAGATTCCCTCTCCCAACCCAACCGCCGCGGCTCCTTCCGAGCAGCACATCGTAAATCCAACTGCAAATCCACCCAAAAACCAGGCAGCAGCGCCAGGCTAAGCTCAGTGCCACGGACCTGCCAGGAGCCACCACCCTCGTGGGTATTTTTGTCTTTTGGACAGCAGGAAAGAACCACAAACACGGCTTGAGAGCTAAAAAAGTTGACAAAATCTATTAGGCTTGAGGTCAGATTTCACTGAATCATGGGTTGATTATAGAGTGTCTCATCTCCAACCACGCAGATTCCCTCTGGAAACCACGGTTTGGTGTTCCCACTGAGCTGCAATTATTTCTGCAGGGCTTGGAAACGAGTCCTCCGCGGGATTTTGGGATTTTCCGACGCTGTCTCAGACAGTTCTGGTTTAAAATAAAACCTGGGGACACCCTGAGCCCAAAGTCCCTGAGCTCAGGGGGGATCTGGGCACAGTTTGGGGTGGCTTTCCTGGGAATTTGGCTCATTCCCAAACGCATCAGGATGCAAAGAAAACAAGGAGGAGAATAGGAATTTGGCACTGATGATGGCAAGCGGGGGAAGCACCTCTAGTTGTGGAGCTGCCAGATGGACAAAAACAAACAAAAATCCGAAAGGATAATAGGGGAAATCAAAATAAACCGAGTCTGGGGCTGATTTTAGCACCGAGAGGCTGCAGGTGGATGATGCCAAGAGTGAAGTCTTCCAGCTCATCGTGGGTTGACAACAACAACGACAACATCCACCAGACAGAAAAAAGGACAAGGAAGAAAACCCTTCACCCCAAAACAAACTGAGCAACCAAACCAAGCAAAACCAAAGCAAACCAAACCAAAACCCCCAAAAAAACCAAATTAACAAAAAAACCCAAAACCCAAACAAACAAACAATAACACAAAAAAAAAAGCCAAGAAAAGCAAAAACCACCACCAGAAAAATCAACCCCAAAACCCCTCAGATCCGGGATGTTCCTACACGGCTGGATTTTGCTCTGGGTGGCAGGAATTGCCCTGATCAGAGGAAAGAGCAAATCCCAAGGGAGTGTTGGAATCTTTCTCTGCTTTCGGAGTCCAAATCCTCGCTGCAGTGACAGGGCTGAGCAATTAATTTCTGTTGTAATTAGCTAATCAAGAGATCCCAGCAGTGGAGCTGTTAATTGTCCACCAGTGGCACCCACAACTGAATTATTCCTGTATTCTATACACTTCAGTCATGAGTACAGAGCGAGTTTAGTCTGATTTTAGGACTGGTTTTAACTGGGTTTACCTGGAAAACAAAGAAAAAGAATTAAAAATCACTGACAATTCCCAGGCACTATTTTCCTTCCTATTGGAACCCTGGGGTTTCCACCAGGGCAGATCAGACATGCAAAAAACAACAGGGTAATTCTGGAAGTCCAAATCATTTATTTAAGCTAAAAGAAAACTGGGTTAAAAAAAAAAAAAATTAGTAGGTTATTCATTTTTCAAAAGATTGAGTTCCACACCTCCAAGGCTTGCTTGAAACTTATCTGAATCTTCAGGGACAAATTCAGCCCTGATCCAAATCTCCTTGGCTTTGAACAAAGTTACACCAAGGCTGAAGTTGTAGCTTTTCAGGTGGCAAAATTTGGCCCGAAAAAATGTTGGAAAATCCCAACTTTTCCCGTTGCTGCTCAAGATCAGAGATTCTGAGAGCAAACTGGGGCGCTGAGGTCTGAGGGAAAGTGATATGGAGGGAATAAATAACCCAGAGAGGGAAACAATTACCCAAATTCCTGCTTTTTCTGCTGTGTTTCATCCCACCTGTCTCACTTCAGCCCAGGAAGGTGATCAAACCTGGGCTTAGGTTTTGGAAAGCTGAAAATTTCATCAACACTAAACCCACCCAGGTGTTCAGACTGGACTTGAGCCTAAGCAGCTTTGGAGCCTGAGCTCCCCAAAAAAAGCAGTAATGGCAATTTTTTCCCAATTTGATTCAGGACTGGGTCATTCCCGGCTGTGGTCAACTCAGGGCTGAGTTTTCCAGGCTCAGCTCTCCCAGGAAAAAGCAATCCCTGTCCTCAGCAGGGTTCATCTCCCACCTCTGGCTGGAGGTTAAATCAATTTTTGAACAACCCCAAGGGTCTGCCAGGGAGCAGAGAGCAGCCCAGCTCTTTCCTCCTCTATTTTTGGGTGTTTTTTCTTAAAAAGAGTTTTCAATCCTGAGCGGCAAAGCTGCTCCACGACCCCAGCGTGTGCTAAGGAGGTGAAAAAACTCCCTTGCAACCTCTGCTTTATAATTAATTCCAGGATTTGAGCTGCGGCGTCAGAAATTTCAGATCTATTTCATCAAAAGAAGATCTATTTCGTTCTATTTCGAGCAAAGTCATCCCCACTTTTTCCCCCTCCCAGGATAGCCATGAAAACACCTTTGAAAAATAATTTTTTTTCCCCCCCATAATTCTGGTTTCTTTCCCAGGTGTAAGAACATTCAAGTGAATGTAATTACATCTTGCCTTCGACAAGCCAAATATTTGATCTCATATTAATATGTTTTCTCTCCAGCTGGTGGGAAATGCGGCTTCTCGCAGCAGATGCAGAACATTTTTAAGAGCTGGGCAAACCCAAAATTTATTTCTGTGTTTATGGACGTGTGGGATCTCCAGATGGAAATGGAAATGCAGGACACGGCAGGACATGGGGGAATGGATTCAAAGGGACACAGGGTGGGGTGAGGTGGGATGTTGGGATGAAATCCTTCCCTGGGATGGAATTCCCAGAGAAGCTGCTGCTGCTGCTGCCCCTGGATTCCTGGAATTGTCCAAAGCCAGGTTGGATGGGGTTTGGAGCAATCTGGGATGGTGGGAAAAAAAATTTTAAATTCAATGTTATGATTTTCCCCCATTTTCACAGCTCATGATTCAACGGCAACTTCAGAAATGAACAGATAATTCAATTTTCACCTCTCAGCCCTGATGCTTTGCTTGTTTAAGGACAAACCAAGTTTGCTGCCCAGGATTTGGGATCCCTCCAGCATCTCCTGATGTTTCTGAGAATCACCCACAGCCAGGAGAAGCGGGGAGATTCCAGAGAAATCCCATCCTGGATGGAGCAGCACCAATCAAAGAAAAGGTTGGGTTTGTTTGAATTAGGGAAGGGAAAGTGGAGAAAAACAAACTGCAAACCAAAGTATGTTCCTACTTATGGTCCTTTCCCCCGGATTAAGGAAGAGATCCAAACTTTCTGCAATTTGAAGACAAGAAACATCTCACTGCTTCCCTCAGCCCTTCCAACTCTGGCTTCTCTATTTAGTCTCGATACAAAAATCATTGAGAAAAGGACAAATCAAGGATTTCTGCACTGATTCCCATGACTGGAGCATCCCATCCGTGTTTAGCCTGAGGAGCACTGAGCTGTGTAAATACTTTTTTGGGCTTCAGTGGCAGAAAATAATAGGGTTCAGTAAATGGATGCAAGAGAAAAAGGTTGTAATTATTCAACCAAAATATGGAGCTCAGCTTGTTTAAATAAATATCCTCCTGCCCCATGTCAGGAGGGGGTTTTTAAATGTATTTTATCCCATTTGCAGACAGCAAGGAGGATGTAAATGCTGATAGCAGAGGTTATATATTAAAAAAACCCTTGATATCCCAGCAGTGAGGGAATGAAATTATCCAAACCCTAATTCCCGCAGGAAAAGGCTCTGGAATGAGGGACAGAGTGATCTGGGCAAGGAGAGGCTCCTGAGGGAATCCCAAAGGCAGGGAAGTCAGGAAAATGGGGCAATTCCAGGAAAATCCAAGGGGTCCAGGGAAATGGCTGAGCCCTGGGTGGGAGCCAAATCAACCTTGTTGAGGAAAAATAAATATCTCTGCTGGATGTCCTTCAGTGATATTGCAATTAAGGTGGAATTTCCCAGGGAGATTGGGAGTCACAGCAGTGAGCACTTGGAGCTGCGGAAAACCAGCTCTGGTCAAGGAGGGAAAAAAGAGATCTGAGGAAATATGTCAAATTTGGGCTTTTTAAGTTGTTTCGTTCTCAAAACATCTCTAAATATCAGTGCAGCACAACACTGCTGGGGTTTCTTTCCCCCAGCAAAGGAGGATTTTTGCTGTCAGCTTCAGGCAGCAGCACTTTTCTGGGAGGAAAAGCCAACTTTGGTTGGGTCGTCTGCATTTTTCTCCGTGAAATCCGTGGAGATGCATTTCCATCCATGAAATCCAGGTGGGTTCAATGATCCACAACTGCTCTTTTCCCTGACAAGCTGAATTCCTCTCTGCAGCGCCCACGAGTTACACCCCAAAATCGCCCCAGGGCTGGGCAACGCTCACCCCAGGGGATCCTGGAATGGTTTGGGTTGGAAGAAACTTTAAATCTCACCTCATCCCACCATTTCCACTATCCCAGGATGCTCCAAGCGCTGTCCAGCCTAGCCTTGGACACTTCCAGGGATCATGGGGGAATTATTCCCAAATTTCGTGGCTCCTGGAGTTTGGGTTCTAGGGGAGGAAGGGAGGCTGGTCTGAGCCAGCAGCACAGCAATGTTCCTTGAAATCTTCACCAAATTCCCAAAATTCCTTATTTCTGGACTGCAGGGAATAGCAAAAAAATTTAAAAATTAAAAAAAATAGGGATGGAGGCACAGCAGGGATGGTTGTCCACAGAACATCAGCCTTTGCTGCCAATCCTCCTCTGTTCTTCCTTTCCAGAGAGAGAGAAAAAAAAGAGAATCCATCAGCAGCATTAAAAAAAAAAAAAAAAGAAAAAATTGCAACTCTCCATTCCACGTTATTGCAGAAAAGTAATTAAAATCCTAGCTGCTGCCTCCATCCCCTGGGAGCAAATTTTTACTGGAAACGAAAAGGAAAGGTGGTTGGACTGTGGAAACATTTCCCAGCTGCAGGTATAATGCTGTGTCTGTTGTCAGAGGGAACATTTCATTGGTTTATTTCTGGAGGATTATTTAGAGGGTTGTGGTCTTACGTCCAGGTCTGAAAAGAGAAAAAAAAAAAATTAAAAAAAAAAATCCAGCCTCTGAGGTGTGCCTTCTTTCTGCAGAATAGTGATTTGTTATGTGTTTGTCTGAGTTAAATATAGCAGCCAGGCCTTCGGCATAGGCCGATATTTTATCCTGCTGGCTTTTAAAAATGAAGGAAAAAAAAGAAGGAAAAAAAAAGAAAAAATAAAAGGAGGGCGGAAAAAAAAAGAAAAAAAAAGGAGAGGAAAAAAAAGAAAAAAGAAAAAGAAGAGGAAAAAAAAGGGGGAAGGGAAAAAAGAGAAGAGGTTCTTGTTTGGATATAAGAAGTCAGCAGACAAGCCACGGTTGGGAGGTTTTTTTTCTCGGTGTTGGAAAATCCAATTTTCAGTGATGCCATGAGGCACTTTCAGCCCCATTTCAGTGCTCTCGGCTGGCTGGTTTGTCTCCAGAGGTGATTCCTGCTCCGTGGAGGTTCCCAAGGTCAGGCTGGACAGAGCTGCAGCTCCCTGGGCTGCTGGAAGGTGTCCCTGCCATGGACGGGATGATCCTCAATGTCCCTCCCAACCAAAATCATTCCATGACGAGTTTCGAATTTAAACCAAGCATTTGACTGTGAAAATATTCCAAAGTCAGGAGGGTGAATCCCCTCAAAGATTCCCTTTGGAAGTTGTTTGGCAGAGCGTTTGATTGAAATAATTTCGTTTCAACATTAAGCCTGAGTTCAATAAAAACCCAGGATTGCTCTTGCTCCCATTCTGAATTTGAGTTTTCTGTATTTCTGTCACCCTTCCAACCTCTGACATTTCCTTTTCTGCTACAAGAAGCAGAACCAGATAATCCTGAAGTCATAACTATATACATACATACATACATACATATACATATACATATAAAATTTCCTATTTCTCTAAAGCTCAAAACTCACAAATCCCTCACCCATCCATAACCTGCTCTCAATTTCTGAATTAACTCTGATTTTTACTAATGCACTTTTATGACCAGCTCTCCTCTGCCCTGAACCCTGGATTTTCCAAACTTTGGAACGAGACTCTGAGATAATAGAATTTGCAATATTGCAGCAAAGTTATAATGACAATAAATAATACAAATATTATTATTAATATTACCATTGTTATTAATGTTATTATTAATAACACCACATGTAATAATAAGACCCCAGATATTTCTTTTAAAAAGGGATATAATTTTAATCGACATTAAATTTGTATGTAATATTATTGTTAGGATTAACATTACTTAATTAATAGTATTATTAGGATTTATGTTTAATCCTGAAATGCAAGCAAGTTTAGACCCAAAAGTTAGACTTTCAATGAACGGAAACATGTTTTAAGGGATGAAATATTTTGTGTTAAAATACGGGGAATGCTCGTTTCGAGGGTTTTTTTAAAGGAATTTACTAGTTTCATCTCATTATGGAATTTTTCACATTCAGCACTGCGAGGAACTCACAACCTCCCAGCTGGGGAGATCCTTGGGTTGGACATCTGTCAGTCAAAGGAATTCCTGAGCCAACCTGGGTGTCAAAGCCAGGAGGAGAAATGCAAGCTGACAACTCCAGCTTTGGGAAATATCCTTCCTCACCAACAAATCCCCACTGCCGGGGCTGCCCCGGCGGTTTGCACGTGCCTGGAGTGTCTCACGTTCAGCTTTGATTTCAAAACGGTTTTATTTCCCTGAGGATGGTGTGTGAGGAGCATCCCAGCCTCACCTCACCGTGGATTGTCACCTCCTCAACCCATCCTGGTCCCACCTGACTGCGGACAGCACTCCATGAACACTTCACAATCTGTTTTCCGTTCGTTCAAATCTATTTTCAGTTCGTTCAAATCTATTTTTCCCCCCACATTTTTCCGTGAATAAGACAGGATTTGAAATCAATAATGTTCCTGGGCACTGGCTGGGAGCCTGGGTTTGCCAGCCTGGCTCAGGTTCCTGTGACAACAGGACCATGGCTTGGTGGCACTGGGCGCTGTTTGCTTTCTGGTTGCACTGCATGACCTTTGGAGGTCTTTCCCAACCCAAATTACGCTCTGATGCTGTGGATTGCTGCAGGTTGGCTGCCTGTGGAACCTGATCACCCAGCAGGCATTTGGGCTCTGCGCTGTTTCCTCTCCGAGACACAAATAGTTTAATTCGCTAAGCTCATAATGAGGGTTCTGCTTTTACCCAGGAGAGCGCCCTGATTTCAAAGATAAACCCTGGAAAGCCAACCTCTGGTGCTGGGCAATGTCAGAATTCCTTGGATTTGGCAGTCAGGGAATTAGAAAGGCTCCCTCTGGCTGAGGATTTGCCGTGGAATCGTCATGCACAGGTTCCTGGTGAAGTCACCAGTGTCCCTCGTTCCAGATCTTTGACAGCGACAGGATGAGAGGAAAAGGTCTCGAGTTGTGCCAGGAGAGGTTTAGGTTGGAAATCAGGGAGAATTCCCTCGTGGAAAGAGTTGTCACTGACTGGAACAGACTGCCCAGGGCAGTGTGGAGTCACCATCCCTGGAAATGTTCCAAAATGGGTGAATGTGGCACTTGAGGCCAATGGGGAACATGGTGGTGGTGATGAGTTGGTGATTGAACTCGATGATCTCAGAGATCTTTTCCAACCTGAACCATGGGATTGAATAATTCCCATTTTCCTCCTGCATTCCAGAAGGAACTGTAAATCCTCTCTAGAAATGACCATATTTTAATCCCCTGCTCTGGCCAAGATACATTTCCTTTTGTAATATTTGCAGTATTTCCAACCCCGGAGTTTCCAGCTCTGCCGTGATCTGTGCTTTGTTATCCTGAAAATAATAATTGTACAAAAAACAACGAACCAGCAGGAAAAGCATCGGCCTTTAAAGAGACAAAAGGACTCAGCGCTGACAAAAACATGGAATCCTTCACATATTTTATTTCCCCCATTTCACATGGAATACAACACATCCCGGCAGGGAGGGGATGATGCTCCTGTAGATTAGCAGGGATTGCCATCAGAGGCATTTTAATGAAATGTTAAGGGCTTTGAATAAAGCCTTTGAACAGGAATTTCAGCAAGACCCAAATGAAGCCATTGGCGGGGAGATACCATCCCATTAAGAACAGTAAAACCTTCAGCTCCTGTTTCCAGAGAAGCGCCAGTGACCATCAATTTCGGCAGCTGATGCTCTTTACAAGTCTCTGAAGTGTGAAGTCCCAGCCTGGCTGATGCATTTCACTTTAATTTCCTTTCGGAAAACAGAGCTGTGGTTAGTGGGGAACCTCCTGCTCGCTCACACGCCGGCGAGGGAAGCCTGAGGAGAGCAGAGAAAGAGGAAATTATTTAACCCTTTCCAAAAGCTATACAATTTCTTTAGTTAAGTAAAGAAAAATAAGCAGGGATGGCTTCTCCTTTAGTTCCTGTGTTAAAATAAACAATGTTTGTGCATAGCTAATAACCAGGTTAGGGCCCCTTGCTAATATCAGCTCCTGAAAACTCAGGGAAAAATCTCTTTTTCCCCCATTTCCCTGCACTTCCAGCAAGTTCTAAGTCAGCAGCTCGTGGCCCCTGTAGGGGAAAAAGATAAGAATCGAGTAATTCCATCTGATTTGCCATTTCCAAGCTGCTCCTGTGACATCAGACCACACAGGGACACCAGGGCTCCTTATCAGATGGAGCTCACCGCAGGGTTTGGGGCAAACCTGAGCTGTTCGAGGTGCTTGTGCTGCCCAAATGGGCTGAGAGGAGTCCAGGGGAAAAACAGAGTCGAGAGAGCACAATAGAAGATGCAATAAGGAGAATATCCAGCGAAATAATGCTCTAAAGAGGAAAAGTGTTCCCTGTTTCAACTCCACCATGGATGTGCTGTTATATTTTATATAGATATGATACTGATTATTGCAAAGGGATTGAGAAACAAAAACAGGAATGAAAACGTTTTGGGGCTGATCCCTTAAATTCTTGGAAATCAATAATTTAGGAATTAATTAATGTCCAGAGCACCCTACTTGCCAAAAAAGCAACAAAGACAAATGGTTTATGATGCCCTAAGAGAGGGACCAGCAAACAAATCAACAGAATTTGAGGCTGGAAGTTAACTAAACGCATTTATCATTCACTGCAGTGCTCTAAATTATAATTTTTAATAATAAGGCAGCAAACAGGCCTCTTACAAGGCGTTATAAAGTCATGCCCATCAATGAATCCCAAGGATTTATTTGTAAAAAACAGAATCATGCCCACAAATAAAAAACCCCAGCCAATTTATTATTCCATCTGCAGGATCATGGTGCCACTCCAGGCATGCCTCGAGCCACTAATTCCCCCAATTTCCTGGGAAAGCAGACAGGGATGTGCTGAGGACTGCAACAAGTGTCCCCCAGTCCAGAGAAACCCTGCAGCTGAAGGACAGCTCTGTTTATTTGCTGTCGTGGGGTGGAGAGAGAAACTAAACTCCTATTTATTTTGCAACTGCATCTGCGATTTGCTGGCGTGAAAGGAGAGCTCTCTGCTTGGCCAGACCCATCCAGGAGAATATTTGAATGGTCTAAACATCTCCCCCTTCCTGAGAGCAGCTTTGGAAGGGCAGACAAGGTCCCTTCTTGTCTCCTGGTTCCATCCAGGTGGGGAACAACAGGGCTTGTCCTGCCCTGAGGAAACCGGGAGCAAAAGGATCCCAAACGCTGCTTTTAGTGCTGATGGTCCTGAGCAGGAGAGCCCTGAAAGGCTCCTTCAGATGGAGAAACGAAATGGGGTATGGAGGCTGAAGTGGGTTAGAAATGCTGCTTTCAGCTGCTGGGGAGGCGCTGGAAAGCGAGGAGCTTGAAGATTAAGGCAAAGCTTGGGTAGGTTTGCTTTTTTTCAGGTTTAAACCCAAAGCAAACGGAGGGTTCAGGGATCCAGGCCAAGTGCAGGAGCTCTGTGTGCCATCCCATGGAAAATCCCAAAATGCATCCCCATGGGGAGCTCCAGCGACCACTGCTGCTCCTCACAGCTCTTGGGGGTACAAAATCTGCCTTTAAAAAAGGCAGAAAAAATAAAAGCTGGCATTCCGAGAACAGAAAATTCAGTTTATGAGCTTGGCAGCTGTACCTGAAGAAGCAAAAGCACCACATCAAATCCTTTAAATTCTCTTTTAAAGCCTGGTTTGTTTGTTGTAGATCAGGAGTTATTCCTCAAAATATCACCTCAACAAGCTGCACGTCAAATACTCTGCAGGTGAGTGCAAGAATGAGGGACAAACTTGCACTGAGAGTTTCTACTTTGGGCAAAAATCTGAACCCTCCTGGTGGAGTAAAAGTGAACTTTTATTGAAGTAAAAATACAGAGAATTCAGATCAGAAATCCTGGCCTGAGGATACAACATTTGCACTTCAAGCTTAGTTTATCTGTCTGAAATAATACTTCTAGAGGAAAGTAAAAATCACCTAAATCTATCTAGAAATGCTTGTTCTTGCTATTGTCCTGAAATTCTACCCTTAAAAACCCTCAGAATTGGTTGTTGGGTGAAACTCTGCCAGTCCATGTTTTTTACTTGGCCCTGGAGTGATGCTGCTGGAATATTTCTTGTGCTTTGTCTCTTGTTTGTGAGCCTGGAGAGCCATGTGGGTGTNAAAAAAAAAAAAAAAAAAGATAAAGATTTAACAACTTTCCAAAAAAAGTTTGTCTGAAAAAAGTTTGGAGATGAGATGTGCATCCCATGGGATCTCTGCAGTGACATCCTGCAGCACGATAGCAAAATCTGGAGGAGCATCCTGTCCCTGGAAATGGAAAAAAACCCAAAGCCTTGAAGGTGTTAAAGCCAAAGTGGGGAGCAGAGCGGTGGGCAGGAAGTCAGGAGCCTGGTGAAGCCCATTAAGATGGAAAAAGTGAAGTAATCCAGCACAGTGGGCTATTCAGGGCTGCAGAAAAAAGTGGGGAAGGCGAAAAGGAGATGGAGATTGAAATTCAGATGGAACTCGGGGGTCTCCGGGCAGCAGCTGCGGATCGTGTCTGGCCAAGCAAGTATTTATTTGGACAATAATAGCCTTGAAGCCTCCTGATAAAACCATCTCCTTGCACTTCCATCCAGAACACTGCCAGAGGTTTTTCCTAAAGTATTCCCTTCTACTGGGACGTAAGGCAATCCCTGCTCCCGGCGTCGTGTGCGGGGAGAGGAAGGGGGGATGAAAATGATTTCCCTCGGAGTGGGAGATTAAAAAAAAAGGGTTAAAAACCAAAAAAAAGGGAAAAAAAAAGAAGAAGAAGAAGAAGGGTCAGCCTTTTGTGCCTTTTGTTCAGCTTTTTTTCCCCTCTTTTTTTTTATCTGCATCTTTAATGATTTCCTTGGAAAAACAAGGCTGGCGATGGATCCCGGGCTCCTGAGGAAACTGCAGAGGAAGGAGGCTGTTTTCCGAAGCCCCCTCGCCATGTGGCTGCTGTGCTGCTGGGTGCCTTTTGTCTCCCTGGTTTCCTGGCCGGGCATGGAAAGCGTGGCCCTTTCATAATCCAGCCTGCGCCTCCCTCCCTCCCCTCCGCCTTTGTACAGTCGATAGGAGAAAGGAACCAGCTGCAAAAAAAGCCTTTTCATGTCTGCCGTGCTCCCTGACCCTCCTTCAACACCTCGGGGTGCCCGCCGGGATTTCCAGGATTTCTTAGGTTACATTAGGCAGCCTCCTCCTCCTTGAACTTGATGGCAGCTTGGGCTCGCAGGAACAGCTGCCTCCAGGATTTTAGAGCAGATTTTAGGGAGGGAAAAAATAGGAATTCTGAGCCGTCTCCTTCTTTTTGAAGCGATTCAAGTCTTCCCAAAAGAAGAGAATGTGGAAATGGGTGTTGAGTTTAGGATGTGAATGAATTGAAACAAGTCTGGCTTTAAAATCGGGGATTAAACTCGAATATGGGAATTCATCAAACCTGTGGATGAATGTCTAGGGCAAAATCCCAAAAGAAGAGAATGTGGAAATGGGTGTTGAGTTTAAGATGTTGTTGAGTTTGAGACATGAATAAACCAAGTCTGGCTATAAAATCAGCGATTAAACTCAAATATGGGAATTCATCAAACCTGCAGATGAATATTTAGGGCAAATTCCACTCTTCCCAAAAGAAGAGAATGTGGAAATGGGTGTTGAGTTTGAGACATTGTTGATTTTAATATGTGAATGAATTAAAACAAGTCTGGCTTTGAAATCGGGGATTAAACTCAAATATGGGAATTCATCAAACCTGTGGATGAATATTTAGGGTAAATTCCACTCTTCCCAAAAGAAGAGAATGTGGAAATGGGTGTTGAGTTTAAGATGTTGTTGAGTTTGAGACATGAATAAACCAAGTCTGGCTTTACAATCCGGAATTAAACTCAAATATGGGAATTCATCAAACCTGTGGATGAATGTCTAGGGCAAAATCCCAAAAGAAGAGAATGTGGAAATGGATGTTGAGTTTGGGACACTGTTGATTTTAATACATGAATGGATTAAAACAAGTCTGGCTTTAAAATCGGGGATTAAACTCAAATATGGGAATTCATCAAACCTGTGGATGAATATTTAGGCAAATTCCACACTGGACTTAACTGCCTTGTAAAGTACTTGGTGCTTTCAGTTCCTTGAGGCAGTTGGTAAAACCCCAATGTAATCCCAATTCCAGGATCCTCATCTCATGGAGAGAGGGGAAAGGTGAAGGAAATCAATGTACTGGAC
>VZRM01004503.1:526956-550872 GCA_013397955.1 Grantiella picta | reverse complement strand
TATGGGAATTCATCAAACCTGCAGATGAATATTTAGGGCAAATTCCACTCTTCCCAAAAGAAGAGAATGTGGAAATGGATGTTGAGTTTGGGACATTGTTGATTTTAATACATGAATGGATTAAAACAAGTCTGGCTTTAAAATCGGGGATTAAACTCAAATATGGGAATTCATCAAACCTGTGGATGAATATTTAGGCAAATTCCACACTGGACTTAACTGCCTTGTAAAGTACTTGGTGCTTTCAGTTCCTTGAGGCAGTTGGTAAAACCCCAATGTAATCCCAATTCCAGGATCCTCATCTCATGGAGAGAGGGGAAAGGTGAAGGAAATCAATGTACTGGACACCGGGGAAATAATTCTGGTCTGTTCTTTAAGTTGTGATGGCACTGGAAAAAGCCAGAAAATGCCATTTTTGGAGAAATTGTGAAGAACAAAGTTACAGATTTTCCTATGGCTGCCAATTGTCCTTCAGGCTTTATTTGAATTCATTTTTTTTTAATTTCCAACGGGAACGTTTGTGAAAAAAAAAGAAGAAATTGCTTCTTTTCAGTGTAATTACATGGAAAGGCTTTTTCTTTTTAATGAAACCACCCTGTCTTTGTGTCACTTTCTTGAGAGATGAATATAAAATACATTTCGATGTATTTATAGATAGATTTAAAACCAGAAGATGATGCTTGGTTGTGTAGTTGTCATCAAAAAGATTAAAATCCACTCTGTAACCTCTTCCCAAGACAAATAATCTCTGTTTTGCTCAAACAGCTGCTCTTGACTTGAAGGCAACGAGGCCTTGGGAACTTCCTACTTCCTTAAAAATTCATTCATCTCTCTGATATTTTCCTTCTGGATTTAGGCTCATCCAGCAACTGCTGCTGTCTTTTCGTGAAGAATTTTGGTGATTTTTTTGTGCTCCTACAGCTCTCTGACAAACCTAACCAGCTCCCTCTCCAATTCTCTTTCTCAGGCTCTCTGGCTTTCCTTTGCACCTTTTCCCTGCGGCTTTTTTTTTTCCCCCCCACACATCTGTTTTCCAATCTGGAGCCCAGAATGGGATCAATCTGCCCAACACTCACCAGGAATGTACATCATAAAAAAGACAGAGGCCACATTGCAGGCGAGCCGTCAGCACCGCGCGGTGACCGAAATATAAAATATCGACCCGAGCCGCGGAGATCCCAGCAGCGGTTGGGATCTTTTATGAGCTGTTGCTCTGGAAATAGACCTCCCAAAGGAAAGGCTGTGGTCAGGGATGGCTCGTGGAATACTCAGGGAATGTCAGGGAGGTTGTTGGGAATGCGAATTTTAAATATAGGATTTGGGGATGAAGATCTGCCATGTTCAGGGCTGGGATTGGGAGTTGGATTAGCTCAAAATATTCTAGGACTCTGTGGAAAGTGGTGAAAGTAGAAAGCCTTTGGGAGGATATCATGAAACATAATTTCTTTGTATTTATAAGCTGCTTTGGCATATTTTTGATTAATGAGAGACTCAAAACTCATCAGAGATCTTTTGGGACAGCGACTTTTGTGCGGGTTTGGCTTTGTTCATATTTTGCAGTTCAGGTTTGGCCGCTCTGCTGGATCTGTTGGCCTTTTCCATGTGTTTTATTCCCGAGTTTTGGCAAGGATAGAGCCAGCCCGGAGCTGGGCAGTGCCGTGGGGTTGTGTGTAGTCTGTTGGGGTAGGACTGGATCTGTCTTTGCTTCCCTTCCTGTCCTGTACACAAGGATTCCAAAGGAGGATTCCAAAGGAGGATTCCAAGCAAGGATTCCAAATGAGATTCCGAAGGAGGATTCCAAAAGAGAATTCCAAATGAGATTCCAAAGGAGGATTCAAAAAAAGGATTCCAAAAGAGGATTCCAAATGAGATTCCAAAAGAGGATTCCAAAGGAGGATTCCAAAGAAGGATTCCAAACAATGCCGCTGCTCCCTCAGACACCCAAGGAGTTGAGTGGGTTGGACAGGGCAGGAGGTTTCTGCCTTCTTGCAAATATTTCTGGCCCCTTGAAGATTTATTCCCAATAAATCCCAAATCTACTCAAAGAGCTACTGCCCCATTGAGCATATACTCCTAAAATTCACTTTATGTTCCTCCTGTCACAGGATTTCCCTGCCTGTGCTGGCTACTGACAAAAATATTTCATCTAAAAGCAGGAGAATGCCCTTCCCTTGTCTAAGCAGCTGCTGCTTTTGATCCAGTTAGTGACTAAACCTAAAATAAGGGGAATAATTGTTGGTTTTTCTTGATGAGGTGTTGTCATTCCAATTGCAAACATCAGGGTTTAGACTCGGAATGGTCCAATATTTAAGTTATTTGAATATTCATCCGTACAACACTTTCAAAACTGATTTCATTTCCATCCTCATGGAGATAAAAGATCAAATCAGCTGCTGAATACAATCAATGCAGGAAAACACAATTTAAATGGAAAGATTTAATCCTGAATTTACCAGGATTAAAGCAGACAGAAAATTGATGTTACTTCTGCCCAGAAGGAATCCAAAAGTCCTGCACTTTTCTCAGCAACTCAAACCGAACCAGAGACAAACAAATCTGCAATTTTCACCTCCACATCATTTGGGGAGGGTGGATTTGGCCTTTGCAAATTACAGCAAAGCTTTGAGAGCGTCCGTGGAATAATTCAGCGAAGAAATTGGGCTCAACCATCATCAGAGCAGTGAGAAAACAAACACGAGTGGGATTAACATAATTGCTTCATCAACAGCATTCACTGAAGGGCCTCGAGTGTGTGGAATTAATCATCTCCTTGTGAGGAGCATTCTGAGTAATGAACAGAAGGAGAACTTTGCACAGCTGGCAGCTATTTTAATCCATTAACCAGCAAAATAAATAGGTCTAGAAAAACAACAGTTCGTATTATTTTTTTTTTACCCTACAACCAGGCTTGATAGTGAATATTGGGGTTAATTAGAGAAATTAAAGGGAGAATCATCTTCTAAACCTTCTTCCCCTCCAGCTATGAGTGACAACTCCCTCCACAGGAATATTTCCCTCAGTCATAATTAATAGATTCTACTTTTCCTTGCTCATTGTAATATTTTGGTGGAATCAGTAGGATTTTTACTGGGAATGCTGCAGAAATATTCTGGATGTTGGCAGGAAAATCCTTTATATGGCACCAGGATGTTGGTGCAGATCAGCGCAAGGGTTTGGGATCATCTTGTCTTCCCTGTGTGAATCCAGGCGCAAAGCTGGTGATCTCCACCTTGACCCTCCTGAAAAGGTGGATTTGGAATATCTCAGGCATTGAGGAGCAATTTGTGGGGATAAGGAAATCCCAGGGGGAAAACAACCCAAAATTCCAAATTCCTCGGGAGAAGAACATTTGAAAACAGATCTGAGGTGTTTTACGTTTGTCTCCAAGTGTTGGGGTCAGTTTGGGTCCCCCAGACCCAAATTTCACCCCAGCTGGGCCTGGGGAGGTCCTGCCTGATGTGTCTGAGCCCAGAGGGCTGGGATTTATGGTGCTGTTTTCCAAAGGCTGACGTCTTCCAAGGAAATATTTATCCCCAGCCATCAGTGACCTGTGATGACTCAATCAATCGCAGGCTGGCAAGAAAAACCAACTTACAGCCAGGGATTTAGGAGACAAAGTGCTCCCTCCTGCCTCCAGCCAATCCATCTCTGCCCCAGAGCAAGGGTCACTGTTGGAGAGCTGGGCAATTCCATCTTCCCTCTCCCAGCTGCCAAATTTCCCCTAATTCCTTAGGAAGCAGCAAATTTGGGGATATAGCAAACATCCGTAACACCTTCTCAACATTTTTCCGAGCACGATTTTCTCCTTTAAGAGCAGGAAAACGAGCAGAAGACGTCGAATAAAGCAAATAATCACCAGCATGTTCTGAGGTTTGGCAAAGAGAGCCACGGGAAGCTCCTTATCTGTGGCCATCCTCCTCCAAATCCAGGCTGGCTCCTCTGTGCACTGTGCTAAACGCTGCAAAAATCCTCCCCGAATTGATAAGGGAAATGTCAGAGAGCTTTTCCCTGCTTCCTGAAGTGGGATGTTCAGACAGGGATGTGATCCAGCCTGGAAGTGCTCGAGGGAAAGTGCTTAATGCTTTGAAAGAAAACAGAATGACATCGTGATCACCGCAGGTTTTTTTGTTTGGCTGTTGAAATCAGGGAGGAGGGAAGGGCTTTTCTTATTTGGGAACAGTTGGGAAAAATAATAGAAGATAAATAAGCGGATAACCAAATGACCGGAAGAGTAAAAAATTTTTTCAGTAACAAAGATTAACTCTTAATTAAAAAAATTAATTTTAGAGAAAATCTTTACAAAATTGCTCCTATTGGAGATAGGATGAGAAGGGATATTTTCTCAGGACACATTTATGGCTATTATGATTAATCTTCCTGAAGATTTGGATCATAAAATTGCCTGGAGAATAAGTTTGAGCTTAATATTATTACTTTACAATTTTCTACAAATGGGCTTCTGTATTTTAAAACCAGAGCCCAGAGGAACTGGGAAAGCCCTGGCTCAGAAAGTCTCTTATTTTCCTCTTTTTCTGACAGAGAAGGCCCCAAAACTGCCTTCCTTCTGCACGGGAAAGCCATGGATGCCTCTGGAGGCTGCAGGACCATGTTCAAACTCATTTGGTTTCCGTAAATTCCAAGTGCTCCTTCCCAGGACACTTTCCCAGACCCAGTTAATTTAATTAATTCATCCAGAACAGGAAATCCTTGCCAATTCCAGGATATTCTCTTCAGATGTTCAGATTTGTTCAGGACCTGGTTGTGTTCTAATAACCAGAAAGAGGCTGAGCTGCTTCCAGCTCCTCCCCATGATCAGATTGATCTCCCTTCCCACCCAAAATCCTCATGTTCTGCTTTAGTCCTGTTTAACTCTGGTCATATGGGTTTGGGACATTCCGAAAGGATGTCCCAAATCAGGAATTCCTAAATATTCCCAAAATATTTTCGTATTCACTGCAGGGCAATTGTTGCAGTATCCCCAGAGCCATCCTCAGCAGAAGGATGGAGGCAGAAGATCCCTGGGAGTTGTTGTTGGAATAACTCGAGAGAAAATCGTGCTCTTTCCCCCCATCCCCGATTAGAGCCGATTTTAGGGTGGATCCCAAAGGAAACTTTCCCCCATGGCAAATCCCAAAGGTCACCCTGACCTCTGGCAGATGTGTTTACCCAAACCCAACCATGCAGAGCTCCCCTCCCTCTGCCCTCTGCCATTCCTTCCTCATAAACCTTTGGAATAAAAAGCCTCCCCAGCATTTTTACCCCTTTCCTTTCCTTTCTGCCCTTCCTCCCCCAGGTTTTTGGGGTTTTATCTCAGAGCTGGGGCTGTGCCTGCTGAGGCCTCTCAGGAGGCTCTTTCTGGCCCAGGTTCCCCGCGGTTCAAACACATCCCGCCGAGCCTTTGAGCTGAAGGCGGAGATGAAGTCAACAAGTAAAATATGAAAATAAATAAAACTCCAGTTCAAACAAACCACTCGCCTCAGTAAATAGCTCCTGGCCCCTTTTCAGGGCTGGCCAGCAAATCATCTGGGCTATCTTGTTTTCCAACAGCTTGAAGGCCTTCAAAGCTTACCTTGTTTTGGAGCACTTAATTCAGCTCGCCGAGGAGTGACTCAGATATTGTTGTGTATCGATGATTCATGATGGCTCTGCTGCGAAATGAAAGCGAAGGAGTCTAATCAATAAAATAATTGAGGCGCTTTGAACTAGTTCCAGGTCAATTTTTCTTGGCAATTTTTGCACTTCCTGAATTATACCGACCCGAGGCATGAATAATGATCTAAAATGACACAATATACAGAAACCATCTGTTAGATAGACATGGGCAGGGTGATGTCATTAGGCTACTTCTAATCTGGAGCTCTGGACGTTGCCAGTGCTGATGTCACAGGCTTGGCAACCCTCGGGTGGAGCTGGTTCAGCACGAGCAGCAATGTGATTTTCCCCCCAGGTTTTATGGAAAGAATTGCCTCGTGCTCATTATCTCCGGGAGAAATGGACGGGCTGTGGGTTTGCATAATTGATCCTACCTGGGGGAAGGTGTGAATGGAACAAGGATCTGTTCAGAGCCAGCTCATCACCAGCCCAGAGCCAAAGCACCTTGGACTTTGACAATGCTCTCCCTCCCAGCTCCCATCCCGAATTCCCAGGTCCTTAAACCAGCTGGATCTCCCTGGCCTGGTGAGGCGTTTCAGACCAGCCAGATGTGTCCAGGAGAAGCTGCCAGCTCCAGATGGATGTTCTGGTTTCGCTCCAGTGAAAGCTCCAGCAGGCCTCCTACACTGGATCAGGCTGAGGAAAGCAGCAGAATTCCATATATTTGGGATGCCATGAGCATTCTGGGGTGGGATTCTTTCCCCATCCCAGGAGAATAACGCAGGTGATAACGCAGGAGAACAGGAGATGGAGCAAAGCATATCTGCCAGGAGTTGTATCAATACCCACTGGCGTTTGTTCAAGGAAGCATTAAGGACTTCCACAGGGTGCAAATTCTTGCAATAATTTGTCCATGGAGCAGCTCAGCCTGGTCTCTAAGAGTCTATTAAGGAATGAAGGTTGAAGTTTTCTGTCCCTTCCAACTGTTGGTTTTTATCACCTTGACCTGCTGGAAAAGTCCCTTCCTTCCTGAAGTGTCTCTTACCCCCCAGCAGACAACAGTGAATAAAAATTCTGTATTTTTGTCTTATCTTTGCTGTCATTGAACAGAAACCCAACTTCTTTGTGACTTCCAGGAGAGAACACTTTAAATTTCAGAGCACAAAGAACCATTAGTGGGTGGTGTTTCACAAAGCCTCCCAAGACAGGCTCGAAAAGATCTGAGTTTCATTTAAACTTTGTATAAAATTTCACTTAATTCCTGCTTGTTTATCAGGATGTGTAATTTAATTGCCCTAAGTGACTGAAAATGTATTTCTAGTTGGATGGAAATCTGTAAACAGTCTGGAAATTTCTTATTTTAACATCATTTTCATTCTGCCTTCAGGGCTTTATAAGAAAATCAAATGTTAGTTTTTCTTTCTAAATGCAGTAGTCCTGTGCACATCACTTGAAAGGCAAATTTAGCCATGAAATTCCAAAGTTCGGCTTTCAAACCTGAAGCAGCCACTTCTGGCTTGCAAGTACAGCTCCACATCAGCTGAAACACAATAAATTGTCCCCAAAAATGCCGGTTGTGAGTGGGAAAAAAAAAAAAAATCTGAAATTGTGTTTGAATAGATTGACTCAGAAATCATGGAATCCTTTAGTTGGAAAAGACCTCTACGATTGAGTCCAGTTGCTCAAAATTCAAATAGAAATGAATGCACAATTCTGTGTGAAGCAGCTGAAATGAGGAAATTTTTGGATATCTCTCAATTTTCTATTTGCTCTGTCAAAACGTTCTGTATTTCAGCTCTTTCAAGCACAAAAAATGCTCTCAGAAGATAAAAATACATGATTTTCTATGCAACAAATATGAATTTAGCCAGTTTTATGTACAGACACATTCTGTCCTCTGAGATGGCAAACGTCAGAACATGTGAGGGATTTTTGCTGTGTTTTAAAGCAGCAGTTTTGGGAGGTGAGAACCCAAACTGATCCCCTGATCCTACATTCAGGAATCTCCAATGGAGATATCTCCAAATTAGCCACTAATTACATCTGACTCTCAGGGCCAGCCTGGTTGTTTCCCATTTTAAAGGGCAAGAAAGAATTAAAAAGGTCACCCTTGGACCAGGAAAAACAGCAGGGCTGTGCCTTCTCCCCTGAAGGAATCATGATTTGGAATTCCTTAGCCAGCTCAGGAGTAAATTCCCCATTTTTTAGCTCCTGCTAAAGCCCAGGAGCATCCCAGCCCCAGGCTGGCCACTGAATCAAGGCTTTTGTTGAAGTCCTGTTGATGGAAATCTCTGCTCCCACTGCCCTGCTTGCTCCATCGCCATGGCAACAGCACAGTTGATGCTTTCCCGGTGTTTTCCTTGGCAATCCATCAAAGAATTTGGGAACGTGCGAGGTTTGGGGCAGGAGAGGCAGCCTGGATCTGGGGGGTTTGGATTTGGGAAGTGCCAGCCTTGGATAAGGAGGATTTTTCTCTCTTTTCTGGGATATTTCAGCAGGCAGGAGTTCTGGAATTGGGTTTGTCGTGGATCCTTAGAAAAAGAGGGATTTTTTGGTTCTGGTTTTTAGCTTGATCGATGAAAAATGCTCGGAAGAGGAATCTCCGGTTTTCCTTCTGCAGCTCCCCAGAGCTTAAAGTCCCTGATTTCCCCCCAGTTCCTATCAAGGGATCAATGCAGGGAATCCCACTGTTATAAATCCCAAGGGATTTTGCTTCCAGAGCTCCCCAGAGCTCACACTCCCTGATTTCCACCCAAATCCTATCCAAGGGAACCTCACTGATTCAGACCCCGAGGGCTTTGGAGTAACAAACCCATCCAGCACCTCCTGAATCCAGGGAAAATCTGACAAATTAAAATGTTTACAAAACGACTTTCCCTGACATTCCCACCTTTACAGGTTGCTCAGGCTGGGATGAGATTAATGGGAAGAATTCTTCCATGACTTTCATTGAAATAACCAAACTGTGCCAATGGTTTTGTGTTCCATCCTCACTGGGATCAGAGTGGAAAAGGACTTGGGCTAGGGAGGAAACCCAGATTTGTTTCAAAGTCTGGCAAAGGTGAAAGTCCTGCTTAAACAGCAATGGAACAACAAATACCTGGCAAAAGCGCCATATATTTTAGGGATATTTTCAAGTTATTTAGTCCCCAAATTTAAGTTTTCTAAAACAAACAGAGAAAAGGAAAATGGGGTCATTTAGAAGGTTAAATTGTGAGTTATCAAATATTTAGACTCACATTCTACGACAGCTGCTCCTTCACTCACTCATGAGGGAATAAACCCGGTTTGTTCAGTGGGGTTGCCCAGGTAGGTGAAGTTTGGATTTTATTTATTTGGCCCAAATGTTTCAGTGTTAAGTAGAAGAAAATATTATCCCAAAAAGTGTGTTCCATATAATAATTCAAAATGTCAGGCTGATGAATACTTCTGAACTCTGTAATTCATACAATGCTGTTGTCCTCAGTCCTGGGTGTTTAAATGCTGCCCAGATAACCAGATATTGATTAATTAAAACAACTCCCTCCTCCGCAAAGCAAAAATCATTTCACTCTATTCCTCCTAACAGAGACAGCAGCATTATTCTCTTTTTTTTCCCCTTCCACTTTTCAAAGGACTTCTGATGCTCTTGATTTCTACCACCCAGTTAAAACGGGCGAAAATGCTCATCTTAATTTCCCTTTTCGGGAGGAGGGGGAGACAAATCTCCATCCATAAATCTGCAGCCCATTCGGGACTTCAAATGCTTCACTTATCTGGTATTGTAAACTCGGGGCTGTGGAGTAATACTCACCAGACAAGTCATAAATCATGACCAGAGACAGGTGCAATAAATACCAGTGTCAAAAAGTTACAAAGTAAAATTATATTGTTTTGACAAGATGTCCAGATGCGTTGACAACGGGGCGAGTAAATGGGCTCGCTCTGAGGGTCTGGGTGAGCACAGAGCAGGGCTGGGGAGGGGGAAAAGATTCTGAAAAACCCAAGAAAAATAACCCAAAAGCTTAGAGGCTTATCAGGAAAACGATGTAACTACTGCAAAACACCTACAGCACATTCATTTTCAGGGGGATTCTTCCTCTTCTTTCCCCAGCCCTCAATAAAAGGCATCTCTGGGGTGGTTTTGGGGTTTGCTTTGCTATTTTTGGGTACTTCGTGATTGACAAAGAATAATTCTCTTTTTTTTTTTTTTTTACAGTGCATGGTGTCCACTTAGAAACTGCTTGGCTGGGTTTTCCTGTCAATGCAGGAGCATTTGAGCAGCTTTCATGTATTTAATGTTCCTGCTCCTCATCACACGGTGTTCTTATGTAAAACGTCTAGGAGAGGAATCCCAAATCAGCTCTTCCTCTCTGCTGGAGAATTCTGACATGTGCTTAAATATCTTTCAGAACAGACTGAAATTTTACCTTAATATGGGGCTTCTGTGTTTTTCTGAATTAGGCCAGAAGGTTCAGCAATTTCCAGTTTCAAATTTTGAGCAATTTGTCAAAGATCAGGAGAGGTTCATTCAGGAGGCACAGCTTTAAAAACAACCTATTTCCCCAGCCACGAGCCACCCCTAATTCCTTCTTTGTACACAATCCTCACGATGCTCAGGATTCCAGACTTATTTATTTTAACTTCCTTATATTTGGTTGAACCCTTTTATGATGTTTTACACAGAATGTTCTTGCCGAATATTCTAGTTTAGGAATTAACCTCGGGACGTGCTTGGATTTCTTTGCTGCCTGGATTTTAAATCCTCAGGAGCAGAATTCTGTTTGTGGAAGGGCTGAGCACTAAAAGTCTTCCCTGTGGTGTGATAATTAGTGGGAATACTGATGGGAAATGTCACTAAATGACATTAGAATGCGCTGTGTCCTCAGAGGTTTGGTGCATCAAACCAGGGGAACATGGAATGGTTTGGGTTGGAAGAGACTTTACGTTTCATTTTTTCCCACCCCTGCTGTGGGCAGAAAACCTTCCAGGTTGCTCCAAGCCCCATCCAACCTGGCCTTGGACACTCCCAGGACTTTTCCACCACTACAATTAATCTTTGCTCCATTCCCTGATTTAACCAAAGTGCTCCCATGCCTTCCCAACTTCCCAAATTCAGCCATTTTCCCCGACAAATCACTGTCAGAATCCCAGCGTTGAAACAAATCTGGGTATTTCTGCTCAGGTGAAACTTTCCCTGTTTGGGAGAAAGCTGGATGATGCTTTTGGCTCCCAGACTGTTCCATGGATGCTGTTGGATTTGGAGCTTGGGGCTGCCAGGCCAGACATCAGCACCCTGTAAAACCAAAGCCAATATGTTTCTGTTGAAAGGAATGTGCTACCATAAATGAAGGCACTTGAAGGTCAAAGGTCACTGGGAGTAATTAGCCCAGGCCATTAAAGGAAGAATAAAAATCATGTTTTACAAGCTGATAGAAAAGAAAGTTGAAAATATGCCTTGGAGAGAGGGGGGAAAGAAAACACAACAACAACAAAAATTCAGCACCACATGGTGGGGTGTGTGCAGCAGGGACATTCATACATCTATTTTCCTTTGTGAAAATCTGCTCCTGGCCCACGCTGAACACGTGTTGTGCTGAAAATTTGGGGGAAAAGTCAATCCTCCCGTGCTGCCTATAACATTTTAAAAGCTACCTTTTAAATCGCTCGAGCCTTTTTATCATCACGTTATCTCCTCCCTCCATCTTAAAACCTGCTTGACGCTGGAAAAATACACAGAGTTTGACAGCCAGGCTGTGGTGAAATCTGAATATATCCTTGGAAAACGTTGGGCATTTCCCAGCAGCTCTGGGGAGAGCTGGAGGGATGTGGTGTGAGCAAAAACATCCCACACGAGTGACCCGTTTAGGAGTCTCCCAGGGCTCTACCGTTGCCCATTTTGCTGAAATGGAATCAAATATGTTTCAGGCTAGGCGGGCAATGCTGTAGTTGATAAATTGAGTCCAAAAATGGGTGAGCTGGGTGAATTGGGGAGAGGTTTTTAGCACAGTTTGGAGGAAAATGCAGATCAGGGTGATGCTTCAGTTCCATGTTTGTCGGTAGTGCCTGTGGGTTGGAGAGAAGAATTTAAACACATTGGAAAGTCGCTTTATTTTCTTTTTTTGCTTTTTTTCTCAGACATTGTGGCTGCCCCTGGATCCCTGGAAGAGCCCAAGGCCAGGTTGGATGGGGCTTGGAGAAACCTGGGACAGTAGAAGTTGTTCCATGAGATGAATTTTAAGGTCCTTTCCAAGCCAAACCATCCTGTGGTTCTCAGCAATCAAGGAAATTCCAAGAGGTTCTTCAGGAGCTTCCCAGGCTTGTCAGGGGTATCCAAGGCAGTTTTGTTCCAGAGGATTCCAAGCGCTTGGGGATAACCCTGCCTTCACCACTGACGTCCTGGAAACCTCAGAAAAACCTTAAAAAAACTTCTGATTCCCCAAGTCCTGTCAGGAACGACTCTGAACAGCCAAAATAGTGACAACCAAAAAAAGCCACCGAGTTATCTCCAGCCGTTTCAGAAACCAACTCCAAACAATTTGCTTTCCCCCACTTCCTCCCAACCCCATCCCAAATCCTTTTTTGTTTTCAAGCTTTTCAGCATGGTCGGGTAGAATCTCTCTGTCTTTAGAGGCACAGAATTTGAGAAAATGCTGGTTTTAGCATGGTTTGGTGAATTCTCTCTGTCTTTAGAGGTGCAGGTGTTGACAGAGGACTGTTCCCATCATGTTCTGTGGAAATCTCTCTGTCTTTAGAGGCACAGATTTTGATAAAATGCTGCTCCCAGCATGCTGAGGTGGAATCTCTTTTTTAGAGGCACAGATTTTGACTAAGTGCCATTTTTCAAGAAGTTCTGGTGAAATCTCTCTGCCTTGCACTGTCCCAGCTCCATCCCAGGGATTCCTCCACGATCAGATATCACCAGAACTGTGTCTCCACTTTGAGCTGCTCCATCCTGCATCGCTCAGGCTTGGTTTTAAATGGTGAAACCCTTTTATTTTCGGGTTTTTTCGCCCCACATTCCCCTCCAGGGCTCTCGATGACCCCATGCCCACACTTCACCTCCAGCACCCCATTTTCCCGGGGGCTCCCCCAACCTCCTGCAGATCCCCCTGGAAGCTTCATCCCCAAAGCTCCAATTCCCCACAGGACACTTAGACATTTGCTTTTAATCTGGGCTGGGAGTTTGTAATGAATTCTGTAAACATAATCACGAGGCCTTTCCTAAAGGGAAGCCACACTCATATCCCAGCCATTTTTGCTGACACTTTTGACTCTGGGCTTGATCTTTGCCCAGGTTGCCAAATAAAAAGGGCAGAGGGCAGAGTTCAAAAGCGGCCGTTTGCCCCTCGGATTATTGGAAATCAAAACCCAGCGGAAGGAATTGGAGGAAACCCCCTGCCCCCTCCTCCCCCAGGAAGGATGTCATTATATTGTTTTCTAAGGTTAGGTCTGTTTATAGAAATAAACACTTGAGTGAAAACAGGCATGAAATGCTAGAAAGGCAGAAATGCAAGGGCTGCACCAGCACTGCTCAGGCCAAGCGCTTCCAGAAGTTCAAGCCCCTCCTCTGCTGCCTCTTCTCCAGCAAAATCTCTTTCCATACACGTAATTTATTAATGATTTACCTGGGCGCTGATAGAGATACCTGTATGTGTCTTTGGGGATGCTTAATATTAATTATTTTTTTTTATTTCGACAAATTTCTGTTACCACAAGGCCTTGCCAACACAATAAGGCAATTCCCACATCCTCTTTGCAGACATAATTGTTCAGTGCAAATCTTAATGATCAGATATCAGTAATTAATGTTATCAGCTGCCATTTAAGGCATCTGAAGTGAGGCTTTCAAAATTACAAGTAGCCCAGAATTGCTCATAAAGATGAATTTATGCCCCCAAACCACATTTCCCTGCTCAGTCTGAGCTCCAAACACAAACTTTTCTGTGATTTCACCTGGGACTGGGAATAGCTGGAAGATTCTGGAATGCATCTCAGACGCTTTCATGATTCTTCAGATAATATTTGAGCTTTTCTTCCCTTCACATCTCCAGTTCATTTTTTTTTCACTACATTTCCCCCTCATTCCAGCTTGTCCCAGTTCCGTTCCCTTGCTGCTTCTTGATCAATTCTGAGTTTACCTGCTGCAATTTTTTAATTTTATTGAATTCCCACCAGCTTCCTGATTTTTTTCCTTGCTCTTCCTTCCTTTCCATTTAACTTCTTTCCTTTTTTTTTTTTTACATCTGTGATCTGCAGCTACCACTTTGGATTTCTGGCATTTCCCATGCCATTTCAGCAGTGCTTCACTCTCCTCATGCTCACATTTTAAGGTCTTGGTGTCATTCCCACCTCTCTTCCTGTTCATATTTGGAAGTAGAAATCGGTTGGATAACACTAAGTGGACAATAAACCCCCGAAAAAAGCCCCAAACCCTGGCATTCTGTAGAAACAGGAGTGCGTGGGGGAGTCCATAAATCATTCTTCCTGCCACATCTGTTTCGATTTTGAAGTTTATCAGCCCTCCCGGCCGCAACGGGGATTTTTGGGGATAGGGGAAGGAGGAGGAGGCACCCTCTGCAATATTAATCTCCCAGTGTGCCTTCCAGAATATCAGAGCACGGGGGGAAAGAAAGGCTTTTAGCCTGGCTCTGCTTTTCCTTCCTCAAGCTGCAGATAAAGGCTGGGGAGCGGGGCTGAAAGGGCGATTCATGGTTATCAGCGCTCCGCAGGGACAGCCGCGCTCCCCTTGCGATAGCTGCGCTGCTTGTGGGCTTCTGGTGGATAAGACAAGCCCCAGACTGATACCTGCCCAGACTGAGGGGGCTCTGCACCTCGCCTGGCCACGGGGTGGGCATGGAGAGACACTGGCAGAGATAAGGGTTTGCTCTGGGCAGGGGAGGGCAACGGGATCCAGCTGGAGGGAAGGAGATTCCCGCTTTCCCTGGGAATAACCTTGCGGCTCCTCTGCCCTCTGACACAGCTCGGCTTTGTTAGATGTCTTCTTCCATCCTGATAACTCATGCTGGGTTTGGGTTTGGGTTTGGATTTTGGCTTGAGTTTGGGTTTGCATTTGGATTTGGGGTTGAGTTTGGCTTTGGGTTTGCATTTGGATTTGGGTTTGGGCTTGGGTTTGAGATTGGCTTTGGCTTTGGCTTTGGCTTTGGCGTTGCATTTGGATTTCGATTTGGATTTGGATTTTGGTTTGAGTTTGGGTTTGCATTCAGATTTGGATTTGAGTTTGGCTTTGCATTTGGATTTGGATTTGGGTTTGGCTTTGCATTTGCTTTTGGGTTCCAAGAGCTGCCAGTGGATCTCCACAAAGGGTTTGTTTCAAGCACATGGATTGTCTTCCTTCTTTTTCCATTTCCAAGGTTCCCCGTGGTTCACAGCAGCAGTGGGTGCAGGCTCATCTCATGGGAAACATCACCAGAATGCTCTTTTCCACACAAAATCCTTGGTTTTGGAAGTGCATTTCCAACACTTAGAAATTCGGGTAAATTTGACTGTCTCCCTGCACAGGCCAGAGCAATGAAGGAATAAACAAATCAAGAGAAAATAAAGAAGAACATGATTATTAAAAAAAAAAAAATCTATTGAAAAGCATGATATTATATTTTTACTAAAGTAGATGTTAAAAACTTTTTCTGTTTTTCCCTGTGAGGCCCTGGCACAGGTCACCCATTTTTAGGCACCCTGACAACAAAATGTCACCTCTGAAGCTTCCCTGTGCTATTAAAGATTGAGTCCTTTCCAAGGTGATCTCAGTCATTATCTTTATTATTTCAATGCCACAACATTTCCCTTTTCTTCCAGAAACATCCATTTATTATGATTCCAGACTAAAGGTCTGTTCTCCATCTCGAGCAGGTCCAAACCTAAACCCCATTTATCTCCATCCCTTTTTCCATTTTTGGTTGGGAAGATGGGGATGTTTTGATGGATTAAATCCCCACCTGATGAGTCCAAACTGCTCTCCAGGCTGAGCTTCACACAGAATGTCCTTCTTGCTTGCTTTTGTTTGGAATTAGTTTGAAAGTTGAGTTTTTTGAGGAGATTTTTGGGCTTTTTTTTCCTCCAGCTCTGTGTTCCCAATCTGTGACCCCAATCAGTTTGTCCAATATCCAATATTCTCTTTTTCTCCTTTCCAGCTGCCTTTTGTGCAGCAAATCCCTCCGTGCACTTCCCAAAGCGCTGTTTATCCAGCCCGTGTTGACTTAGCCCTGGAATTGCTCGTTCATTTCCCTGATTCATGGGGCAGGAGGATGCTGCGCCCTTGATTTGTTGCCCAAGTGATATTTTGCTTGCCCTGGGGCTACCAGGGCTGCTGGGGCCTGCTTTGCATTGAGTGATTGGTCCTGACAGCTGCAGCAGACAATTTCCTCGCCAGGCTCCCCTGAAATGCTTGTGCTGGACTGGTGTTTCCCCAAGGAACGGGCTTGGATAAATCCTGGATTTTCCAGTGAGTCCCAGAAGACGAACTGGGAGATGTGGGCAGCAAGCAGAAAATGGAAGTTGAAAGGGGGAGAGATCTGCTTTAATCAAAGCTCATGCACCAATTCCCTTTATTATTAATTTATTTCTCTTTATTATTAATATTTTTCTGAATTTCACTTAACGATGAAAATCCTTTCCCGAAAATCATTCCCTGCTGTTGTATCAGCATTAAATTCCTTCAGCATTTGTTTTTGAGCACCAACTGCTCTTTCTTCCCATTAATTCTGTAACTTTCACAGGAGTTCCATCATTTTACTTTTCTCCTGTCAATCAGACTTTTCTTTCAGCTGCTTCAAATAATCAGCAGCCTGCAGCTCCCAAACACCATGGTTTGGTCGGTTGGGGTTGGGTTTTTTTTTTATAGATAACATTAACAAAGCTCTCCTGAGGACCTGTTTACTGGAAACAGAGAAAATATCATGTTCCTTATGCACAGTACAAATGGCTAAAATGAAAATAAACAGAATTTTCTAAGACAGGATGCTGGAAAGGGGATTGAATCCTTAGTGAAAACATCACAACAGGTTCCTTCCACAGCAAGAAATTACTTTTGAGGAGAAAATAGTGTTCAAAATCTGAGCTGTCTGCAAATGTTAATAATCCCCCACTGACAATTTAGGAAAATCACAAACCCCATGGATTTCCAGAATTCCCATCCATTCTCAAGAGACGATAAATGTAACTATTGATGGGATCAGCTGTACATCCCTAGGCAAGGGCTGCTGGTTTTACCTGTGTCAGGGAATGGTGGGGAATGAGGGGTTCTCGATCAGTACATCTGGAACAGGGAGACTTCAGGGCCCCAAAAGGGCAAACTGGCATTTCCAGATCCTCACCAATTCCCCACTCTAAAGTGCACCCCGAAAATTTACTTCAGGCAAAACGCTTGGACAAAAAATGGGTTTTGTCTCCATAACCCACCGAAGTTCAGGAGACGCAAATGACAATACAGAAAAGCAGAATATATATTTCAATTTCTTTTCGCGTGGCTAAATCCATAGAGAACCATCCTTTAATCCCCATCTTTCCCTCACAGCCTGGCAAGAGCTTTTGGAGCAGCAGTAGGACGAGAGGGAGGTTTATAAGGGGGGGAGCCTAGAGGCAAATGTCTTAATTAGCTGTTACCAAACCCCCTGAGCCATATGGCCACCATAAAAAGGGGATTTTAATACACTGCTCCATTTTATGTCATCAGTTTCGAGCCGTGGATTCGCTCTCACCCCCAGCGACTCGCAGAAGAAAACCCCCGGAGTGAAAACACGGCCCATCTGTTGGCGCTAGGGCCGAGCCGCGCGCTCTCCGCGTACATTTATACATTTCCTGCATTGCATACGATTTCAAATATTTGCTCTTGGAGCTGCAAGGTGTCCTACTGTCATAACAGTCAAGTTATTCATTAAGCTGTCAGCACCTCGGCGCGGCGCTCCCACGCGGGGTCCATTCCCGATTTTTCCATTCCCCCCCGGAGCACCCGCTCACTCATCGGCTCCGCTCGCCACGGGTGCAACTGAGATCCTCATGTCAACAGATGTAAACCAAAGCCCTACCTTCTCCACCGCCACGCTCCCAGCCCCCCGATTTCCGAGGGCACTAATGGATTTCGAGGGCCAGCTCCAATTTTGCCAGGGTTTTGTTCCTATCGATGTGATGCAGTTCTTGGCAACGACTTCTGAGCCCGGGGCGGTGAAGTATTAAAAGCTGAGATGTCGAGCAAAACAAGGATCAACCGAAAGCAAGGCCGTGATTGATTCCCGGCCCTGGTGTTTGGGAGTGAAGCTGAGCAGATGGTTTACAACAGCAAAGCCAAGGCACCAAACTCACGGATCTTTGCCTAAAATTGGGCTTTTGTGCTGAGCCTGACCCACAGGCTGCCCACCTTGGGCACAGGGGGAGTTTGTGTTTGTTGCCACTCCAGTGGGATAAATAAAATATAGCTGCTGCAGGCTTCTGAGGGTGACTTCATGCTGCTGGGTTTCTGAATTCAGCTCTTTTGTGTGTTTTTCATGAACCTGAAATGGAAAGCTGCTCCATCACTGAGGCAAAACGTCATAACTGGATTTTCTTTTGTAATTCGGGATGATTAGGAATGACTGCACTGTGAGGGGAGAGCAGCTGATAGAGGATTCATTCCTCTGCTTTAATCTAGGCTTAGTTAGAAGGTTAAAACTAACTGAATTTTACTGATCTTTAAAGGTGCCCTCATGCTGTCCCTGTCCTCAGAGCAGGGATGTCACTGATGGCAGGAAAGGACAACCCAGAGGTCCCCAGCAGATCAGAAGAGGGAAGAGGCTGCACTGTTCACCCTGGATAAGGGCAAAAATGCTACACCCAAAACCTGTCTGCATTCAGAGCCTCTCCTATCTGGGCTGTTTGAACCATTTCTCTCTCTTTTCCTGACTGATTTTTGCCAGTTTCCCACCGCTGGGTTCAGATTGTTGAGCCACAGACGGATGGACAAGGCACAGACATGCAAAAATTGTCTCTGTTTGATTGGCATTGCCCTGGGGATTAACTCTGGCCTGCCTCGCCACACTTCAAGGTCCTGCAGTTCCACCAGATGGTCATTTTAGCACCCTTCCAACTGCAGGATTTTATTCCAGAACTGCAGAATTAGGATAAATTCTGTGTTCTAGTCACATCCAGCCACGGCAATTGGGAACATTGTGAGGGAAAAAGCTTGCTCTGCTGCAACCAGGGGCTGCTTTACCTCGGCCAGGGCGGCTCCAAGTGCCACTCCAGCCCCTGTCCCATCCCATTATCCCATCCCATCCCATCCCATCCCATCCCATTATCCCATCCCATCCCATCCCATCCCATCCCATCCCGTTTTCCCGTCCCCGCTGCGTTCCCAGCCGTGCCCGGCAGGTGGCAGTGTCATGCCGTCCCCGCCGCTCACTTTTCTCGGAATAAATAAAAGTTTTCGCTCAATTTCGAGCGATTTTCATCGATTCGAGGGAAGGAGGGGGGGAATGAGGCTCCGGGCAGCCGGGAATGGTGTCCTTAGGGAAGGGGAGAGGGGATGGGGATACCCGCACTGCTGGACACCGTGCTGCCCAAAACAGCTCTGCAGACAATACTCTTCTCTGGCACGGATTTTCTGCTTTTAGAACAAGCTGTATTTCACTGTCGGGAGGTTGTCGCTGTGACCTGAGATCCCTGTGGGACAGGGAAAGGTGTTGGCATGGCTGGAGGCGACCCAGCTCTGGCTGCAGCCATGTCCCCATCATGGAGAACAGGGATGGATCCTGAAATTCCGGCCCTAAACTCACCCTGTTAAAGACAGACAACTGCTCTGGAACATCTGGACTGAGTGCCTGCATTCCACAGGGAATTCTGTACATCCCCCTGTGTTCTGTACTGAGAACACGTCAGGGCTGTTGGAATGAGATGATCCTCAAGGTCCCTTCCAACCCAAACCATCCCACAATTCCATAAATTTAAGCTCCTCTCCCCGGGAAGAGCAGCAGAATCCTTCCCTGAGCCCTGTATCCATCCCTCAGGAGGCAATGGATGTGCTGTCCACGCCGGGAGGAGGAGCAGGAGGCAGAGGGTGTGGAAGGCTTTCCAGCAGCCTGTCTGCACCTGGGGCTGTTTCACTCTCAGCACCCAAACCCAATCACTCAGTCCCAATCTGCTTCAAGCCCGCCATAAATCACCTGGGGCTGTTATATCTTTCGCCATAGCCAGGCAGATTTTTTTATTATTATTATTATTATTTCAATGTCCTCCCTGGGCCTGTTTTTATTTCTTTCATCGCCATCAAACACCGACTCCACGCGCTCTCGGCGCTCAGCACGGGCTGGAGCTGAGCAGGGCATGTTTGCTCTGACAGGAACTCTCAGCTGGCTCGTTGGAGCCTTCAGCAGGTGGGGCAGCCCCGAGCAGTTCATCCATCTCAATACAGACGTTATTAGGGCTGACCTCGGTTTGCAGCCCCTCCGACCCTCGGCAGGCTGTTAATAAATGGAGCTGAGCGCTGCACAGAGCAGCCCCACGCTGGGCAGCCAGATAAGAGCAATGTCGTGTTCAGCATTCCACAGGAGCTCGGCAAATGGCTTTGGATGGAGTCAAATTCCAGGGAAAAAAAGCTGATTTATTAATCCTGGCCGGGCGCTCGTAACGGCACAGTTCTGGGGAGAATCGGGTTTAAAAACTGGAACTTGAGCAAGGTTTGAATAATCGTTTTCTAATTTTAGCCTCACCAGAATGTTCTGCTGCAAGCTGCTGCTCAGTCTTGTGCCACCAGGTTGGGTTTGTGGTGTGCATGGATATGGATCATTGTCCTCACACACTGACAGGGAGAAGAGATCAGATCTGCTGACAGTGCCTTTGTTTTCTCTGGACAAAATTAATCCCCAGCCTAGCAAAGAGTCAGCAACTCTCCAGAACTACAGAATGATCTTTTTCATAATTCCCATCTCCCTTTTGTTTTGGGGTAGTTGAAACTTCCCTGACGTTTGGAGATGTTGGAATTGATGTGAAGCAAGGGGAGATTTCCCAGTTTTACCACTCAATCTGTTCTGCTCCTGAGCACCAAGGCAATAAATGCACCAAACTGAAACAGAAGGAGCTCCAATATCCAGGGGGGAAATATTCTTTGTCTTCCCTAACATTTTCAAGCTCACTTCATTTTTAAGCATTGAGACAAAAAATAATTGGCTTTTGATTATTTTTTATCTTTCTGATTGACTCCAAGGCTGACCTAAAATGATGCTTTTTCAGAGTAAAGTTGTAATTAGTAAAAGAAAAGTTCTAAGGAACAACATTGGCTCAGGCCACCAGACATTCTTGTGCCACTAGGACTGATTAAGGTAAGAGCAAAGACTTTTATTTTCTTCTCTGTCACAGGAACCAGCAGCAAAGCCTTCTCTCCATAAAGAAATCTTCTCAGATTAAACTTAAAAAACCCTGAGTTGTTGTCCCACGGAGCTCTGTTCCAACCCCATTGTTCTTACGTGATTGTTCAGGGTGACTCACCCACAACTGGAAGTCACCAGGAGAGATCTTCCAGCCAGAACATTTGGAAAATCTCGGCAATAACAGTGAGACACTTCAGGAAAACGTGGTCCTGTTTCTTGGAAGGGCCTGATTGCACAAATCCTCGGTGGGATTAGCGAGAGGTGGTGTTTCAGCCCGGATTCGTTCTGTCTGAGCCGCGGTGATGCTCGGGGCAGCATTGGGGGTGATGCTGGCAGGGGATGAATTGTGTGTGTGTGACTTTTAATTGCCCATCTCGGCCGCAGAACGAGGCAGCGAGACAAATTGTGGGCTCATTATCTCCTCGGGTACAAACCTGCTCTTTCATCAGCTCAGCGAGGCTCAGGAG
Organism: Grantiella picta; assembly: GCA_013397955.1. Taxonomy (NCBI): domain Eukaryota; kingdom Metazoa; phylum Chordata; class Aves; order Passeriformes; family Meliphagidae; genus Grantiella; species Grantiella picta. Next base: position 529,478 of record VZRM01004503.1, on the reverse strand, counting down.
CCGAGCCGCGTCGGTCACTTTAAAGACAGGAGGGTTTTTTCCCCGGGGTTTTGTCCATTTTTGTTCCATGAAGTCGCTGCTGCTCCCTTGGAGGGCAAAGCCAAGAACTTCCCAACCTGAGATTTCTCCTCTGAGCAGAACGAGGAACATTAAACAGCTACGAGTGGCCACCAAACAGAGAGCATTTCTTAGCAGTCAACGAGGAAAATAACAATGTTCTCCATGGTTTGCTTTCCTTTCAAGCTCTTTATCTGAGCTCCACACATGCTAGAAACGAAGCAGCACCGTAAATTCCAGGAGCAGCAGCAGGGCTGAGCCAGCAGCTCTCAGCTCTGTTACTCTTTGCCTTTCAGCAGCTCCATTCCTGCCTGGGCTGCAGTCAGCCAGGCACAGGGGAGGTTTGGATGTAGGAAAACAGAAGGCAAAGCTGGTGTCAAAGCCTCAGACAGTGTCCTGTTGTGTGCAGGGAGAGCAGAGCGTCCATCCCCAGCTGTGGGTGGATAACCCACCTGCCCCACAGAAGGAGCCCTCGTGATGGTGAGCAGAGCTGGATTTCCTTGGGGCTGAGTGAGAATCCAGCCCTGGAGAGATGGATGGATCCAGGGACAGCCAGGGAACACTAACAGCCCCCAGTGCAGAGAATGGTAGCCTGGAAAGGGAAGGTTTTCTTCTAGACCTTCCTGCAGCAAGGAGTGAAAATGGTCTGATCAAAGGTATTGCACTGAAAAACGTGACATTTAGAGATACTCCTTGACTATGTGCTCACCTTGATTTTGATTAATTAATCATCGGATTGATTTAGGATCGTGTTCATTGGGAATACTCAGAGAACTTTGGCTTGGTATTTGACAGTTTATTATTATTTTTATATTATTACTTTCCTCCCTGATGTGACCTGTGCTTCTCAAAGCTTCTCGTAACTCCACTCAAAATACAGCAAGGCTGAGATGCTGAGCATTGGTTTATCCCCAAGAAAGACTCTTCACTGTATCGATTTGCATTCAGATATTTTGGTCATGAGTCCATGCGGAAGGTCTGTGCTTGGCTTGGCAGTGCAAGGCAGAGTTGCTTAGGGCTCTGTTGGGTAATGCTAATTGCAGCCTGTGCTGCTGGGCTGTGCACATGTGAGTCATGGATAGATCACCCCTTTTCCTTTGGAAAAGGAGGGATTTTAACTGCAGGGATGGACAGAAAGGACACAGAGTTAATGGCTCACCGAGGAATAAATAGTTCCTCTTCTTGACACTCGTGCACAGAGTGCCAGACCTCAGCTGGGCTAGATCAGTAAATCATTAACTTTAATAGGGATTTGCCAGTTTACACCTCCCGAGGATCTGGCTGCCATATTTCACCGAAATCCTGCTCAGACACAGCCAGAACATCAGGGCTGCAGGGCCACACAGCTGCTCTGCTCAGGACACTGTGAGCACTCAGCTCTGCTCCAGGCAGCCCGAAGTGCAACTTTCCAATCATATATCAGCCCCACCAAGAACCAGACTGTTGTGCCCACAGAGCTACTGTATTTTTTTAATGAATCAGACAGGAATAGTGCTTAAACTGCTTACCGCTGCTTTAATTTACAGCCTGTGGTAATATAGTGACAGTAATGTTGTCATCATTTGCTCTCTTCCTCTGTGGCATCAAGCCCAGACTTCCACATTCTCATTTTTGGGACGGTGTCAAACTCGGTTTTACCCCCACCCACTCAAACCCCCCTGACGAAACGAGATGTTCTTTCAAATTAAATAAATAAAGGAGCCCTCACTGATAGCTCTGGGATCTGCTGGGTTTTCTCCTCTGCCTCTAATGTGCTTTTCACCCAGGGAACAGAATGAAAATGCATTTTCTCTGGTAGTAACTGGCGTGTTCGAGCTGGTGTCAGAATTCAGGAACATGACAAGCAAAATACAGCTGGACTGGAGGCCTCCACCACACATGGAGGAGGAAATATTGCATTCCCATGCTGTTTTCATGCATGCGAGCGAGCAGCCACATTACAAACCCCGAAAAACATTGTGAGAAAACTCGACATTTCCCAGATGGGCGGCTGGGTCGAGGCTGCCCCATCTGACTTGCCTTTCTCCCAGAGAGTTTAACCCCTCGGAGCTCCTGCAGGGCAGCTCAGTTTCCCTACCATCCCCCTGGAAGCCTGATGAGGTGGCAGTGGCTGGGCAGGGTTGTTGGAGGGCAAGTGACACACAAATCCTCGTGGGAAATGTGGTCGAGGATGTGCTGGTGGTCGTCAGTCCTTGTTTTATGGAAAGCCGAGCTCTGCACAAACTTTGGGACCAAAATGAGCAGCTGCTCCTCAGCTCCATCGTTTTGAATCCTGACAACATCGTGGCCATGAAAAGGGCCACGAAAAGAGATTGGGAAGCCATTGAAAAGAGATTTCAAACTCTTCCCTGCGACCTCTACAGCTTAAACTCAGCGTGCTTGCAGTAATTCCATGTAAAAACCTGGAAAACTCCATTTTACCTGCAGTTGAGGAACAAACCCAGCAGCTGGATTTTTTTTTTTTT
>VZRM01004503.1:506170-526910 GCA_013397955.1 Grantiella picta | reverse complement strand
TTGGCATTTCTGATGCAAATCTGGTTGGGGTGTGACCAGTGCTGAGCACCTCACCGCAGGTTTCATTCCTGGTAGAGCTTTTACAGCCCTGAAAGGTGTTATTCCAAATTATCTCCTTGATTTTGTCATAATCCTTCCTTAAGTACCACACCTTGTCAGCCTAATAGTAATTTTTTAAGATGGATCATTTTTTCAGGCAGTCAATTTCAAGGCAGACGATTTTTTAACACTGGCAATCTTTTAAGGCTGACAGTTTTTCAAGGCTGACAGTTTTCTAAGACTTTTTTAAAGGCAGACAAAATCTTGCCCGCCATTAACTGGCTGAAAAAACAGCCTTAACTTTTCCGTGCCAGGCTGGCTTTTATTCACCAGGTCACCCAAGCCAGGAGCACAAAAGCAAGTCCTTTAAAAATCAGGGCAAAGCACTTTCTCAGGGGTATCCCACTGTTCAACCAGTGAATCGTGTCTGGCCCAGAGGCTCAGCTGCCAATGTCTACCCTCATATCAAACGGATCTACCATCCAAAATCCCTCTGGATGCAAATCAGAGATTGAACTGTCGCTGAGTCCACCCTCTTTTTCTTCCTTTCTTGCTTCCTCCTTGATCTCATCTCTTTCGCTCCCCTGCATCTCCTTTGTCAAAAATAACTTGGGGAAGGAAAAATAAACACTGGAAGACGCTCAGCTGTTTTGGCAGCCATGTGTGCAAGCTGTCCTTTCCCCCTGCCCTGTTCCTGCCCTGGACAGGACTGTGGCTCCAGTTTGGAGCCTGAGAAACCTGTGAAACCTCAGCCAGCTCTGCTCACAGCTGGCCCTGCCTGGCCGACCGCAGACAAAAGACTTCCGTCTTTATCTGGCGCTTATTGAGACATCTCATTCAGCTGGAGATGAAAGGGGGAGAGATGTGCTTTGAAATCGAGCCGTTGGGGCGTTGGAAACATCAGCATGCGGATGCCACACGCAAATGGGTTCAAGATGAAGCTCCGGGAGCAGATGGAGGTGCCAAGGGGGTTTGGCTGAGCAGGGATCCTGAAAACCCTTGGAAAACCTCGGTGGAGTTTGGGGTTTGTTGAGGGGAGGAGGTGGCGGCTGGATGTGGAACGGATTTGGGAAATAAGTGACATCGGGTGGGCTGTTTCTGAGAGCATCACCCTGCTCTGCTGAGGGCTGCGTGGGCTATGCCCCAAAATAACTCTTCAAATCATGCAGAATTCCCTTCTCCAACATCCTTCTGATCTCCCACCTGGCAGATTCTCACAGGGCTTCATGTGCATGTTCTTCGTCACGTTTGTCACTTGTCACAGAACCACAGAATCACATTATTTTTAGGGTTGGAAGTGCCCTCTGGAGATGATCCAGCCCTGGGCAGTGCTGGCCATGCTCAGACCTGGTCTGCTGTGTGTCACACCTGAGATTGCTCTGAGATTGCTCCTCGAAGTCTTTGGTACCCACAGCAAAAAGTAAATTTATTTTTCTCACTATAAAAAGTCAGCATTGCCAAACCCTCAGAGATCTCCAATGGAACCAGCTTTACTGCATTTTTATATTTATATTTATTATATTTCAAAGGCTATGTGATGTCTCCCACCTTTATCGCATTTTATATTTATATTTACTATATTTTAAAGGCTGTGTGATCTCTCCCAGTAGAGGAGGAGCAGGATTCAGCTGAGATGACAGCAAAGAGAGGCTTTGTTGAGGAAGCTGAAGGCTCTGAGGTTTGCCAAGCCCTTCAGCAATTCCTCCCAGGGTCACCTGGATGTGACATCCCCGAGCTGTGGGATCTGCAGTTACCTGCAGAGACTAAACCAGGCTGAGCAAAGCCCTCAGGGCAGCCCAGAACCCTCTGCCCGCGGGCAGAGCTGGTGAATAACCCTCACCGGGCACTTTATTCTGGTTTTATTCCCCACTGCGTCCCTTTTCGGGGCGGAATGGAGTGTTTGAGCTCTGCTCCAGGAGGAACTCTCTGAACCAGCAGTTCCCCCACACCACGGCTTTCCACCCACCGAGAAAACGAGCAAACGAGCTCTTAATAACCTGCAAATCTCTGGTTAGAGAATTCCCGAGATTAGCCCGAAGCCTGACACTCATCCCGCAGGAGGAACTCACCGAGATGCTGTTGACAAAGGGAAACTTTGTTAAACGTGTTTAGTTCAGCTCTGCTATTGCAAGGATCCCTAAGCTGCTTTGTTTTATGAGGTTTAGGGTGGAGGATTTGCTTAAAGCTAAAGGGCAAAGGATTTTCTTGAAAAAAAAAAGCATATTCCCCCTCGGAGGGCGCACGGTCTGGTGGGATCTGGGATTAGGTGTTCATTTCCTAGACAAAAAGCTCCATAATTGTCTAAAGGATGGCTGGATGTGAACCAGCTCCGAGTGAAATGTCGAGTAGAGTCTTCTGAAAAAGAAAAATAATAATAATAATAATAATAAATTTCACTTCGTGTTACCTGCGCTGGGAGTTCTGTCCCTGTAAGCAATGAAACTCAGGAGTTTCTCTCCGTGGACGTTCTTGGAGAGATTTCTGGGATCTGAGGAAAAACCAGAGCCGTGTGGAGAGGAAGCTGTGCAGAGAAACTCTGATGTGATGAATCTGAACCTCCAGGAAGGTTCTTGTGGGAAAGTTCCCGCTGGATAAGTGTTCTATCCCAGACTTCTCCCGGTATTTTGTGATTCCCAGGATTAATTCCACACCTCAGTACAGAGTGAGCTCATCAGAAGGAGCTGTTGGTGAGGATCGATGTTTCTGGAACAATATCTCTCGGAAAGCACCAGGAGAAGTCGAGGTTTCATGCTGAACCAACCAAAAACGCAATGAAAATGTAAAATATTCTGAGCCATTTCTACTGTTCTGGTTGGTGGCATCCAAATTTGTTCAGCCAGGTCATCCTGGCTCCTAAATAAAAGGAAATCTTTATTCCAAAGTCAAAATACTTTGGGCTGAACAGTTCAGGTGCCGAAAATTCTGACATTTTCACTGGGAAAAACCCCTCATTCTTCAGGTACTGATTTCAGAATATCTTCCTTCTAAGCGGTTGGTGCACACAAAAAAGATTTACACTTTTGCCTGTATCAGCTCTTACAGGGATAAATGCTGTTAGAATGGAATATAATAATAATTGTTTTTATTATGGCTGTAATAATATATTTAAATTACCATTTTAACATATCCCCATTGCCTCTCAACAGATAAAACGTGTAATTTTCCCTCCCATTGGCCTTCTAGGGATTTTCCCACTTTTCTCTGGGATGTCCCCTGGACACCCTGGAGTCTTTGCAGCTCTGTCCTTATCTGGAGTGAGATGTCAGTCCTTTATCAGCACAGGAAGAAATGTGCAATTCTTCAACGTCTCTTTTGATATCTCCATGAATTTCACCATTAAAAACAATAAATATCCACGGCTCAAACACTGCAACAGTTGTACTTTCACACCCACACAGCGAGAACAACCCACAGCTCCACATGGACCCCTGACCAGGAACGTTTACACTTCCAAAATGCCTTTTTTCTCTATTTTTTTTTTAACCTCTGTAATTTTTTTTTTTTCTGGTAAACCCTTCACGGGGATTGCCTCTTTGTAAAGTGTATAGTCTGAGGTTGGTTTTGGGTGGTTACTCCCTCTATCCCGGGGATTCTCGTGACCATATGGAGCATCCTTGCTTGACTGCACTTCACACAAACCCTGCCCGGCGGGGTGCGGGCTGGGATATGGGCTTGCTTTTGGACAAGAATTGCTCCACACAGGAGTTTTTTGGAACGTTCTGTGGGGTTTAGAATCTTACCCCACACCTAGTGATGTTGCTCGAAGACGTGAGGCTGGATGACTCCACGGAGAAGATTTAATTCTCGGGTTACGTGTTGCCAAGAGGAGGAAAAGATGAAAAAATGGGGTTTTGCAGACATTCCTCTGTAAGATGTGCAGTTCTCTCCTGCCTTACCATCTCAACACCTCAGATAGTTCAACAACAGTAATTTCTATAAAATTAAGGCTGAAAACTATCAGGCCTGGTTTTCCTCTTCACACTGATGCTACCAAATTCCTGTGAGCTGAAATTGCTGTCGCTGAAACCTGAATTGGAGTCAGTGATGGTATTTTGAGCCTTTTGAATAAAATAAACCAGGCTTCTCTTGCCTTCTCTGCTGTTGATATGGAAGGGTTTTGGTGCAGGTGATCAAAAAGATAATGAAAAGTTCGTCTTATGAATCATCTTTGAAACATCCAGTGCGCCGAGGCACTTTGGCAAACCAACCCTGGGGACACTCCTGCCCGAATCACAGTGCTGGCTGCCAGCAGTTCTGCCTTTAATTACCCTGAACCCACTGATTGGGGCCAGCAGCTCTCCCCTCAATCCCAAACTGCTCCTGCTGACCCTGCTGGGGTTTGTGCTGAGCTGTGACTCCATCCCTGCTCTCCTGGGAATCCCGGTGGCTCTGGAGGAACAGATCCAGGGCCACCTCGGTGTCCCTGGGACATCCTCGAGGCATCCCTGCCTTAATTGAGCTGCTGACATTCCCTGCTCCGTCCCTGTCTGCTGCCTGGCCCCAGAACAAAGGAACAGCCCCTTCCCATTAAGGGAGGTAATAACTTAATTAAAACCAAGCTCGCCGCACCGCGGGATCCAGTTTGTCATCAAGAGCCTTCCGTGCCTTCCCCCTCTAGTTCCTGATAATCTATGCCAGATATTTAATCACTGGATACCCCAATATAAAGCTCCCAGCCTCCAGAACCAGCAGAAAGCTTGTCAAAATAAATGTTAACTTCTGACCGTGGTGGAAGCCCAACGAGGAGGTATTAACAGAATCAGAGCTGTCAATCAGGGCTTGGGCTCTCCGTTTATATTATTAATTCCAACTCTGGTGGCATGGGCTTGGGATAACAACCATCCTAAGCTGCGTTGGTCCAAAAAACACAAACCAAGGGTGGAATATATTTCGTGCCGAGGTGACGTTACTGAGTGTCCAGAGGAACTTTTTTTGTCTTTGAAAGGTGATGTTTTATTAGATTATCCTCATTGCCAAAAGACACAGCTACTGTCTGGCTTCGTTCGCTGAGGGTTTTTTGGGTTTTTTTCCTAATGTAAAGATTTACTCCTCACACAGAAGCAGCTTAATAAGAAAAAGAAAGCGAAGAAATTGTTGTTTGTTTGTTTGTTTCTGGGAATTTCCTTTAATTAATGCAACATGTTAGAATGGAGACTGCAAATAGTGGGTTATGGAGGAGAAGTGGCCTCACAAATTGAAATCCAGCTCGGAGCCCATGGGTTGGAGGTATTGTTACAACGCAAACCAGCGGGAAGGATTCCAGGAGAAAGAGGAGAAGTGTGTTAATTGAGAACAATAACACGCCCAGGACCTCCAGGAGCTGGTGGCCTTAATAAAAGGAGACAATGCCATGTTGTTGCATAACCTGAATTTCAAATTCAATTTCAGCTGGAGCAGAGCACAAGTGGTGCAGAGCTCTGGTGCTTTTTCTGGGCTCTTTTACCTTTTCTCTGTCCATTTCTGAGGCCATCTGAATGAAAAAGTCATCAAGGGCTGTGCTAAACTGGGCTTGAAGTGGGTTTTGCTCTCCCATCATTAAACCCTTGATGGTGGAATTGGTCTCAAGGACACTAAACACACAAAAGGTGATGTCAGAGGTGATATTTGCAATCCAAGTGCCATTGGTGGCACAAGTTTGCACTCCACCTTCTCGTGGTTTGTGATTTTGCCCAATGTGGTTCTGTTGTGACTCAAACTGGGGTGATGAGAAAGGACTGTTGGTCCTGAAGGGTCCAAGGCTTTGGAATTCAATTAATCCCCTGGTTTTCTTCATCACTGTGAACAAAACCAGGTTGAAACTGTCCAGAATTCCCCTCACTCAGTGTCCTACATGGTCACCTGCAGGGCAAAGCCCTGAGCTTGTGGCAGAAACACAAACCTCACAGTGCTGGGGCTGGAATCCATTTTTTCCCTCCTGTGTGGGAGGTTTTGCTTCTTTCTCCTCAAGAAAAGAAGGAATTAGGAGCAAGAAGCCCCACGAGAAAATTCCTGAGCCCATTGGCACACCAGCTCTAGGCCATGGGACAGATCTGGGTGTCCTCAGCTCGAGGTGCCCCAGGACATTTTGTGGCAGTAATTTCTTCCATGCCCAGAACTCTTTGGCAAGACTTTGTTATATTATTTTCTGTATTTATCTGTGTGAATCACTTCCCTGCTGATTTCCCACCATTTTTTGTTCACTCAGTCTCCCGAATAGAAAGCATTTGGATTCTCTTTGCTGGATAACAATGAGTCCATTTGAGGGAGGTAGGAAGGTGAAATGTGCTACTAAAGATCCTAAATTCACTAATTAAAATCTACAGATTAAACCCCAATTATTGTCCAGGTTATTATGGATCTGGTTGGTGTTCCATAACTCCTGGGAGAATGGAAATTCATCCCAAAAATGAATCTGCCTCCTTTTTAATAAATCCGATGTGAAGATGACCAAAATATAAATTGAGTTTATATTCTTACCTCCTATTTAAGCAAATAAATGCAGAGCAGAAAGCAAACACAAGCTTTAGGATATTGTATTCTAGATCCCTGGACGTTATGGAACATTTTACAGATGAATAAAAACTGGATGATCTTTCCCTTCCTCCTTTTAAGTCCGGGCAACTCGAATTCATCCTTCGTGAACTTTCACAACCTTTTCCAGAGCTGTGCTTGCATTTCAAAGCCATTGTGAGGCACAAACTACAATATCTATTCTGCTTTTCTCCCCTCTCTCTGCAGCTCCGCAGAGCCCAGGGATGTGGTGTGTGCCTGCAGCGCTGGGATGTATTTGTGCATATCAAAAGCAGCAACTCTCTCAAATCATTCATTGAAAGTTCCACTTGGCTTCGAGTCTTCCTGAAAAAAAAATATGTTTATTTTGTCTTCTCGACTTACGTTTTCCTCGANGGGGGGGGGGAGGGGAAGGAAGAAAAAATAAGAAAAAATAAGAAAAAATATGAAAAAAAGAGGAAGAAGTCATTTGGAGAAAGGCTGGAAAGTTTGGGAGCAGGGGGTATTTTCTAAAAGTGGATTTTGGGAAGGGATATGGAGCTAACTCGCCATGAAACTTGGAAAGGACGAGGATCCTGCCAACCCAGCTGGATCCGTGAGCACGGGATGGTTTGTGCTGCTGGAATTCTGCGATGGCAAAGCCACCCCAGTGAGCTCCTGGAGGATCTGTCCCTGTGGGATGTTTGGGACAGCAGGGACAGTCTGGCTGTCACTGTCACCTCGGCAGGTTGGGAACACCAGAGCTGCTCTGCCACTCTCACCCCATATTCCTGTTGGGTTTGATGCCATGCAGTGCCAGCCTGTGCTGTCCCTGTCCCTGTCCCTGCGAGGCCACAGTTGCCACTCCTTGGCCACCAGCCCAGGGGACACTTCNGGGCAACTCGAATTCATCCTTCGTGAACTTTCACAACCTTTTCCAGAGCTGTGCTTGCATTTCAAAGCCATTGTGAGGCACAAACTACAATATCTATTCTGCTTTTCTCCCCTCTCTCTGCAGCTCCGCAGAGCCCAGGGATGTGGTGTGTGCCTGCAGCGCTGGGATGTATTTGTTCATATCAAAAGCAGCAACTCTCTCAAATCATTCATTGAAAGTTCCACTTGGCTTCGAGTCTTCCTGAAAAAAAAATATGTTTATTTTGTCTTCTCGACTTACGTTTTCCTCGAGTCTGAGTATTGTGCCTGCAGGAAGAAAAGCTTAAATTGCTGCAGTAGGGCTTTTTTTCAAAGCCTGCCAAGAATAAAGTGGCTTAATAAGGAAGCGCNCCAGTGAGCTCCTGGAGGATCTGTCCCTGTGGGATGTTTGGGACAGCAGGGACAGTCTGGCTGTCACTGTCACCTCGGCAGGTTGGGAACACCAGAGCTGCTCTGCCACTCTCACCCCATATTCCTGTTGGGTTTGATGCCATGCAGTGCCAGCCTGTGCTGTCCCTGTCCCTGTCCCTGCCAGGCCACAGTTGCCACTCCTTGGCCACCAGCCCAGGGGACACTTCCACCCGCGGTGCCCCAGTGAGGCTGCCGAGCACCAATTGCTCCGTTTGCTCTGTCTGAGCCATATTTGTAGGAAAAACACCCCGGGAGGTGCCTGACTCATCCTGGGAGCTGCAGAACATCAAATTCCTGCTCTCTCCACCAGCAGGGACTGGGATGCTGAGAGGGAAATGCAGCAGAACCCTTCCTGCTGCTGCTGGTCATCAGAAAAAGCCAATCCAGGCTTCAAAACCCAAAATTCCAGGCCGCCTGGCATAGGTGACACCCAGCCTGAGCTGCTCCATGTCCTTGGGCTCTCTGACAAAGCTTGGAGCAACTCAGAGCGAAGGGCAACTCCTATTTAATTATCCGTCAGTTTTCATTTCCACAGGTGGAGCCAAAAAGGAGTGGAGAAAACAAGACTGTGTATCAAAAATGAGCAGCTGGGAGGTTTCGGCATTGTCTTGCTCAGGTCCTGATCAGTGGTGACTCCATGGTGTCACCTCTGAGTCACTCAGCATCCCCGCTCCACACAGCTTTTCTTTTTGGAGGTTTCCAGCCTGAGGACAAATAAATAGACCCAGGTAGGTTCTCTTCTGTAAAATTAGCGCCACAGCCTGAGGTGGGGCAGCTGCAGGGATCTGAGAGATAATGCCATGATGGGAAGGGGCAGGGAAATAAAAACAGCAAAATATTTTGGATGCATTGGAGGAGCAAATCCTGCAGGAAGTGCAAAGTGGTATTTTCGGGAAGGGGTGTTGAACATTCTGAATTATTTGGTTTTGCTGGCCAGGGATGGGATGAATGCGTTTGCAGTGCTCATCCAGCCTGCTGGAATTCTCAGAGCAGGAATTTGGACACCATCAGGAATCCCAGAACGTCCACAAACCAGCAGCACCATCAGCTCTACGGATATATAAAGATATATATATATATGTAGTAAACCCACTCAAATTGTGTATTCTCTGACCAAAAATCAGAGTATTTTTTGATTTTTCAAGCCGGCTGTAACTGACTGACCTCATTAAAAGGCATCAGCCAATAGACTATTTTTATTTGGAATGAAACTATAAGTCATCAAGCACGGAAAGAAAATATTCCCAACTTTTGCAGGAATTGCCCAGGATTTTTAAATCACCCAGTTCCAGTGAGCTCTGGAAAACCCACGAGGCAGAATCTCTCCAGCACTGGATGGGACTACTGGCCCGAGCAAATATTAGAATAAATTACATCTAATAGATTAAATTACAAATAAATATACTCTCATAAATCCTAATTAATTTGCATTCTGCCATCACAGTTTGATTCTGGGTCTGCTGGAATTCACCGTATTGTGTAAAGATTTCCAAGTCTTAGAGGCACTCAGGGCTGCCATATCCTGATTAAATTTTATTTTAGGTCCATCAGCTGCTGGGATTTTTCAAAGCTCTCATTCCACACCAGCAAAGTCACCTGTTTTCCAAGGGACACTCACTGGAAAATGTGGGCAGTCGGATTGCTCTGTGGTTCAGCCACTCCTATATTTGAAACACTGCTCTGAAAAAAAGAAGAAAAAATCCAAACTCGAGGCTTCTTAGACCTGGAAAGTGTAATTTGTCATCGTCTCACCCCTTTTTTGAAGAGTTGTCTTTTTCTCTGAGTCTCTTCTTTTGCACAAAATCAATTTTTTTCTCATTTTTATCACACTTTTTTGGCAGACTTTGATTAAAAAACTGCCTGAGCCGCTTCACAGACAGAGTTAAAACTCAGCCTAGGATGAGGCAAAGCATCTGGTTGATATTTCAGCAATGTCTTGTGGTTAATAAGTTCTGCTGGAGCCACAGAATTCCTGCCCTGGCAGCTTTCAGGACTTTTCATGTGGGAATTTCTTCACTGCTTTGCAAAGTAGGTGCCTGTGGGGTTTTTATTCGGGTGCAAAGTTGAGGGTTTGTGGACTCCACGGGACAAGTGTTGGAAAAAAAGTGAAATAAAACAGAAGAAAATTAAATTAGATGGAGTTAAATTGAATTAATGATGGTGTAGATTCTTTGCCGTAAAATTAGCTGCCACTCTGACCCACCAAACACAGCCTTTGGTTAACACCTCTTCTCATATCGTGAAAAATAAATATCTGCAGCGAAACTTTTCTGTTCAAGACATGATTTCAGACAGTTTTCTGCTTGGGACCACTTCACTTCATAAGGAACACAATGCACTCCATGGTTATGGGCTGGAAAATTACTTCAGCTCATTGAAAAAGAAAATAAAGAAAAAAGATGTACTATTTAAAAAAAAAAAAAAAAAAGGTACAATTAAAAAAAAAAAAAAAAAAAAGATTCCTGGAACACCAAAAGCCAGCAGAAATCCAAGGAAAAACCCCAACCTACGTCAGGCCTAATATTTATCAAGAACCTGACACCAGTGTGGTCATTTTTCTGCTTGTTTACCATTGAAATGAAGTTTATTCCAATTTGTAATCTCCAAATTTTCCTTCGGGCTCCCGGGCTGGAAAGGACAGCTTGGGTTTGGATGGGTTGGGATGAAGGAGGAGGAGATGAAAGGAGAGGGAGGAGGTGAGGAATCAAAAATGTTCCTTACAGAACCCAAATTTCTGTGCTGGTTGTTCCTCCATGGCGCAGAGGTGTGAAAATTCAGGGAATAAAATGAGAACCAAATGGAATTGTGGAGATTTTGGTGTTTCTTTGCCCCTCAGGAAAACTTTGCAGGGAGTCAGAGATGGCAAAAGCAGGCAGAGAGAGGCAATAATGGGCTGGAAATGATTCCTGACCCTCCAGAAAGCAGCTGATTCCCATCTCAGAGCTCAGCTCAAACCAGCACAAAATATTGAGACAATCACTGTAAATTTACATTCACATATTTCCATTTCCATTTAAATTTCCATATTGCCATTTCCACATTTCCATTTCCATATTTCCATTTCCACATTCACCTTTGCATTTCAATTTACATTTAAGATCTGCCATGAAGAACTTTAAAGAGATCTTCAAGTGAGTTTTAAGGGGCGATTCAGAGATGCCCTTGGCATTGAGATGGTTTTGGTGAGACCAGAACATTTCTGACTAAAATGAACAATTTCTTTTTACCAAAAAAACCTTTCATGATATTGTCTGCAAGATGTCTTAAGGCATCTGACTGCAGGAACAGAGCACATTAATCCAACTGGAAAAGAAGAAGGTTTTTTTTTTTTAAATAAATACATAAATATTTATTGTATTTGTAATTATTATAAATATATAATGTGGAATCATTCTTATTTTTAAAAATAATTGGGCAGCCCAAGTTTGCATTGGGAAATAAGGATATTTCTGTTGAAATAAGTGGGATACAAAGCACAGCTGCTCGCCTGAGACACAGATGAAAATTGAAGAGGGATGGGAAAAGAATACATTAAAATTATGCTTTTTTGGCTGGAGCTGTCCTTGGAAAATGATTGATCTTCTCTCTCATCAGAGAATTCCAAAGGGCATTTTACCTGGAGGTGTGTGCTGAGAGAGCTCACTGAAGGAGCTGCACAGGAAGGATGACACCGAAATTATCAAATAGCCCCAAACCTCTCAAATGAGACTCAATTTAGTCTGATTTAAGCTTTGATTAATTGTGGGGTTTTTTTCACTGCTCTCCAATAACCCAGGAGCAGTGATAGCCACTCTGTCTTTAGGGTGATAACCTCACAGAGAGATATTTAATTTATATTTATTTAATTATATATTTAATTTAATTGTGGTTTATTTCACTGCTCTCCAGGACACTAGGAGCAGTGATAGCCACTCTGTCTTTAAGGTGATAACCTTACAGAGAGATATTTAATTTATATTTATTTAGTTATATATTTAATTTAATTGTGGTTTATTTCACTGCTCTCCAGGACACCAGGAACAGTGATAGCCACTCTGTCTTTAAGGTGATAACCTCACAGAGAGATATTTAACTTATTAACCACCCTGCCCTGTCCAGGAACCTGAAATGGTTCCAGAGATAATGAGGGAAAGGCTGTCATCAGCAGCAAAGCACTATAATCAAACCTTTGTGGCCATTTTTGGGGCAGGAATGAAGTCTCCACTCCATCATTATTCCCCACACCTTGTTCACTTTTTGGGAACATTGGCATGAGCGAGAGGAACATGTTGTGAAACTGAGCAAACACTTACCCAGGAATATTCCCGGGCCGGGTGTATTTACATAAATATTCATTTGAGGAGGATTTAATGGCTGCTTTGACAGGCTCTGAGCTGAAATAATACCCTGCAGGGTCAGTTGGGATCTCATTTCTTTGGTTGAAGAGAAGCTGGGAGATGCCAGGGGGGTGAGGCTGGAGGAGATTTGTGCTCCCAGAGAAACGCCCAACTGCCAGAAGCTCTCCATCCTCATGCTGCATGCCCATCCTGTGTGCTCCACTGCAGGGCCAACGTGTGTGAAATGTTTCAATTACCTCTAAAATAATGTTTAACATGTTCCAGACATACTGCATTAAGCAAATACCCCGGCAGTGTTTGAAGGGTATTCTGTTTTTCATTTTAATAGATTGTAAATGTATTAAACACATGTTAAGAATATATTTCATATAGTGCATTTGTAAAATATTATCAAATTTATATAGGCGGAAACCACAGAGCCACCACAGGATCGGCTCCAGAGCAGACCCATTTGGGAAGTTAACCTTTTAGCACCACTGCATCAGCAGAGAACGGAGGATTTGCGTTGATTTCACTTGATTTGGGTTCCTTTTAAGCCCTTAACCCCTTTAGCTCTGAACTTGGCGCTCTGCAGAGCAGTTTACACCACAATCATCTGCCCTGAGGATCCCAATTTCAGTGCAGAGGGAGGTGCTCAGTATCAGGGCTGCCAATTTGCCCCATAGCCATAGGATTAGGTATCTGCTCCTCATTTCATACCCCCTCAACTCATCGGATGGCATCGAATATCTCTATTAAAAGGCAACATCCGCAGATATTTCAAAGCTGGAAAGGGAGAGCTCAGGATTCAGCTCAGTTTCTTCCCCTCCGCCCTGCAAACTGAGTGAACTGCAGTTGGGTTTTGGGTTTTGGCCAAGGCAGGCAGAAGGGTTTGGGTTTGAAGAAGTTTTCTGAGCCCAGACATCCTCAGGATTCCTTGAAAGCAGAAGCCGGAGCTCGATGTGTTCCTTTGGAAATGAATCCATCTCCTGGCTGAGCTCAGCCAGAGTCCTGGGAATCAGCACTGAACCCAAGCAGAGCTGGGATCTGTGAGACAGCTCAGCCCAAAGCTGCAGGATTTAATCCCACAGACCCCCAAAGCACTGCTGGTCCCTGAAGGGAGTAGGAATCCAACACATTTCCATTTTTATAAAGGAGTAATTTCAGTTCCTTTCCATTCTTCTCCCTTAACATGGATTAAACAGCAATGCCAGCCCAGACCCAGAGTGAGAACTGATAATTCCAAACTGTATTGACAGAAATCCCAAAGATTTGGGTGTCTGGGGCCCAAAGCAGACTTTATCACTCGAATCTCTGCTTCTCCCTCTCTGCTACCCATTTTGGGAGCAGAGCCAGCAGCTGGGGACAGGAAAGTGTCACTGCCCAAACTGCAGCGAGGTTGATTTTAGCTTAGACAAACTAGACAGAGCCACTGATGGGTGAGAAAGAGGAGAGTGATTCTTCCTAGCACAGCAGAATTCATCATCAGTGCTCAGATAAACTCAACCCAAATCCAGCTTCCCAAACATCCTGGAATATGGGGCAGATAATGACATTTGTATTCGATATGTGGGTCCTTTTCTCCTTCAACATTTTTAGGTCCTCCATTAGTTTATATTAATATTTAATAATGCAAATTTATTTTCAGCTAGAAAGCCGATTGTTAGTAACAAATGTGTTTCTTGATGAAGTATTAAAACCCCAAATGTAGGAGATGAATAAGGGAGAATTTTTTTTTTTAACCTCAATGTCCAGGAAAGCAACCACTGGCTTCACAGGACTCTGGTGCTGAAGTTTTCAGAGAGTTTTTAGAAAGGTTGGTGCAGCCACCAGGATTTCATCAGGATGTGGGGGACAGAACATCCAACCTAGGCCCTGGAAAATGAATTTCAGAGCTTGGTGCACAGGTGGAAAAGAAGATTCCTCAGGCCAGGATGAGGCTGCAGGCTGCCATTGTAACCACAGCCTGTATTGACACTGCCGAGCTTATTGCCAGTGACCTGTGGGGATTGAGTTTCCTGCAGCCCAGCAGATCCATTTCAGCTCCGAGCAGCAAAGATCAGACACATTCTGAAGCTCCCCAGAAGAGTTATGACAGATGTGTCACAGTAACTTAACTACACCCTGAAAAAATATTAACTCTGAAGTGTGTTGGTTTTTCTAGGCTTATTTCACACCATTATCCACTTAACTTCCCAATAATGGTCCAGCTCTGGCCAACGAGCGGCAGGAGATATTTGCTGTGCTTTGACTTCCACAATTATTTTGTGTGGATGGGCGAGATGAAATAACGGCCAGACATTCTGGGGGGAAAAAAAAAAAATAAAACCGCTCAAATATTCACCAGCGCTGCGAAAGAATTCCCTTTCTCTCACTTTTAATAACGTCGGATTTACCTTATCACATGGGATGGATTTTTGCTGGGGGAGTTCTCAGATGGGAGAAATGTAAAACTGGAGAGGAGTAAATTCCCCACTTTGTCACGTAAAATGTGGGATTGGGCTGTTGTAAAACACTGGCAGGAGGAAAATCTCCATGAGCAAAGCAGCCAAATGTCAGCCTGGAGCTGCCAGCCTGCATTGCCCTGAGCTGGGCTGTCCTGCCCAGCAGCTACTGTGTGACCTGCTGCTCAAACAGCTTCTGGAAGTGATTTTTCCCATATGATAGCACTTTCCTGGTTGCTTTTCCAGTAAATGTGCGGAATAACTCAGAAAAAGAGAGACCCCAGGCTGCCTCCTGGACACAGAGATCAGCTGCTGCTGTGGCTGCCATCAGATCACGTCAGGACCTCTGCAGGACAGAGAGGATTTCAAAGTCCTGCCGTGGCTTCCTTGCTTAAAAACATGAGATATGTGAAGATTTTGGAGACATGCAGGCCTGAGGGAGCGAAATCCTAAGGAGAGGAGGACAGGAACATGACTAGAGCCACATAACAGAATGTAATATTTACTTACTAATCACACACAGCCTTATATTTGAAACAAAAACACATTGAAGTTCATCTTGCCGGGGTTATTTTTCATGGAATGCCCTTGAATTCCATAGGTGATAGACACCAAAATGTTATTTTTAATCTGACCTTTGATGACTGAAAGTAAAAAGCTGAGAGGATTTTTTTCTCTACTCCAAGTGGAAAGGTATTTGGTGGCAAAAGGAGCACTGGCTGTGGTTTTTCCCCATTTTCTAGATAACTGCCATTACCAGGAGGTTCCCACTGACACACAATTTTTAGGAGACCTTCACACACAGTTTTGATGGAGTTACACCAGAAATTCATTTACCTGAGAGTCTTTCTCTCCAGCTGTGCAATAGGTGATCAGACACAAGGTGTGAGCACAAAACACGCAAAGATGGGGCTGAATTTGAATTTCCCAGCCCTGCCAGGAGTCACACTGGGGAAGATTTGCTGAGGCACCACTTTGTCCTGCAGTGAGGTGACGAGATAAACCTGAACTGGGAGCTAATCCACATCTGCCTCCCGCAAATCCCGCTCAGCTCCGTGGATCCAGAGGAATTCTAGGCAAGAGGCCACTGGGAAGGTGTCCAGTTCTCTGCACCCCATGCCCAGCTCTGTCAGCCTGGCTGCAGAATCATTTATTTCCTGCGGCTCCCCTGGCCAAGGAAAACATCTCGGCTGGCTGTGGCAGGGCAGCTCTGCAGTGAAGGGGCTCTGTTGCAGATTGGGCACCCCAGGGGTTGCCCCACATCGCGGGACCTGCAGGAAACTCCACACCAGGGCAAAGCACCGGGCTCTGCTGCTCCTTGTGCCTCCAGAAATCCATTTATAACCCATGGCGTGCATTACCTTCCTTTCCACTCTGTAAAAACCCGTGGTTAATTGATTTCGGTCCTATTTTATTTTATTTTATTTTATTTACAACTCTACGCGAGGTAAAATTTGCCTCGAAAAAGCTGGAGAAAGGAGCCTTCAAAATGAAAGAGCAAGGTGTTGTTTTATGTCTCGGACTGGATCTGGGCTGGGCGGATGAGGAAATCGGGAACTTAATTTCCCTCTGTTTTCCGTGGAAGATATTTTTAAAGGTGTGTAGGAATAAGTTTGCATTGAAAACAAGCCCCAACAAACCCTGTTGTCCCCAAATTCAGTGGGATGAGGATTTCCCCTTCCAGTTCCTCCCTTTGTCACCCTCCTTTGCTCCTGCATTCCCAGTGGGTCTGGAGCTGAGTTGTCCTTGATTTCCCTGGAATATCAATGCAGGGATGACAGTGTGTCCTGCAGGGTGGCTGGGGAGGCTTTGGGCTCTGCTGGAGCCATGGACAGGGCAGGAATTGTCTTCGTTTGCTGCTCACAGGCGCACTGAGGGAGGAGATCCTGCTCAGCGAGGATTATCCGGACACGAGAGATTTATTTCTGAATTTTAGACTCTTCCCCAGCTTACCCATGATTTTAAAGCCAAACAATTTGGATGAGCCACAAGTTTTATCTCCCACCTGCCTGTGAGGCTGTCCCACGAAGCCAGGCTGATTTTTCCATCTCTTACAAACCCTACCACCCCGGTGTCAAGGTTTTCATTACAGATTCCACCACAAGCCTGTTTCGGGGTCTCCCAGCTATTATTTTTATCAGCTCCTGGGGATGTTATCAGCAGGGCCTGATCCAGCAGAGATTTTTCTGTCTGAGCACAGCAGTCCAAAGCTCCAGCTGGTGCCAGTCAGGATGGATTGGCCTCAAATCCCAACATCTGGCACAATCCCACTCCTCACAGCACTGCCCAGCACAGGAGCTGCTCCCATGAAGAAAGCTCCTCGCGGCTGTGCTTGCAGGACCTCATTCCTAATGATCTAAGACACCATTTTATTAAAAAATAGTGCAAATTATGCTTTCACTTACAGCCATGCCAATGTGATATAACTCCTCTGACAAGCCTTTGTATTTACTTTGGCTTCCCCCGAGCTGAAGTCCAGTGGAATAACTGGAGTTTCTCTAGATTTACAGTGGCATAACAAAAACTGGGGCTCTGGTGTGGAGAACCCCTGGTTGTCTGAAGTTGTAGTAATTCCCAAAAACTGCCCTGCTCCCCCTGCCAGGGGCTGCTGCAGGAAAGGTTTGTCCAGAGACATTTGAGGGTGGATGTTCTGATTGGGAACGAAAACGTAGTGCAATGAAAAAGTTCTGGTGCAGACATTAAAGCTGTGAGACCTTTCAGCCTCTGGCTGCATTCCAGGTGTTAAATTCCTCTGTCCGTACGGATGGAAAAGCCAGAGGGTCTTTCTTGATACGGTGAATTTGATTACAGTGAATTTTGAATTTTTGCTGGGCATGGAGAGGACTCGAGTTCTGCGTTCTGTGGAGCCAACGTTCTCTTTGCCATCCCTCTGATCCATCCTGCTGCTCTTTTTCCAGCCTGGAGGTGTCCCAGCAGGATGGCTGGAGCTCTGTGGGCTCCAGGTCATGCCACAGGGTGGGGATATGGATCTGTCCAGCTGGGAAAATCCCTCCCTTCGAGGCTCCATCCCCCTTGTCCAGCCGGGAGCCTCCGAAACCACAGCCCGGGGAGCCACCAAAGATCTCTTGTAGGGAAACCGGGAGGGGCTGGGCTTTGAAATGCTGCACAGCACTTTCCTACCTGAGGGAATGTGTGCAAGAGCTGGCTCGGCTCCCACAAGAACTCAGCCCTGTTATCAGGGTTTGGTTTCAGGCGACTTCCAAGAAAACAACATTTCGATTCTGTGCTTTATTCTGCTCAGCTTCAGCCCCAAGCAGCTCCAGGGAAATGCCAAGGAGGAAAGATTTGTGCGTTATCCTCCTCAGTTCCTCTTCCCAGCAACCTCTGGGTGTGTATCCAGTTAATTCTTCCAGAATCCCATCTGCTTGTGGCACACGAAGCTACCTGTGCTGCTGAGATTGCACCTCCACCTCCCTCTGGGGAGTGAAATCCCTGCTGCACCCCAAACTGCACCTTTGGGATTTAAATCTTCTGGAACCACAGTGGAAAGAGAGATTCCTTCTGCTCCTACAGTGCTTTGTCTGGGATTTCCCTGATGCTCAGGCAGACACAACCCACGGAAAGGAACTGGCTGGAATTGGGGCTAGGAAGAAAGGCAGGGTTTGTTGGAGGTGTGGGGAGGTGGGAGGAGGTAGAAAGGGGAGCCTACCTACATTTTTAACAGTTTCTTTATGAGCGTGATACAGGTATTTTCCTATAATAAACCAGTAATGTTCCCAACCGGCGAGTGCTGTTCTTGGCGTCTCGTTGGATTCCAATTTGCTTTTCTTGCAAATGTGGGCAGGAGTCGTGAAAAGACCCTGCCTGACAGGTAGGGAAGGGAAGGCACTGCTTTTCTACAAATAAATGTCACTCCTAAATTATCTGCTTTTGGAGTCCAGCACCTGCTTCTGGCCCATCCTCTCTCCCACCTCCTAACTGGCAGCTGCCATGAAATACAGCAAAGGGATTAAATGAAGGTTTGTTCCACTCAACCTGCACTCACCTCCTGCCAAGGTGGGACACAAATGAGGGCTGGAAAATATCAATAGGTGGGACTGATTGAGAAGTTTCCTTCGAAAGGAAGAAACTGGAAAGCAGAGCTTTAATTTTTAAGAAAGGAGTGTTAATGTTTCCCAACAATTTCTCGAGATGTGGACGAAGATTTCCTGTCTTTTTCGGAGCTCTCAGCTTATTTCGGAAATTTTCTTGGAGAAAATAGATCATCAATGGAATAAGAAAATACTTGAGAGTTGGAAGGCAGGGAGTAAAAATCTCCTGCATTCTGCTGCTTGCCTCCAGCTGACCTCAGTAATCTCACATCATGTTGCTGTGCTTGTGGATTTCTGTAAAAACCAGGATCATCCTGATCCTTTCCAAAAACTCTGCAGGAAAACATCTGTAAAGGAAATCCAGCTGTGTCTGTACAGAGCAACACGATGGCCTGCAGAGATTCCTGGGTGAGCTTTGCGCTCCTCATGTGTATCTTAAGTTTTGTTATTTGAGTCCTTAATATTAATTATTTATATTATTCCTTTATTCCCTCTTCTCAGCCAGACCATTCCTAACGAGGTTTTGAATATTCCTACCAGGCCCAGGACGTGGAGTTCTATTACCAGTTTAGATTTCCAAACTCATCCTTAAGTAAGGATTAATTCTGAATTGGTTCTTTCTGTTAGAGATTGAGTTAGACTGAGTTTTATTCAATTTCTAAATGGATGGTAATGCTTAGAACTGAGTGCAGTGCAAGACATCCCTTATCAAAATGATGTGGATGTTTTCATACCATATAAATGAGAATATTGAACAAAATGACTGAGATAAGGAGCAGAAATTACTCAAAAGTCACTCTCAGACTCAGCTCAAGAAGCGAAGGAGGAAGTGTTCTTTCATTAAGAGAGTTTCAGGGGTGAAAAAGGTTTATTTATTGAAACTTGAGCCTTGAGGATGTCCAGGTAACTGCTGAGGAACAAGCTTTTGCAGCTATCAATAATTTAGGGGAATTATAGTACCTGGGCAAAAGTATTCCTGTTTACTGTTTACAGGAATACTTTTGCTGTAAAAGTAAAAGTATTTTTACTTTTACAAGTACCTGTTTACCTGTCTGCAAGCCCTTTTTGAACTTATTTCACTGCTCTGCTCCCCTCTCCCCTTGCACACAACATGGAAGGGCTGCTCCTGGCTCAGCTGGTCCTAAAGCTTTGGGAAAACTCAATCAGAGCTGGACAATGCTCCAGCCTTCAGCATTTCCACCACAGGCTCAACACCACTTTACAAATGAAAGTCACATTAACGACTTTAATCTGAAATCTCACATTTCAGAACACGAGGAAAGTGCCTCTGGCTGCAAGCCCAAGGCTGAGGAACATCCCATCTCCCTTTCCTCAGGAGGAATTTCAGCCCTCCAGGGACACTTTTTCAGGTGTGCCCTTTTCCTGCAGGGAATCTGGATTCCCTGTAGGGAATTTAGGAAATTCCTGTGGGGAGTTTGCACTGGAGGCCCTGATGTGCAAACCTCCCCGTGAATCCCGGAGATAACACTGACCACTCGTGGCTCCTTCAGCCCCACCACCCCAAGGCGAGGTTTGCTCCAGGAAATGTCTCTGTTTTCCGAACCCAATGTTACCAAAATTCCTGAAAGCCCTCCTTAGACTGATGGTAACAGTAAACTTCCCACCTTGCAATTCCAGGAATAGAGCTGCTGAGGTTTTCCTGTACCAACTCCAGAGGGCCAAGACAAACCCCAATTTTTTATTTGGGTGGCTCCTCCAAAATACCTCAGCAAGAATGGGATGTTTCCATCCACCGCTGTATATTGACTCTTGCTGTGCTGCTGACCTTAAATCATTTGATGACATCACATTGTTCCTTTGAATCCATGTACAAATAAGCTGTATTTCCATCAGGGAACATAAAATGGTCCATTTTGACTCGCTCTGCAAACTGTTTATGGGTTCCTCGAAGCTTTCGGGATTTTTACAAGAGAACATCCACTGTTCATTTGCTGGCTCGGCTCCAACTGGACATGTTAACTTTGCCTAATTTCCAAGACATTTGGTGGGCAAGGCTTCATAATAGAAGGCATGTTTTTCCACCAGGGAACTTACAGCGCTTTTTTTTTTTTTTTAA
>VZRM01004503.1:476843-498249 GCA_013397955.1 Grantiella picta | reverse complement strand
GCTGTGGATTTTCCCGCCTGGCCGTGCTCCCCACGGAGCCTGCAGGGACCTGCGGAAGCCGAGAAGCCCTGGCTGGCTCCAGAACCCTGAGCAGACAAGCGGAGCCAGAGGGCTGCTCCCAGCCCCAGCACACAGCCCTCCTTTCAGCACCTTCCCCTCGCACAAAGGCTGGCTTATCCCACCTTTTTCCCCCCTCTCTCTCCCTCTGTCTCTGCTCCCCGTGAAAAGCCCTCCCCAATAAAAAGCCCTGTGCCACCTCACCCCCTCCCTTCCCATCCAGAACTGCGCTGCCAAAAGAGGGGAAAAAAAAAAAAAGAAAAAAAAAAAAAGGGAGAGTGAAGGCTTGGGGGGAGTTAAACCTGGAACTCATTTAGCAAAAGGGACTTTAGTTAACAAGAAAGTTACCCATCATGAACTGCCAGTAACACCTCGAGTGATCCTAAATCCATTACCCAGAGACTTAGCCCTGGCTGAGTTTGATTTTATGAACTGTGAGGCTGCTATGTTGAAAGTCTGCAAATTGGACATAAATTGGGCTGCAGGAGGCTGGGGAGCTGCAAGGGTTGGGGTTTTCTCTCTCCCTGGTGATGTCGGGAGGCTCTGGCCATGGGGCTGCCCAGGACACTCCAGGACAGGGCTGGACACTGAGGAAAGCTCAGAAAACCCCAAAACTGCTATTTTTGGCTGTGCTGGGTGAGGATGGGCAGCTCTTGGCACTTGCTGAGCCTCAGAGCCTCCCTAGGTGTGTCCTGGGAGCTCTCACTCCTCATCCCTGGGCTGCCTTCAGCACCTGGCTCAGTTCTGTCCTCACTGGGGTTTGGTCTTCAAAATTCTGCAGTGCAGAGCTAAGTCTAAGAAAAGAAATCAGATTCGACAAAAGCAGGAGGCAGGGTGGGTGTCTGGATGGGATTTTGCTGCAGGTTTTGCCGCTCTGTTTGGATTTCAGGGCTGCTTTGGTTGAGACGTTGCTGAAATGAAACCTCAGTGCATCATCTTTTCTCGTGTATAACATAAATGTTAGATAATTTGCGCAACTTTCAAAATAAAAAAGCTTCAAATTGAGTCTCAGGTAATTTTACAAGCTCGGATAAGTTATAAAAACCAGAGGATGAGGTTGGGCACAAGGTGCACCCGAGGCAGGTGAATCCGGGGGCAGAGAGAAGCACAGACAGCAGAATCCCTGTGGAATTTCTTCCTTTGGTTTGGTTCATTATCGTGGGATTGTTGTCATTTCAATCTGCTGTTCCTCACAGGAGCTGGATTTGCCGTGGTGGTGCTTTGTTAATCAAGGAGAGCGAAGGTGTCGTGGCCTTAAAGCAAAATCTGGATGTGGCTTTCTGAGGCTTGGTCCCAAATGGAATTCCTGCTGCCATGGCATTCCAAAGGATGGTGGAAAACCATTGGATAACAAACCTTCTCCTCCACCATTCCCATCATCCCAATGACTGATGGATTCCCCTTTGCCTTCTGCTGAGTCTGGACTGAAAAGCAATTAATGAATTAATTTAATTTGGACC
This sequence comes from Grantiella picta, assembly GCA_013397955.1. NCBI lineage: Eukaryota > Metazoa > Chordata > Aves > Passeriformes > Meliphagidae > Grantiella > Grantiella picta. Next base: position 496,732 of record VZRM01004503.1, on the reverse strand, counting down.
CTAATTACAGATACAGCCACCATCAGCTCCCAGTGACGGGGACTGGGGCAGAAGCAATATTTTTTCACATAAGTTTGTATGAAAATTTGATTTTTCAGCAAAGTGGCTGAATTGATTTTTTTTGTTATTATGTTTTGGGTCAAACTGAAGCAAATGCCTTTGGATTCCTTAGAAATAGGAAATAGAAACAAAACTCAGGAGGAAGAAAATCCTTTCTTTTTCTCTGATTTAGCCTTTATTTTACTGCTGATGTTTTCAAAGGGAAACAAACTTGGAAACAAAGTTTTGCAAAACGAAAAATCACAAAGTTTCTGATCAAACCTCATTCTGCTAAAGAAGGATTGCCAGAACTGCATTTCTGGGATAAAGCAAAACATTCCTCGAGCCCATTTCAGCATTTAAACTTCAGCACAATTCAGCAAAGACCTGAGTTTGGAAAGCCATGAAATCAGAGGGTCTCTCTCCAACTTGGAGGTACTTTTTATCTTTAAATAAGCACATTCACAGCTCAAATTAAGCACATTCACAGCTCAAATTAGGCACAATCACAGATTAAATTAATCACAATCACAGATCAAATTAAGCACAATCACAGATTAAATTAAGCACATACACAGCTTTTCTGCATGGGGACGGCATGGCCACCCCATCTCAGCACAAAATCACTGAAAATTCGATTTAGAAGAGCAGTTTATACAATCCTGCAAGATCCTTTCCCTCCCAGCCCCAGCGCTGGGCAGTCCTCTCCCTGACCCAGCACAGTCCTCTGTTATTCGATAAGCAAAGCCAACCCAGGGCTAATTTTCCCAGCAAGGTGGCAACAATTCCGCGTGTGATATGTGAGGGAGAAGCACAGGCAGCTCATTTGGGTAATTTCTTACCCTTCTGGCTTCTGCAATGTTTCTTTAGGGGGCACTGAATATGAGTGATTGAGTGAGAGGGAGCCCGACAGAATTAGCACACACTGGATCTTTTGACCAAGGGGGAAAAAAAAAACCCCAAAACCAAAACAGTCGAATGTTGGTCCAGGGGCACGTTCCCTTAGGATTTTGGGAAAGAAAAACACCGAAAACCCGTTCGTTTGGTGCACCTCGGGCAGAGCAGCGCCTTCAATTAAAACCCATTTCAGCGAACTAAAAAGACACTTAATCTTGGGTCCAAAATAACTCTGGAGCAGCGGCAGCACCGCCCAGCCCAGGGGCATTTCCAAGGCAAACTCACCGCGCTGATGTCCCCCCATGGAATGCATTTCTGAGAAGCTGCTGGCAATTCCCTGCTGGAGTTTCCAGCAGTGCCTCTCCTTGGGAGCACCCGGGTACCTCCTCAGGTCACCCCTGGTGCCACCCAGAATTTCCAGAGTTTGTGCAAAGGGTTGTCTTGGTCCTAGAACCTAAATAGGTAAATTAATTAATTAACTAAAAAACCTTATGGTTTGGTTTTTTTACCTAAAGACCTAAAATATAGGTTTTTAGGTAAAATTCCTCTGGGTTTTTTTTCCTGTTTTCCCCTTTAGTTTTTGCTCTTTTCCTTTTTTATTAATTCTTGTTCTTGCACAATGTGTTCTGCTGTCTGCATGGAAAAGCCCTCGGTTTTCTCTAATAAATCCAAGGAGAAACGATCCCTAATTTCAACACCAGGATGTTTTAGGAACCTTCATGTGCCTTTCCACGACCTGGGAAAACACAAGCCCTGATTTCCAGCTCGTCCCTTCCCTTTGCACCTGCCCTTCTGTGAGCTCAGGGAATATCCTGGGAGATATCCAGGGATTTCTCTGTCCTTCAGGGAGCTGCAGGGACCCCTGAGGAGCCTCTGGGGTTGTCAGATTTTAGGGTGATTCTCACCCAAACACAGAACTTTCGGGGCTGCAACTCCGGATTTCATCACTGAGCTGCTCAAAACCCCCAGAATTCTTCATTACTATGTGCAACACAACCTGTGGGCTTTTAGGGCTTAAATTCCAGAAAGGCTCCTGCTCATCTTGAAGCCACACAAATCTGTAGCTGTGGCCACAGCAGCATCTCTGTGGATTTCTGGGGTCACCACGACGCTGCTCAAAGCTCTGAACTTTATTTTAAAGAGCTTGAGCAGAGCCTCTCTCAGCCAAGGTCCTCCTCGCTCACAACCAGGAGGGCATAAAAAAAAGCATTTAAAGAGAATTTATTCTTGCCGAGCAACAATAGCAATAGTTAATCTCTTATATTAAACCCTTTAATGACTTTGGGGACTTATGAAGCCATCAGAGCCCGTTTAATGAGGGCCTGCTCTGGCCCACACTTCTCAAAGCTGAAATCTTTAATAGAGCAGAAAAGAAATTCCCAATTTTGGGGCGGGGGGGGTGGGACTGTAGGAGAATTTATGGAGCTGTTTGGTTTGCAGGACTCCTGTTCCTGCTGGGCAGTGCTCTGATGATGTATTAGGGGAACCTGTCAGCAGCGCCGTGGAGCTTCATGATGCATTACAGCAATAAGTCGTTTGCAATACATCATCTGCAGCAGCTGCTGGCCCGGATTGGAGCCTCCAGCCCAAATTAGGCAAGCATTTCATCGAGCACCAAAGCTGTTTTCTTCCTTTCTCCCTTTCCCTCCCTGTCTCCAGGTCCTCCTCTCCCGCTTGCTCCCGACCTCACCCTGCCAATAGCAATTTGCTGGTGATTTATTCATCCTGGCTCCTCCGTGAAAATTCCTTTTTGGTGGAACCAATGGAGCACAATGCTCTGCTGCCCGGGCAGGAGGATGAGCTGTGTAATCCCTCCAGACTGTAATCCCAGCTCATGTTGGAGGGGACACAGCTCCAGTGGGGGGTGCAGGGCAGTGGGGCAGCCTGGTTTGCTGTCGCTAGTTAAGGGTTAGTTCTGCTGGGTTCGTTCTGTTGACAACGTTAGCAATTTTCACTTATCCGTGGAAACGTCCAAAATAACTTCATAAACTGAGGTGAACTCACAGCCAAGGCAATGATTGACCTGAGGAGCCTGCAGCAAAGGCTCCCTCACCTTCCTCACCTCTGGTGGAAAGCTGGGCAGGTTCTGGTGCCAGACACGGCAAGGAAATGTGTCACTGGAGTGACCAGGTAGCATCCCAATAATCCCACTACCACCTTCCCAAGCCTTTTCTGCCTGTTCTGCTCCACTTGGCCTTTTGCACAAGCAGACCTCTGGAAGCTCATCAAACACACTAAAACCCCTTTTTTTCCCCCCCCAGCTTTGAAAACGCATTTTGCTCTGTCCCTCTTCTGCTGTTTTCTTCAGGGAGGTGAAATGTTTCAGACCTGACTGTCCCCGTTTCCCAAGCTCAGAGGTGCCTGGTGGCACAGCCAGGGTGATGTTTCCATATGGGACAGAGGGGAATTGGGACCAGACAGAGGTGCCTGGCTGTGGGATTAGGATTTGCCCACAGTTCTCTGGTGCTCTCCTCAGTGGAGCTTGGCTCAGGAGATAATCTAATGTTCAGTGGGGAGCTGCTGGATCCACTGTCCATGCACACACACTGCAGAGCTTGTTGTGCTTCCAGGGATTGTTTTGATTTTGACCTTTCCTTCCCTTTCTTTTTCTTTGAGTATTTAATGCCCTGCACTTATTAAATCACAGCCCAGCGGAAAGCAAGAGGGGAAAATGACATCCATGGGTTGTTACCCTGCATGAGGCATAACCAAGTGCTCCAAATCCCTGAGGGGATTACTCAGGAATCACCAGGCCACCTGGAGTTTCATTATGCCTCTTACAAACAGCCTTTTAGCAAGAAGGATGAGGTGGGGAGGGGAGAGAGGTCCTCTGTCGAAGCCCTGAAAAGAGATGAAGTTCACAGAGCTGAACAATGGCTCAGCCGAGTCAGCTGAGCCCAGCGGCTGGGAAGGATTAATCAGAGCGAGAAATGGCAGCTCAGAACAAAACCTTCAGCCAGGGGTGGAAGGACAGGGCTGGGCAGAGCAGCCTGACTCACTGGCCAGGCACTCCCAGCAGGGCTTCTCCCTGGCCCGGGCTGAGAGCCCAGAGCTGGGCTGGGAGTGCAGCTCCTGTTTGCTGTGACAGCCTGTGTCCCATCTGCAGAGAGCCCCTCGCCCGATTCCAGCCATTGCCAGCCCCTTGGTTGCCCCAGGAATCTTCTTCTGCCACGTCTCATGCTCCTGGTTATCCGCAGGATCCAGGATACAGAGGCACTTTGCAATTTTGGGGCATTTTTGGATGGAGGAAGATGCTGCTTTAATCTCAATATCTTCCTACTACGTCAAACATTTCTTCCAACGATGAGGTGGCATTACGATTTCCAAGTGCTCCCATCCTCCATTTAGCTCCAGCCTGTTTTCCTTCACACGCTTGACATCATGGAAATCAGATGGATGGCAGTAATTCTGGTGGTGCATTGGGAGCTGGAGGGGGCTCTGTCATTAGAACATTTCTGCTTTTATCTAATTTAAACTTCCCCACTTCTCGCCACCTTTGTAGGTTTATTTGTGATCCAAACATTTCTAACGTACGTATTCAGAGGAAAAAACTTCAAAATATTGAACCTGTTCACCCTTGAACTCTTCAAGTTCACTCCTTCCTTTTTCCCATAAGCACATAAAGCCAGGACTGTGGAAAGACATAAGGGAATATTTTGTAATATTTTGCAGAATTGCAATAAGGACTCTTCTGGCCTGCATTAAGAAAACAAATAACTGGATTGCAAGGATTGTCTTGGATGTCACTTTTGATTAGAGTTAATCCCAGGTGGTGAAGGAATGGATGACACATCTGTGAGAAATGCCGGTGCTGCTTTCAGGCTGGGCAGGAATAATCCAGGGTTTATAGCTTAGTTTATCTGTAGGAATCTATTATAAAGTGAATTTATAAATACATCCAGGAGCTCTTAGGAACCCTTAAATAGCCTCTCCCTATTACCAAATATTTGTTTGCTAACTTAGAGGAGAAATCCTGGCAGGATAAAAGGGATTGATGGCATGGGATGCTCTCAGCCATCAGCAGGAGGCCAAATGTGCAGAGCTGAGGATCCAGAGCTGGCGAGAGCATCCTCTGGGTTGTTCCTCCAAAACCACTGAGGATTTTCATTCCCTGAAAATCGAGGGGAGTGGGGATTCCTGCAGAGCCTGGGGGATGCTGGGTCCTGCTGAACCTCTGAGCTGCAGTGTTTCCCCTCCTTGGAAAGGAGTGGCAAACAGCCCAGGCTGCTCCGTGCTGAGTAATTCCAGCTCCTCAGGTTGGGAATTCCAACCCAGGGAACCCTAAGGTGACTGAGGCATCCTTTTTCCCTCCAGCTCAACCTTCACCGTGTTACTGAGGACAAAAAGAATGTCATCAAATATCTGGGCGCTGGAATTAAAGTCCTTCATCACAAGCTTTCAGCTGGATGCCAGGTAGGAGCTGTTGAAAGAAACCCAAGCTGAAATTCTCCTCCTGCATTTGTTCTGTCACTCTGGTAAAAGGGAACAGCTGAACAAATTATCAACATTTTGTGAGGATTAGGAAAATTGATACAGGCTGACTCACTGCATGCCTCTATAACCCCGAGTCATGTTAAAACCCAGGAAATGAGACTGGGACTGGAAAGGGTGAGAGAATTCTTGCATTATTGGAGCATCATCGAACACCGGATTATTGGACTCGGTTTTCCACTGGCTCTTTACACCCTGGTGGATGTCAGAACATTCTTGCCCCAACCTGACCATCTCTTCTTGAGATGTTTCCCTACATGTTTTGTCACTCTGTGAAAGCACAACTTCTTAATTCAATTGAAGGTGTACATGCCAAATACCAGAAATGGATTAAAAGTGAAACCATCCTTGCAGACCAAGTGTTACCAAAGGGTATTTAATCCAAAGCAATGGATAATGAGACCTTTTAGCCCTGTCAGGCCATGCAGGGGATAATAAATGAGATCTTTACATTGAAGAACTTCAGGGAGAGAGAAAAAAACTCCTGAATATGTGCAAAATACTTTATTTAACGCTAAGGAGGGAGCAGGTATTTTCCATATATTTATATCTGAAGGAAAGAAAACGCTTTTATTCCCAATCCTCAGAGTTAACTTGCAGTGCTGGAAGGGATGGTATTTATATTTGTGTCTAATTTAAAGTAGTGAATTCCTGCCCACGATTTTCCTTAAGCTTTTTCCTGCCATGCCTGTGCTGGAAGAGACACAGCAGCTCCTGCAAGGCTCCTGCAGGTCCCAGGGTCACCTCCAGGACATCCCCAGCTGCTGGAAAAGCCTCCCCTCAGTGCCAGCTGTCAATATTAGAGATATTCTTATAATTAGAGGGGAATCTGCCGGCAGAGGTCACCTTGCAGGCTGCGAATTTTGGCACAAGGGAATGGCTGGAGCTGTGTCAGGGCAGGGTTTGGCTGGATTTGGGGAAAAGGCTCTTCCCCCAGAGGGGGTTTGGGCACAGGGAATGGTCAGAGCACCAAAGCTGGCACAGCTCAGGAGGGATTTTGGAATGGTCAGAGCACCAAAGCTGGCAGAGCTCAGGAGGGATTTTGGAATGGTCAGAGCACCAAAGCTGGCAGAGCTCAGGAGGGATTTTGGGACAGTCAGAGCACCAAAGCTGGCACAGCTCGGGAGGGATTTTGGTGCCTTTTCGGCTGCTGCCGTGCCGGAGCTGGACTGCATGCTCCTCGAGGCTCCAGCTCGGGACACTCTGTGATTCCATCAAACCTCTGCTGGCAGGAGCAGCCCGAGGCCAGGGCTTTGATCCGAGCCCCGTGCCGGGTCAATAATCGATAAGGAGCCCCAGATCCCTGTCGCGGTCGCTGGGGCAGCATCAGCTTTGATCGCGGAGCCCCCGGGCAGCGCTGGCTCCAGAGAGCCCTCGGTGTCCCCAGTGGCCACAACCCTCCCTGCCCACGGGACGCCTTTTGATGCGGCGGGTGTTGATAATTAGAGCCTAATTGAGTGATTAACAACCCCGGCGGCTCATGCTTTGAGGAGCAGGGAGCCGCTCCCGGTTCATCCCTTTGGGATGCTTTTTCCAGCCCCATCCTCCCCCAGCATCCCGCTGGATTGCTGAGATCCTCAGAAATGTGCAGAACCAGCAAAACCAGCCAAGGTGATTCCCCTTTTCCCCCTCCCGAGTGCTGTAATCACTTTTCCCCGAGCCACTATTGATAACAACCGGGGCAGCAATAGACTCCCCTTTGCCAGAGCTCCACAGGCCATGAAAATCCCTCCAGATAGACTGAACTTAATTAACTGAGCCTATTAAGGCGATATTAAAAGAAGCCTAGCCCAGCAGGCTCTCTCAGTGGGGAGACACAGCAGAGCTTTCAATTTAGGACTTATTGCAGAGCTCTCCTGCTGCCCAGCTCCGTGGGCTGCCTGGGAGCTGCTTAATCCACATTTTGGGAGTGGGGAAAAGCAGCTGGGAATGGGGTGGATATCAAAGGAAATCAACCTGTAATGTATTATATGCTCACTTTGTGGTTGGGGGCAAAGCCATATAAATGGGGAGGCTGTTTGGCGCTGAATGAAACGAATGGCAGCGTGGAAATGGTTAAAAAGTTGTAAAATGGGACTTAGGGAATCCAAAGAAGCTTTTCCTGGAAAATTCGGTGTGCTGCAGTAAGGTAGTGAGTAGATTCTTGCTAAAAAAACCACAAAATTCTGCATAAAATGAAATAAATTCTCTATCAAATCAAAGAAATTCTGCATAAAATCAAAGAATCTCCTCCTTTCCCCTCCTCCTCCCCCAAACATCATTTAGGGACTCGTTTTTATCCCTCTTCAATTCTCAGGAAAAACTGGTGCTGTCACCATCCTGAACATCATGAGTGGATTATGTTCCTGGCTGTAGGAGAATAAAAGGAAAATGTTGCCACTGATGAATAAGGAATTCTGTCCTGCAAACAGAGCTTCCCTCAAGCCACTGTTTACTACAAGCTGCTGAATTGCAAAACTACAGTAAAAATAACCGAAAAAAAACCAAACCAAAATGTGTTGATTTTGCCTTAGTACAACCTGCAAATGGAAATCGTATGAAAGGTTAAATGTAATAGCGTCTCCAGCAATAATTTCTATTTTTTAAAGAGCATTTCCTCCATATAAAGGGCTGCAGAGGCAGCACTGTGGAACCAGTAATGGCATTAAATGGACTGGATTGGGTTGAATCCATGGGAGTGAAAACTTTTAGACCCAGGGGAATTCTGGTGGCAACCTGGGATAGTGGAAGGTGTCCCTGCCCATGGTAGGGGTGGAATAAAATGAGATTTAAGGTTCCTTCCAACTCAAACCATTCCATGATTCTACGAGTCAAGAGGTTTTTGGGATGGGAAGCTCAGTTTTAGTTGTGATGGTTGTAGAAAGAAGCTTGAAAATATGACCTGAGCTGACTGAGTTAATCAGGGGAAGGTGGGAGGGGAAAGTTCACATTGTTCTGATATAAATCCCAGGATTTTTTCACTGAAACAAGTGGTTTGTGTAGCAGTGGAAGATTTCTACCTCCACAAGCTGGATCCATGCTTAGCAAGCACTTCCAGACTGCCCTGACTCTTAAAATCCCAATTAGAACAACCTCCAGATGATTATTTGCATGGACAATGCACCACACACGCATTTGCACTGCCAACATTTTATTTTTAGCCCAAACAACAAGGGGCTGTGAAGCCTGGGAGCCTTTCCCCAGTTTATTCCAATAGCTGGATTAAAAATAGAAGATCCTACTGGAGAATGTCTGCTGGGGCAGCCGAGGGATAATTGTGTGTGGCTTCAGCTTGTTTGCACAGGAAAACCCGGGGTAACCTGAGAATTCATTACGAGAAAAGCACAGGACTCCTGCCATCCTCTAATGGCTTCTTACAGCTCGAAATGCAGAATTTACAAGGGAAGCCTTAAAGAAATGACAGGAAAATCTGAGAAGATAACGAAACTGGCAGGGAAATTAATAGAAGCCTTGGGTTCTGTAATCCGCGGTGATTAATACCTTTTAGTTCCATGATCCTTGGTTTCCACTCGAATTGATAAACTACCAACTGTGGCTTCTCTGCTTTAAATCAATACCCAAAAAAAATCTTAGTTGGCCTTGCTGGCCTATTTGTCATCTCGTTCCCAGCTGGAGGTTAGACAGAACTCTTACGAACTGCTATTTTGTTTTTTTCCCCCCAGTTTTATTGGAATTTCTTTTTTTATTGTCATTGTTATGCCCAGAAGATGATGGTGTGAGCAGCACTGGAGATGCTGTCCAGCATGTGGATAGAGCCAAGAGGTTTTAAAAGGGTCTACCAAATTTTTAGGGATATCCACCCTTTAGGTGTCAGCTGTAAGTATCCAGCATGTGGATAGAGCCAAGAGGTTTTAAAAGGGTCTACCAAATTTTTAGGGATATCCACCCTCTAAGTATCAGCCTAGCATCAGCAGAGGCTTTGGACTTTATATCACCACGAGCTGAGCACCACCTTCTTTGGGGAAAGCCAAAAAAACCCCAAAATCTGCCATGTTTCTGCTCCATGCTCCCATCCATCACTTATCTCCAGCCGATTTCCCTTGACACTTTCTTGACATCATGGTAATGCGATGGATGGCAGTAATTCTGGAGGTGTTTCTGTCACTAGAGTCAGTCCTGCCAGATCCTTCCCCTCCTGAGCCCACCGTGGAGCTCCAAAGCCATTCCCAAACTCCTGTCCCGTAGCTGGCATGGCTTAAACCCTTCCTCTTCAAGCGCTGTCACTCAGTGATATTTAAATCCCTGCTCCACACTCATTATCCCTCCCAGATCCCTTCACAGCTCTCTCCTTTGGAAATCCCACATGTCCCTTGTGTAAATACATCTCCCTTTGTAAGAAACAAGCCCCTAATTCAGACCTATGTCGTGTTTATTTTTGAACATGGATTTTTCTCCTTTTTTTTTGGTGCAGCTCGACCTTGGGCTCGATGTTTATCCAAAGAGTTAACGCGGATGAGTAATCCGCGACGCTCCTGCCAGGTCTCGGGGTGGGATTCCCGTAAACAGCCAGGCCCTTTGAACTCAGGGCTTTTATTTGATGTCATCCTCCAACCACTAAACCAACACGCCACCGCCACCGTGGAGGCCTTCCCTGCTCTGCCAAAATACAGATTAAGCCGTGGAAACTGAAGCTGGGAGTATCATTTGGGGAGACCTTGTGTTTGTCACCTCGTCCTCTTGAATTCACGCTGTCCTGAGTGAATTTTTGAGTTTTGAATCTGAATTTTGGCCGAGTGCTGTTGGAGCAGGGCAGGGGTTGTTCCAGCCCAGGAAAGCTGTCCTGGCTCTGTGGAACATGGACATGGAGTGGTGTAACCAAAGAGGTGACAAATTAAGGAGAAAGGACCATTTGTGTGCATCGATTTCCTCCTGGTTCCTTCCCCTGGAGATTTCATCACGGGCTGGTTGTTCCTTATCTCCCTGCTCCTAGTTTCCCCTTATCTCTGAGGGAGAAGCTCCTGGATCTGAGGGATCACTGCTCCCACTCTCCTCAGCAATCGTCTGTACAGATCAGCATTCCCTGCTGATCCCTTTATCTGCTGATATCCATTATCAGTCCTGCCACAGAGCCACTTTAAAAAGGTGATTAATGACGCCGTGTTCATTCGTTGCAGGATACACTTACACGTGCAATAAATAACAATAAATATCTGATTTTCAAGGCAGCCCTTAGAGCCCAGTTCTGCCCGTTTTTAGTGCCGATCACAGACACGGACTGGATTTGGGACCTGCATCAGTAAACTCTGGGAGATTTTCTGTGGATGTTATGCAGCTCAAATTCCCCTGGCTAACTGCTCAGTATTAAGACCATGCAGAGTTATGAGACTGAGGCATCCAAGAAATAATAGGAATAATGTGGATATTGCATAACCATCCTCTTCCACTGGCATGAGTCATTCCTAAAGTGCCCTGTATATCTTTCAGGGTGGATTAAGGATACGAGACAGGGGAACCAGGAGGGCTCCTGCAGTGCTCCACAAAGTCTCCAAAATGGGAACAGCCTTTTTGAAAACAACTCTGAAAAAATAACCTTTTGTCGTCTGCAGTAAATAACTCGGTCACTGGGGAGGTCAAAAGCTAAAGGCTCCCATCCAGGTCTGGGATTAATGACCTGCAAAACACCCGTTTAAAAACAGGCTCTTCTCCCACTTCAAGACAGGCAATAATGAAACATCTCCTGCTGTTCCTTCGCCAGGAACGAAATTCCAGGCAGGAAGATGGGCTTTGCAGTGGATGCCCAGGGATGAGTTAAGCAGTGATAGAATGAGCACCGCGTAAATCAAGGGCCAATGCCACTGCAGCCTGCTCCTCACCTCGTCAGGATGTGGCAGGAAGGTCCAGAGACACCCAGGAGTTGTTCCTCTGTCAGGGACAACCGGGAGGGAAGAGGCTGCAATCTTCTCCCTGCCCTGGGGAGTTTGTGTTGGTCCAGCATCCCATGGCAAGTCATAAATGTCCCTGCACTGGGCAAACTCACACAGCAGAGGGAATATTTATGATGAGATTCAAAGGTGCAGAACTGAGCAAGGGAAGGCAGAGACCCAACCTGTCCTGGGCTGGGAGGATCGATGAGGTGACTTAGTCCTTCATGGCCCTGTGTGCTCATGGATGGGGCTTAGCTGCTCAGAGGCATTTTTCAGGGAATTTGGTGTCTCCCAGTTTGCCAAGATGGTTTTGCAATGGGTCAGGTTATGTTAAAAACAATTAAATTAAAAATTCGTCTTCCAGCTCTGCTTCTTTTGCTTTAAATGGGGCTAGAAGCCATGATTAAAGGGACTATTTCAGACCTCAAACACTAGAAGTGGAGGCAAACTGTGAGTAAATTTCTAAAGAGACCTCTTTTATATTGAAGTGGATGAAACACATTCTGCCTTGCATGACCCTGCAGATGGCTCTAAACTGGGCTGATTGCTCCTGGAATATTAATCCAATAAAACCTGGCTTGAGGCCACTCAGTAGCGGTGAGATGACATCCAATATTTTGAATTTCTGATCATTTGCAGAACCAAGAATTCCAGCATCGTGACTATCCAGGTCCACAGCATTTTCACCAACAGGAGCAGCTGAGCTCATCCTCCTGCAAAGTCCTTGTCTCCTTCATTTTGCTTTGTGTTCCTGTTTCCTTCACCCCGAGCAAAACAAAAATTCAGGTGGGGAAATTTCCAGCAGATTTTGCTCTGCTCCTTCCTCCTCCCTCCCAGCACAGGACAGATGCTCTGCTTTGCAGCCTGCAAAAGAACAAAGCTTCCTCCTGGCTTCTTTATTTTAAACAGGAGAGGCCACCCACAGCTCCAAACATGCCTATGGAGAGGAAAAATAAATGGCTGAGCTGCTGGCCAGACACGGATGTGCAGAGCGTGTCTGAGCAGGAGGAACTGTTTGGGAAAAGCCATTCCCATCCCACCCAGGTGCTGCCACGGCTGGGGCTGGGGGCACCAGCACCTCCAGCAGCGGGGAATGGCACGGAGAGGGAGCTGGGATGGCAGGGAACCATAAATCACCCCAGCCCAGGCAGGAGCAAGGGGGATTTCAGCGAGCCAGAGGTGGGCAGATGTTGGAGAAGGGAATTTGGGAAGGTTTTGGTGCAAAATTGCAGCTCTCGCTTCACAGCAAGGCAAATCCAGCAGTGCTTGGGGCCATAAGGTCCAGTAAAGATCTCACCAGCAGCCTGGAGCAACAGATTTTTCTCTCAAAGAGAAGCAGAGAAGGGTGGTTGGAGCTGCTGAGCATGTTTGGTTGGCAGTGGTGACTTCTCCAGGTGGGTTTGGGTGGCCATGGGGAGGTGGGAGCACCTCAGGGTGACACAGGAGGTCTCCACCTATGGAAACCTCATCCATGAGACAGAAGAAGGAACGGAAATGAAGTGAGGAGCCAAATTATCCAAATTAATTAAAAAATGAAGTGAGGAGCCTAATTATTTCCACCCAGCTGTGCCTTTTCTGGATTTATTCAGTTTATCAGCTGGAGCAGAGCTGAGCCACGAGCTCTGTGTCTGCCTTGCCATGTGTCACTCGGAGGGGAATTGTCACCACGAGAGCTCTGGGGGTTTGGTTTCACCTGTGGTTTAAAACCTGGAGAACACACGAGGTGGATGTTGGATTTGGAGGTTTCCCATGCCTGTTCATGGAAAGAGCCTCCCGAATTCGGCAAAGAACAGAACTCATAGCAGGCTCCTTTCAAGGATGGCGTTGGCTTCATGAGTCAGCTGAAATTTGAGAATCGTTTGAAATTGTGAAATCAGTGAATGCTTGATTAAGAATCATGCCTTGATAAATTAATAAATTGAATAAATTGCAATTAAAACCCCACAGAAGTGTGGGGAGTGCAGCTCAATGGCACTCAGAGGTCTGTGCTATTCACACGAGGCTCCAGCCAGTGTTCAACCCCACATTTCATGTTCACAAATGAAACCCTTCGTGCAAACTTTGAGCTGAAGTTGCTCAGTCTCATCCAAACCAGATTTTGGGGCATGTTTTCCATCTTAAGTGAGACAAAATTCACCCAAAGTCTTGTCCAGCCTGGTTTGAATGTGAACCCTGGTGAGGAGGTAAAGCAGGGGTGTTGCACGTTGGGAAAAACCAGCTCGGAGCTGGAATACAAAAAGGGAAAATAAATTAATGCTCCTAGAAATTGTTACCTGCATTTCTCTATCAGCGTTTCCCCAGGCATTCGGTGGAGAAGGTAAATTAAAATCCCTCTGGATTGCCAGTTCCTGTTTACAGAATCTTTGCTAAAGTTCCGCCGCCTTTAGGGCAGAAAGAATTCCTTTAGGGAATCACTGGATTTGTTTTCATTTTATTTATTTGCTCATGTTCCACTAACCACAGAGGCTGAAACTCTTTGAGATGCTTGAAAAAAAACCCAGGATGTTTCTTCCTCCAGAGTGGCTCCTACTCATCCATTTTCTGTCTCAGATGATGTCAGAATCATCTGGCAATGGCGTCATGGAGATTTCCCCAGCCAAGTGGTAAACATGAAAATGCAGCTTTAAATCACATCCAAGCTCTTCTCAGCTAATGGGACTCCAAATGAATTGGATGTGTCTCCTCAAAAACACGTTTTTTGGGTTTTTTTTTTGTCTTGGAGGTGGCAATGTTTGAGGCTGAGCCAATGAGAGATTCCCTCCAGGAGCTGTGTTTAAATCTTTTCTTCTTTTTTCTTTTCTCTAGAAAGGTGAGAAGGTTTGCAGAACCAGACTCTGGGATTTCTGGAGGTAAAAGGACCAAGGAAGAAAAAGTGCAAAATCAAACTGCAGAGGTTCATTTTATTTCCATTTAATTCCACCGTGGCTATCGCAGAAGCTTTGGTTTTATTATTGCTAATTCCAAGCATAATAAATACGCTTCGGGATCTCGGCTGATTTATTGTCATTTTAAACAGGCTGATATTTGCAGCTTTTCATAAATTTTCGCAGTAACGTCTATTTCCAATTTCAGGCTTTCTTTTCATTTCACTTGAGACACCCCATCGGTATTAAAACCCAGTATTTAAAATACAATAATCACTTTCCCTGCTCCATTAGATATCTCTTAACTGCCTCAAACGGAGGGAATATGGGAAAGATTTGTTTTTTCTTGTCACCTTGTCAGTCCGAAAGTTTTTTCCAAAGGCAGTTAAAAATCACTGAGCTGAACCAATGAGTTTTATTCAGGTTTCCGAACATTTTCCGTTCTGTTTATACTTTTTTATGAGTTCAGGTAGTGAAACTTGGTGGTCTCTTTAGAACCATTTTCACTTTTTGTTTGCAGTTTGGAGAAACCTAATCTATTTTGCTCCTGTTAGGAATAATGGATAAGTTAGGAAATCAGGAATGGTATCAACATCGAGCCAAACCAAATGCCAACTTTTTTAATCTTTATGTTATCAATCACAGTTGGACTCGATGGTCTTGAGGTCTTTTCCAATCTAAATTATTCTATTATTCTAAACTGTCAGCTTTAGGGTTTATCCCAACTTTTGGAGCCACGGTGTGGGATGGGCTGGAGCTCTCCAGAATTATGGGATGACCTCCCATACACTCCAGGCTTCCAGCACACCATGAATTTTATCAGTCTTGGAGGGACAAGAACTAAATCTTCCTCTCAGGGACTAAATCTTCCTCTCAGGAACAACTCTTAAAAGCTGAATATAAATCCCTCCGAGGGCAGCGACAGGAGAGCCATGTGGGCATTTCCCTTCAGCCTGAAAAGCACTTCCAGGAGATCAGAGCCCTAAATGGTTTCTGCCCCTGATTTATTCCTTGCAGTGCTTATGGGCTGTGAGAACACAATCCTCCTACAAATTCCCACGTCCATCTCTCTTCAGCTTTGGAGATGCACGTCTGGGTTTTCTTCTCCCTTCCAGCTCAACAGCTCATGGAGATTTTACTGAACTCTGTGTTTCGGTTTCCAACCCTTTTTTACCGCAGCTGATTGGTCCAGAATGGTTGGATGAATGATTTACTTATTGCTGGGGCAACGGGAAGTTTTGGAAGTTGCTATGTTAATAGAGAAAATGAAGTTTTTTGTTCAAATGAAATTGTCTCCTCCCGGATGGAATCCTGCTTCGCGTCCCAAGGACTTCCCAAAGGAATGATGGTGTCCAGAGTATTCCAAAGATTGTCCCTCATCTCTTGGGTCAGTGAGTCGCTGATCACAAGGTCTGCTGGAACCAGAGCAGTGCTTTCAGGAGGCTGCGGAGGGATGATCAGATTTAAGTGCTCCAATTTGGCACCAAAACCTGACCAAATTAACAAAGATTAAAATGGGAGAAGGTGAAATCAATACATTGTCAGAAATCTGTCTGCTGGTTATTGATCAGGATCCCTGCAGGGCACAGTAAAGAGCGTTTTGAACTTATCTTCCAGTCTCTTAATACATTGGGGACGTCTCCATGGTTTAATTCTGAGTTTCCCCTCTGAGTTTCACATTTTGCACATTCAGTTCCTTCTGTGGGTTCTCTGCTTTATTCTCCTTTCCCAGGGGAGCCCTGTGGACATGGCCACGGTGTCCAGCAGTGTCCCCATCACCTGGACCCCACCTGTCCCTGTCCCCAGCCCCTCCTGTCCCCTCCACCCCTCGGGGCTGCCAGGCCAGGCAGGATTTGGCTCCTGGAGGGTCTGAGCTGTCATTTGCATTCGCGAAACACAATTTCTGCCCAGCTCCACCCCTTCTCCCTCCAAACCAGATGAAATATTTATTGGGTTGCAGTGTAAGGGCTCAGTGTTCCGTCTGCAGAGGAACAGGGGAGTCCTGGTTCTGACCAGAAATTTCTAAGGCTTCTTTGTGGCTACTAAACGTTGGAGGAAAAACCACAAATTACCATGGCAGTGGGGCTGGGCTCTGGCTCCTGGCTCCAGAGCTTCCCCGGCCTCTTCCCCCTCCCCTCCCGGCTTCAAGTGCTCTGCATCTGTGTCAATAAGTGCCCCACGGCCATGGCCAGGGAATATTTAATGTGCACACACAGCGGGTGCAAAATTAACCTCTGGCAGGGCGGGGGAGAGCCGAGTTGTAATTACACACAAAATTAAGCTGCGACTGTGATTGAGATATTTCTTTAATTCGTCGCTGAGGAACCTCCTTCCCCCCTGAGCTGCTCACAATTCATCCCCTGTTTGTCCTTTTCTGGCTGCTCCTCAATTTTGGTTTCCCTGGCCACACCTAATCCTGGCGTTAGCTGGGGTTGTCCCACCTGGCAGCTCCTGGGGGACACCAGGTCCTTCCCCATCTCCTTGTCCAGATTTTGGGACCATTGGAAGCTCAGTCTGTCCATCC
The DNA here is from genome assembly GCA_013397955.1 of Grantiella picta. Taxonomy (NCBI): domain Eukaryota; kingdom Metazoa; phylum Chordata; class Aves; order Passeriformes; family Meliphagidae; genus Grantiella; species Grantiella picta. The sequence continues at coordinate 480,053 of VZRM01004503.1, read as the reverse complement.
CAACGTGTCTCAGTCTCCTGTTATCCTCTTTATCCTCTTAACCATCCCATGAGATTAATTGGAAGAGAGTTTCAGGAGTTTGGAAAAGCCCAGAGGTGGAGCTGAGCAGCCATCAAATAAAAGCATGGTGGATAAAGGGTGAAAATAGGGATATTTGGGGCAGTTTTTGTTGGAGATGGGAAAGTGAAGAACATGGATGGAGAGATGGGAAAGAAGAGTTCATCCACCCAACAATTCCAAGAACAGGAGCTCAGAGATGCCCTTTTGGAGCAAAGCTTTGCTGATTTTGCAGAACTCTCATGTGGATTTTTGGGATGATTGTTAGAACCACTCAAACTCTCAAAATGTGAATTATTGTGCTCCTGCAAGCAGCACTGCTTGGGTTCCATCCTGTCACAGATGTCCCTGCTTAACTCTCCTTTCCAGTGGGTTTTGTGAAGCAAAAATGTTATAAATGTGGTGAATTGACAAAGATTTGGTAATATTTCCAGTAAATTTTTCAATAAACATGGCTCAAAAAAAAAAAAAGTCAATTGTTTATAGAAAAAGGAGTATTTCAACAATATATCACCACGCTCAGAAAAATTATTCTCAGGAAAATGTCCTTTTTTTTTTTTTTTTTTCCAAATGAAAATATTTTTCTTAGAAATAACATTGGTCAGCTGTATTAATGATATTGGAAGAGTTCGAAGTGACAATGAGCAAACCATGAAAAATGGACAGAAAACAAACACAGAATCACTCCAGTCCTGGCCTGCTTTTTAGTTATATTGGAGACATTCCAGGGCTTCCATTTTTCCACCAGTGTTTAATGGGCTCTCTGTTTGCATTTATGTTTTCCTGATCTTTCAATCTGCAGGAATGGCTGCTGCTGGCAGGACTCTTTTAGCATCACCCCCTCTGTCTCCTCTTTGCAGTCTGGGTGCCTCAGTTTTTTCCCCCTGAATTTATAAGAAGGAAACACCCTGATATGAAGGCAAAACAGGTTAATATGAAAAAGCTGGGGAATCAGGATTCCAGCAGAGTGTGAGCCTCCATCAGTGGATTTCACTTGCACACGCACTCCCTGGAAAAATCCCTGCCCCAGAGGGTTTATGCCAATTAAAATTTTCAAATGACATCAGTGAAATTAACCTAAATTTTGCTTGACCTGGAATTTAGGTCAGTTTAGATCATCGTCCTAGCAGGGCTGTCTAAGATTCAAAGCCTCGTGGAGAGCTCTGGGAGCAGAAAAGTCCTTCAGAGCAGAGCTGAGTCCTGCAGATCCAGGATGGTGGGAGAAGATTCCCAGAACTGCCCTGGCTGCCCATGAGAAAATGTCCCAAATGTGGCTGAAGATGCACAATTGGTACCTGGTGCCTCCAAAATGGATTTCGATGGTTCCACCACTGAAAATGCTAAAAACCTTCACATAAAAGAACCCACCAGTTGCACTCTGCTCTCAGTCCTTCTCACCTCTCACAGCACATCCCTGTTCCCAAATTTTCTTGTAGCAATTGGTGCTGTTTTCATCCTGGTGCACAACTTTTGTCAATCATCAGAATGCCAAGAGAAAGAGCTGGAATAATGTAAATTAAAACAGTGGAGAGGCTGATCACCACGTGCATCTACATGGGATATTTTAGTGACTGCATTTACACCCTGGCCATATTTTACTCTTCTTTCCTCGACATGCAAAGAAAAAAAAAAGCTGGAATAATGTAAATTAAAACAATGGAGTGGCTGATCACCACAAGCATGTACAGGGGATATTTTAGGGGCTGCATTTACAGCCTGGCCATATTTTCCTCTTCTTTCCTCGCCAGGATGGACACAAATCCCAATTTATCTTTATTCCAGCAGCAGCAGAACTCTCTCCATAGAGCACTGCAGACCAGCACAAAACTCAACATTTTCCACTCCACCGCGGAACCCGCGCGCAAAATCAGGGGCTGAGCCCTGCAAACCTCGCTGCTATCAAACGGTGGCAGCAGGCAGCTTCGCTAGAAAAATCCTGGCTTTCCATGCCCCACCCTGCTGTAAATAGAGCCGGGATTTAGAAGGTGTGAGCTGGCGGAGCCTGCGAAATGTAAGCTGCAGTAGCGCTTTGACAGTGAGCAGAGCCGAGCGGCACTGGGAGCTCTTTGAGCATCTGCGGGTGGGAGAAGTGATGGGGAAAAGTCAGCGCTGCCCTAATCCGCGCCTCCCTGCCAGCTTGTTTTTGTTTGTTCGGAGGGAGGAGGGTTTTGCTGGATGTTTTCCGCGGGAATTGCTGTGAATTATCACGGTATCAGTGCGTGGGGTGGGTGGAGGAGGCTGAGCTGTCTGGGCTGCGTTTCCTAAAGCTGCAGAGAGCTGAGGTCACCTTTGCGGAGCATCTGCGTGCTGTCCGGAGGGATGAGGCTTTCCAAGGGCTTCCAAGGACTTCAGGCACTGCTGCTCCACACTTGGGAGTGGTACAGACTCATTTCTGTGCTCTCCTCCTGCAGGGCTCAGTCCAAACTCCAACGCGCTGGATGGAGACAGAAATCTCCCTTCCAGAGGTTATCCCACATCTGGCTGCTGGAGGTGTCTGTTGCAGCAGTCCTGGCTGGGGTAGCTGGGCAGTGCAGGGAATTTTGGTGTTCTGCTGTCTGCCCAGCTCGGAGCCCTCTGAGCCTGGCTGAGCAGCCAGCAGCAAAGGGCTGGGTGTAAAACAGGCTGAATAATGGAGATTTCCGTCTCTCCGTGTCTGCCTGCCCTCCGTGGGGCAGAAATCCTGGGGGTTTTTATCCCCAGGAAATGCCCAACACACCTTTGGCATTGCCATGCTGCAGGCAGGGGTGACACCAGGGATGACAGGGGTGACACCACGGATGGCAGGGGTGACACCAGGGATGACAGGGGTGACACCACGGATGGCAGGGGTGACACCAGGGATGAAAGGGGTGACACCACGGATGGCAGAGATCTCCTCAGCCTCTCCAGAGGCGATAAGGGCGCTGCCCCACCCTCCTGCTTGAACTGCAGGGCAAATCTGCCCGGGTTATGCCACTCCTTGGCAGCCACTGCAGAGCTGTACGTGCAGCTGCCTGGTATTAACAGATTAATTATTAATTTCTATAGATCCTCACATCGGGTGATCTTTCCTATTGTGTTTGACATCCAAATCCTGTCAAACTTTCAAGCAGTTTGGGGGGGTTTTTTTCTTTTTTTTTTTTTTTTTTTTTTTTTTTTTCCCTCTTTTTTTTT
>VZRM01004503.1:463444-476811 GCA_013397955.1 Grantiella picta | reverse complement strand
TCCCAGTAAAGAAAAGCCCACGTGAATTGTTCCCAGACTTTGTTTCACAAGCTGGGTTCCTCAGCCTCCACAGGGCAGGGATTCTATTTACTCAGATATATTGTGTTAAAGGATCAGCAAAATTTACCTGAACTGGTTCTGGCTTTTAAGTTTTCCCGTCAAAATCATGATTGGAGAAGGAGGCTTCCAAATTTATCACTTCTGCTTCCCTCAGTACTCGTTTGCAAGCACCAAGGCACCAAGGAAAGCCACATTCATTTAAAACTCTGTGCATGTTTTTCCTTTCAAATGTGAGCAGTAATTATCAGCAACTACAAATAAAAACCTCATTTACTCACGTTGCTTTCCACGCAGGATCCCCTTAGATTTGTCACCAAACAGCGGCAGTTTATTTTTATTGTGAGTAACCTCTCGAAAATATTTACAAACAGTCACAACATTACTCAGACATCAACAGAGGAGAAGTCAACAGCCCAGTTTGACTTCCAAGTATAAATACAACCAACATGGAAACCCTCTTGCCCTGCAGCGTTTTTTGTTTTTTAGCTTTGGTTCAGGACAAATTTATAGGTTCAGTCAAATTTTTTTTTTTGAAACAGATGCTGGCTGCTGTCACCTCTGTCTGAACCCTCTGCCATTCACACTGAGAATTGGGATTTGGGTAAATAACATTGCCATGGCTGATGTTCTGCACTCCCATGGGGAATAACTCCCTTCCTGCTCCTTTTTCGTTACCTACATTCATCTCCAGGGGTTTGTTTAATAAGAAAGACTGAAACAAACATCTGCCCAAACACCTCGAGAGGAGAAAGCAGATAAAATCACGCAGTTTTGTCTTTTAACTCATAAAACAAGACAGAAAAAAGAGTTCACACACAAGCTGGCAACCCTCGGCAGTTGGCAGCTCCTCATCCTCCTATGGTTGGAAGCTAGAAACCACTGTTTCTAAAATACATCTGTTCTTTGAAAGGAAAAGGGTTGTTCCCACTTGTTTTCACCCAGAACAACAAGTAGGAACAACAAGAATGGAAAGCTTTGCAGCCACAAGAATGTCCTCATTGTTTTGTGCCCATCGCTGGCTTTCCAGAAATACCAGCTGCTGCTGACATAATCTGAGTTTCTCGGTCTGCTCTGCTCTGCTCTCCTCGTGTGTCCACGTTCAAAGTGCTGCTTTCACAAGGCCCCAGATCCCTCTTTCCAACGCCCAGAATTCAGCATTCAGCAAGCTCTGCTCAGCCATCCCTCAGCCCATGACGTTTGGGAGTTATTTCTGGGGGTTTGGCAGAGCTCTCAGCGTCAGCCTCGCGGCAAAATGTGTGCTCAGCTGAATTCGCTGCGCGTCAAAGAAACCCCGAGGAGTCCAAGACGAGTCGCCCACCTTCCTCCCTGCCTCCCGTTCCGTGGGATTGCTTTCAACCCAAACACCTCGTGGGTGTCGAGATTCTCCTGCCTCATCCAAATGGATGTGGGGATGGATTGCTGCGATTCGTTCGCATGCGCTTTGCATCCCTCCAGAGGATATTCTGGGGGGGGGAAGGGGGAAGGTGTACCTGATTTTTTTTTCCACAGAAATGTTTCCGTGTTTGAAAATTCCAAGCGTCCTCTGATTTTCAGGGATCGACATTTCGCACAGAAATGTTCACGTGTTTGAAAATTCCAAGCGTCCTCTGATTTTTAGGAATCCGGGGCCGTTGGGTTGGAGGGCATCAGCTGAAGCAGCAGGTTTGTAACTCCCTGTGGCCTGAGAGGAGCACAGTCCTGTAAAATCCAAGAAAATCCAGTCCAGAAACTACCACAAATTTTAAAATACAAATTAAAACACCCCAATGAGTGCTCACGGTCCTGGGGGGAGCTGAAAGGCTGCACAGGAGTCTACAATGGGCAGGATTGTCTACAATTCCTAAAGTGCTGGTGGGATTTGGGTTTCTCAGATACCTCAGGGAGTGTTGCTCTCCTGTCCCTGGAAGCCCCCAGAGCTGCCCAAATTGCCCCAAGAAATGGAATTTCAAAAATCCTCAGCGATTTGCCTCTCCTGTGGTGACCTCTCCACATGCAGGACCTGGCAGCAGCAACTCTGATGTTCCTACAGCTCCACAGCACAATTTTATCACCATTTTTATTAGTTTTTATTCTAAAGTGGTTGGCAGTCACAGCAGCAGAATCTTATCCCTCATTGCCTTTGTTCTTTTCCCTTCCTGCTTTTACTTTATTGCATTTCCCTGTTGGGAATTTCCCCATTTTTTTGGATTCCAGATGAAGACAAGAGAAATGTGTCATCAATCTGTCCCTTCCAACACTTGCAATAAATGCTTTCCTGCTCAGAGAGCGGGTGGGCGAACCAGGATTTTCATGGATAATCTCTATGCCAACAAGCAAACACTGCATTATGGATCATAACAAATAATGATTCACTGGGATGTGCTGGGAAGGGCTGGAATTGTTAAAGAACCTCAGACAAGTCCCCATCTCATCGAGTTGCCATTGAATCTTCAATTTCTTCCTTCAGAGGGAACAAAACAACTCAAAACACAGAGCCAAGTTATGTTTTGAGGAGGAGAAGGGAATATTTATCTTCCCTGGAGAAATTCTGATGCCTGGGATCAATAGAATGTAGGCATGGTGTGGACAGAGAAGATAAAGAGCAATGAAACTCCTTTTTCACTTAAAACTGTAATTTGTCACCAGCAATGTTGCCTTGCTAGAGGCATTCTCATCTATTCAGATGCATCTCACTTAATTTTAGGGCTTTCTGCCTAGTAAATGGAGAAGTTTTGGTGTCTTCAGAGGATGATTCAACCCTTCTGGTTTTGTTCAGGATGGGATAAATTAGTATTTGGTAGAACAGTCCGTTTCCTTCGACTCCAGCTGGATAGAACTACAATCCTTGATGTCAAATTCAAAGATCTGATCCATATATTCAGATGAAACAAGTCTGGATTTATTTCTACAAAATGCAAAGCTTGTTTTGCACCGATTTTAGTTTATTTTCCTTTATAACAACTCTGGTCGTATCTAGCATGATAAATTCATCGTTTCACTTTGGAAAAACAAACTCTCCTCAAGCCAAAATCCTCATCCAGATTTCCATCTTCCAGCACATTTATCAGGCCTGCTGATGGTGCTACTCTCCTGGACACTCTGAGCAGATAAATCAGCACAAATCTCCCAGCAATAAACAAAAAAACCCACAATCACCATCAAAATATTCCTTTTCTACAGGCATTAGGAACTTGCTGGACATCCAACCCCCTCCATGAGGTACTCAGGTGGCTTCAGACCGGTGGGAATAAAAGGAAAAATCTGAAGTCGATTTTGTTGTTGTCGTTGTTTGTTTTGTTTTGTTTTTGCGGCGAATTCGTACTTAATAACGACGAAGCACTAACGTCGACTTCCACCCCGCCGGTTTCAAGCCGAGCCAGCAGAGCAGACTTACAAATCACTGCTTTTTGACGACAGGACAGCGAGATGGCAGAGCCAGGGGTAGAAATTACTCGTGGTTTACTTAAGGAACGAGCCTGCATCATCAACATAGGAAAAGCATCCAGCATCACTTCTGGCGGGAGGGTGAGATCCAAGGAAAGCAAATAAGCAGCAACAGAAAGCTCAGAAGGAGCCTGAGCAGGGCACTCACAGGTCCTGCTGGAAGGGCAGCAATGATCCATGATCCATCATTCCCGATCCTATCGGGCTGGTGGGTTTCATGTGGTGCCAGACGGAGATGTAAACACGACTCGGTGCCGGCGGGGAACATCACAGCCCTCGGGGCACGTGGGACTGGGGGGTTCTTCGGGAATAAATAACTCCTTACAGCACTGGAAATCCTTGTTCCCAATCAATACGGGGCTGATTGTTCAGCAATGGCTTCTGAAGGGCTAAAAACCATCCGACTAAAAACCATCAGAAGGGTTGTCGCTGACTAAAAACCATCAGAAACAAGGGATGTGTTGGGTGATTTCCGAGGATTTCAGGATCCTGATTGCTGCCTTAGGTGAGGGAAAACTGCTGTCTTAAAGGCAGGGAAAACAGCCAAGCTGTCGAAAGTAGAAAGGAATGATATCCTCACTCTGGGCACAAGGTACAGCAAAGGGACTTGGAATGGGATAAAAGGGACAAATTTGTCAGAACAGCAATAAAAGCTTCCACCAACAATGGCATGAGGGCTCTGGGGATTAATAAAGGCATTAACTTTACCCAGGTTTTCTGAAACTTCATATTCCAATCAATAGTGGTTTGTATTCCTAAATCATTCGAGATCTGAGAGGTTTTTCCAGCACTATAAGAAGGCTGGAGTGTTTTAAAAGTTTTCCCAAAGTAGGGCTGGATCTTGGCACAATATGGCAGCCACCTCTGGCTCTGCAATTCCCACCAAATTGTGGGGAAAACTTCCTTTTTCCTCACCGGCTGAGAAAGCCTGAGCAGTTCAATGTCCCTGGGTTTATGTCCCCCTGCCTGTGTGCGACTGGAATCGAGGAAATTAGGATCACAAAATGAATCCTGCATTTTAGTCAGGTGGAACCTCACTGCTCCCCCTTCATGGATTTCCTAATCAGCAGGATTTCTCGGTGAGCACATCCCCATCTATTTACCCCAAGAGAGACTTTACAGCCGGCTCGGTTGGGTTTTCTCACTCCTAAGCAACACCAATGTTTCTTTTCTCTGCACTGAAATCTCAGCTCCAGCTCTGTCAATATTTGGCCTTATCTTAAAGAACTCCAAAGCAGCGTCAAAGGAGAGCAAACTCTCCCCCCAGAAAGCAAATATCGATCATTTAACCACCACTTTGGGCAAGTTCAGGAGAGAAATGGCAAGAAAGCCAAACCTGGTTCTCCAGACAGAGCTGTTGTGCTTTGAACCCAGTGGTTGTTGATAGAGAACAGATTTAAACTGCCCAAGGGCAGGGTTAGATGGGATTTTGGGAAGGAATTGTTCCCTCTGAGGGTGGGGAGGACCTGGAACAGAGAAGCTGTGCTGCCCCTGGATCCCTGGAGGCGTCCAAGGCCAGGGCTTGGAGCAACCTGGGATAATGGAAGGTGGAACAAGATGATCTTTAAGTTCCTTTCCCACCCAAACCAGTCTGGGATTCCCTAATCGTGTTTCTTTTACTTTTGACAGAAAACAAATTGTCCTCTCCACATTTAGGGGTCTGAGAGCACAATTCCAGCAGTCCTTATTTATGACTCTTTGCTGGAAGTAGATTGGGACTAAATTGCAGAGTGGGAGATCTTGGAAATGAAGGATTTTAGCACAGGAACTCCTGGGTGTAAAGGGACTATGGATGTGTTTTGGCTGGGAATTGAAATGAGGACTCTGACCACAAAAACCAGAGAGGTTCTGGACCATGAGCAGGGGCTGACAATTTCAATCAAACCTGAACCCTAAATTTCCATCAAATCTATATGAGTGAATCGAGTGGAGAGCAGTGGCTAATTCACACCTCCAAATCCCATGATAAACCTGAAAATAGGTCCCTGAAGCTGAAGCCTATAAAGGATTTATGAACTTCTTCGTGCAGTCAGAGCAGTAGAGAATCAGTCTGGGTCCAAGGAGCCCATGTGCTAATTCCTCACACTTTTATAATCCCCTTCCCACTACTTTTATATCAATGGCAACAATAACCTTCAGGTTGGGAATATTCCCTGCCTGATCTCTCTGTTTGAGCATCACGTTCCTGACAACGCAGTCCTGTTGAAATTCTCTGATCAGAAAACACTCTGTTACCTGCCAGAAAGGCTCTGCAGGTATTGGGACACTCTGAAATTACCCCAAGCGTCTAGAATTTAACAGAGCTGCTCATTTAATATCCCCTCTCAGCAGCACTGGAGAGCAGAATTAGACTGTTGAGAACGGTTTCACTTAATTAAATAAAATTCACGTGTTTGAAGAACAACCTCTGTAGCATCTGGAAAAGTTTCCATGGATCCATCAGGATTAAACCAGGAAGGTCTGAGCTCCAAGCCTTGACCATTCCAGAGCTCCAAGGCTCTGGTTTTGCACCAAAATGCAAAGTGTTTGTTTGATCCATGGCATCTCCTCCTGGCGAGCTCTGAGTCCAGAGGATAGAGGACGAAAGGATGAGTCAGGAAATGTTTTGCTTTTCCCATATTCCCCCCAGGGTGGAAATTTTGGAGGAATCCCTCCTCTAAGATAATATTGATTGTAATATCTTACGTAGTCCGTTTCAGCTAAGTGAAAAGAAAATAATGAGCCCAGTGTTTGGCCATGGAGGTCTGCCTGGTTTAAAAAAAAAAAACCAACCCAACCAAAACACAGCCCAAGTGTGTAAAAAGCAGGGAGTGAATCACTGGCAGTGGGAACTCTGTCAGAATTAGGAAATTAAGTTCATTAAAGGTGTGGTAACTTAATTTTCTATGCAAGCATGTAATGATGAGGGCTGGGCAGGGAAAAAAAAAAAAAACCCGCTCAGGCATCCAATTTAACACAAACCCACCCAGACTTGGCCAGGCGGAGCTCCCCAGCTCAGGCCGACCCTCTTTGGGCTCCTTTTGCTCCAAATGGGTCAATTTAGCCCCAGACTGTGTCCCCTCGATGGGACAGCCAGGGGTGTCACTCCCCAGACCCCCCGGAGGAGCCCCCAGACCATTCCCTGCTCCCAGAAAAAGGAAGATGAATCCCAGTGGAGCCACAGCTCTGCTTCCCCCCAGAACATCCTTTTTCCCCCTCATCCCCTCCGCTGCTGCCCAGACAGGTCACAGGCTCCTTGTTCCGTGTTTTTCTCCATTTGTGTTCCCAAGGATCCATGTCTGTGGCATTCCCTGTCCCTTTTCCATCCCCCTGGGAATTCTGGTGGTGCTTTTTCCCCAGCTGGGTTCAGGTTTTGGAGTGCTAATTCCTTTAAACCTTTCCATAATCACACCAATGTCCTGTGATCCTCCTATTAAGCATCAGCATTCCTTGTTCTTACGGATTCTCTGAGGAATATTTATGGGTAAGTGTGCAGTGGATGTCTTCCCTCTGATTATTGAGAGAAAACCTGGATTATTGGAGAAAACCTCCTTTTCGCCTCAGGCTGACTCAATTTTTACCACTTCTAGATTCAGACAGAGGCATCAAACCAAAGCAACTCGAGCCTCAACCTCACTTTATGGCACTTTTAACAACTCAAACCTCACAACTGCCTTCCAAATCACTCTCACGACCTCGCTTCTCCTGAAGACGCTTAAAATAAAATAAAAGAAAATTTGTTTCCCAAACAAATCCCGCAATTTTACTCCTTTCTAATTTCCCTGTGGCTGCCCAGCCCAACCAGCTCCCTGGTTAATTTACCAAGGGAGAAGCAATCACTCTGTTTATATCTGTATATTTCAAACAAGACTCCTGTCCGTGTTCTCTGACTCTCTCTGTAGGGTTATTTCTATAGCCAGAATTTCTGGTGGCCTATTAGCGCTATATAAAACCCTAAAGATTTCCTGTTCCAGCAGGCAGCAGGTTTGACAGAAAAGCTGAACTGGATCATTCCAAGGGAAAGTCACTTCAGGAGACACCAAAATGCCACCAAAGCTCCCTGCTGCCCACCTGGTTTTGTCGCTGATTTCCAGCCCAGCATGGTCCTGATTGGGAATTTGAGGGTTTGGGGAGCATTTAGGGTGTACAGATATTTTTGGGGTGGTGCAGCAGCCCTGCTGCTCATCAGCACCTTCAGGGCTTCTTGGACGAGAACAGTGACCAGGGGCTGAAATTTGGGATTTGTTTTTAGGATTCACAAAGGGGTCTCAGCCATGCCCAAAAGCTGGGGTTCGTTTACTTCCAATTAATGTTCATTCCCAGCACCTAAATCCAAATTTGAGGAGCTGTGGCCTCCCAAGGATGGGACAAACTCCAAGGGAGCCCCCAGGAATTGTGGCTCCATCCTCATCCTCATGGACTGATGGAGCTCCAGGGGGCCCAGAGGAGGCGGGTGAGAGATTTGGGGCTCACAGGGATTTTGGACATTTCGCATTTGCTGCGTTTTCATTTCGCCTCCCGAAAGCTGTGAGGGCCAACATTATTAAAATTAAAAATGAAGGGGAAAAAAAGAGCAAAAAGAAAACAGTGCAAAGCAACAAGGGAGGTTAGTGTCCAAAAAAAAGTCCGAAAGTGGCTCCAATTGGACCTGGGTACGGAAATGCTGGAACTTGTACCCTCCAGTGGCAAAATAAAACAGGCTACCATTATTAGAAATTTTCTACAGCTAAAGATGTAACATCATAGCTAAATTCAGTCAGAGACAGGTCGAGCAACAAAAACCAGGAGCCAAGGCAGTCTAGTCTGGTCTGAAACCTGATTCAGGCACCAGATTATGAATAGATTTAACTGGTTTGCCAAATGAAAATGTAGATTTTGGCAGTGTTTGGGCTCCTTTTATTTTTTTATGTTTTTGGTGTGCTATATGTGGAGTCCTATTGCGCGCTGTGGGGATATGAGAAAAGAGCCTTTTTATATTATATAACTCCGGGAGGCTCGTGTGTGTGTGTGTGTGTATGGAATAGAAAAAACACCCTTAACCCTGTGAGTGCTGAAGAGTTCCAGGAGCTGAACGAGCTCCTGGAAGTGTCCAAGGAAAGGTTGGACAGGGCTTGGAGCAGCCTGGGATGGTGGAAAGTGTCCCTGTCATGGGGTGGTGGCACTGGATGGGATTTAGGGTCCCTTCCAACCCAAACCATTCTGGGATTTTTTTGTTCGCAGCCAAATTGGTTCTACCTTTTCATACAAATCCATCTTGGAGAGATGCAGCACCTCCTGCAAGGCTGGATGGAATTCTCTGTCCCCCTTTTGTGGGATAAAAACTCACACTGGGGCCTCTTTCATCCTTGGTCATTTGAAAAAATCAAAGAATCCCAGAACATCCTGAGCTGGAAGGATCACAAAGATCTTCAAAGTCCAGCTCCTGGCTTGATCATGCATTGAGTGATTCTAGTGAAAAAACACATCCATCTCCCTATTTGCCATGGAAGTCTTCTGCAGGATCATCCCACATACTCCGGAGAGAGATGGGTGAGTATTTAAAAAAAAGGTTTAACACACCCAGAGGCTCCAGCAGGAAAAACACCCAGAGGTACAGCAGGAAAAACAAGCAGGAGATCTCTGGAGGTGCCTTTTGGTGACAGATTCCAGCTCTCCACGGCTGGTTTTCCCTCTGATTCCCTGCAGGTTTGGGAGCTAGGAAGGAGTAAAAAAGGGAGTTCTGAAAGGAAAATCCAGTGGAGCAGGGGATTGTCAAGGGAGCAGGGAGCAGATCCCACTCTGTGCTGCTCCTGGGCCCTTAGGAATAGATCTAACTGGTTTGCCAAACTGGTTTTGTCCCTTGCTCCTTCCCCACCGGTCCCTCCAGCCCCACAGAGTCACCTCCTGCCCCACAGCCCTCCGGAGGACCCTCGGAATCACATTGTGGAATACCCTGGGTTGGACGGGAGATCAGCTCTGGCCCTGCACAGGGCACCTCCAAAATCCCACCATCCTGCTCCCTGAGCTTTGGCATGGCTGTGACCTCTTCCCTGAGGAAGAGGATAAAATCCATATTCCCTAATGGGTCAAACGGAACACATTTTATCCTCATCTCTCCCCGTCCAGAGGGTGTTCTGTTGGAAGCTGGCAGCGCACAGCCTCTCCACAAAGCCACCCTCAGGTCACACTCAGCCTAAAGAAGACATTTCTCACTTCAGCTCCTCCCTCTGGACTATTGTTATTTCTCTATTGTTATCTCAATAAAACCCCTAAAAAGACCCCATGGCCAGAAACCTGGCAGTGACAGCCAGGTGTGCTCAGGGGACAGAGCAGCACAAAGAGCAGGGACAGCTCAGAGCAGCACGTTTCACACTGCGCTGGAGCATCACGGAGGAGAATCCACATGCTGCTCGGGAGGTTCATTAATCATCCAGCTAATTTGTTTTTGCACAGGAGCGCTGACAGCAAACGAATGTTATTGTAGCAGCAGCACTGCATAATCCCCACTATTATGGGTTTAGCAAACGACTGCTCTGTGTTCACTGCTGCTCCTTCCTCCATCCAACTGCAATTGTAAATTGTGAATATATCTATTTTTATTCCCATCTGCTGAAAGGAACGGCCCCACCAGCTGTGGCCAGGGGGATGAAAGGATTGCTGCTGTCTTTTTCTTCCTCCTCCCTCCGGTCCTTATCTCAGGAACATGAGTTGAAATCTGGCCCAGAATTTACTGAGTGTTCAGAGACTTTTTATGAGGCGATGCTTTCGCAGGCTGCTATTGAGAATATATATATTTATATCCGTGCACACACGTGGATGATTGTGGCTGAGGTTATTTCTCCAGTAAATCTCTCTCCTGTTTGTACACAATGTGCACAGGCAGCATTCACACGAGAGAGGGAAATAATCCAGGGGTTAAGGTTAATTTGGGATTTGAGAGACCTGGGTTTAATCCCCTTTGAATACACATGGAAAAGGCACAGAGGACATTGCTGACATTGTCCTTCGAAAGCAGAGCTGAACCCTCACCAGGGGTCTGGAGGGAATCCACATTGAGCAAAGGGTTTAGATCCTCCTGGGACAAGGACAGACTTGAGCACATCCTTCAGGCCACGGAAACCCCAGCCAGCCCTTCCCTTCTGCCATGCACATGTGGCTGAAATAAATCTTGGGAGCAAGGAATTGTGGAATGGTTTGTGTTGGGAGAGACCTTAAATATCATCCCATCCCATCCCATTATCCCATCCCATTATCCCATTATCCCATCCCATTATCCCATTATCCCATCCCATTATCCCATTATCCCATCCCATTATCCCATTATCCCATCCCATTATCCCATTATCCCATCCCATCCCAGCCCATCCCATCCCATCCCTGCCATGGCAGGGACACCTTGACGTCCCAGGTTGCTCCAAGCCCTGTCCAGCCTGGCCTGGGACACTTCCAGGGATCCAGGGGAAGCCACAAGTCCCTCCCATGTCCCACTGGGACACCACAGGGCTGGACAGTCCAAAGGGAAAAGGTGACCCCACACAGTGATAACTCTACCAGAGGACCCTTATTAAACCTAAGGAATTCTTTTTCTCACTCTGCTCTTCTCCTGGATCCTCCCTAGAGCCAAAACTCAGAACACTTTTAGCCAAACTGCTTTGCCATCACAGCAAAGTGAAAATCAGGGACCAAAACTGGGTCAAAATTCAACCCCATATGATTTTAAAGCATTTCAAGCTTAACTCCAAGAATGATTTGGAAACAGATGGGCACCTGGTCTTTCCCAACGTGGCAACTCCCTGCACTCCCTTATTTGCAGCAATGCACTCATAAAAATCCAGGGAGCCAATAAAGGGAGGAGAGGAGAGGTTTCAGGTGTTTACTGGCTGTAAAATTATTAATACCAGCTTCAAACATGTGATTGTGGTGTTACTGCTGATTGCACAGCGCTAAAAAAAGCATAACAGTAAAATATATATTTTAAAAAAAAAAGGAAAGGCGTTTGTTGCAAGAGTTTTGGGGTTGTGCACGTGGCCTTTATTATTTATTATTTACTTGTTATTTATTTATTAATTTTTATTTATTACACTGAGATTTTAAAGATTTGGGTCGCTGCAAATTTATAACAGAAGGGTTTGCAAGGGTTCATTTTAACCCCTCGCTAAACACCCTAAAAAATGGACCAAACCCCCAAATCCAGCTTAAGGAGGAGCCGAGGAGACAGAAAAGACCAAACCATAAATACACTGACACCCAGCTCTACCTGGGCAGTGAATTTCTCCCCCCGCTCCCTGTTTTTCCCCATTCTCTGCTCTCTCCCCCGGCAGGAGGGTTGTGGCTGCCCTGATATGCTCACTCATTCTCTCATTAGAGCAGATCTCTCCCCACCCCACAGGGACTCATTTTTCCATCCTCACTCCCGGATCCGCGTTCGTCAACCCTGCGTGTCAAAAACCCAAAACGCGTCTCTGCTTCTTCCTTCCCCTTTTCTCCTCAGCCCCCGACGGCCAAAAATGTGTCCAATGTGCTCCCTGCACGAGGAGAGGTGACTACTGATGCTCGCAAATGTGTGGTCATTTTTTTGCCTGTCAGAAAATCAGCCCCCGGAATCACTGATGCCTCGTGAAATTACAGTCTAATGTAACCAGCCGGGGTATAAAGTAACCAATTTCTTTATTTTTTAAGAAAATTGTTCTCCTGGAGGTTGAAACACAAAACCAAGACACGGATGAAGTTATTTTTGTCCCTAGTCAGGGGAAATTAATGAAATAGCACCTCCCATTTCTGTTGACATTGGCCGAGGTTGCCAAAGTCCTCGGTAATATTGGGGTTCCCTTGATGGGGAATGCTGTAATAACAGGAGGGATTGGGAATATTATACTGGTGGGAATGTCCATGTCAGAGCCAGCAAGAGGAGTTAAGCTCATGCCTAACTTGAAGTAAATAATCAGTTGGAGTTGATAGTTACAGGGCTGTGATGAAATGTCTCCTTACGTGCTGTAAGGAGAAATCTGTGTCCTGAAAGTCTGATGGAAACATCAGAATCCACCAGCAAACACTGCCTGAAAAATGGAATTCCTCAATAAATATCCAGGAGTACACATTCATGTTTAAAATGCAATATTTTGCTGAGTTTTCTAGAATGGGCTGGGTTGTTTTTAAACATCATGAGGTGTTCAACACTGGTTTTTAGGAGCCACTCTTCCCTTTCAGTCCCAGAGTGAAAATGTTGCTAAGTACCTTCCAATAATTTATCTTGTGCTTTCAGCTCCTCAACACCAGAGCCACTGGTCCTATCAAACATGGCATTGCCACCTCCACGGGATGAATTTGGGGACGGAAATGACACAGGGAGGCCAAATATCCACAGGGAAATAAGGAACCCCTAAGTAAGAAGAACAGATATTGTTCTTGGCCAAGCCAGCCATTATTCAGCATCTATTTTCGATAACAATCTCTGAAAATCCAGATTTTTTTTCACAGATATATTGGTTTACTGCAGTTCTCTGTGGAGTCTGGCATTCTGCACTGCCAGCTCTGCACTGCAGCAAAAACTCCATCCCCAAATAATTTGTCCAGTCAACAATAATCGCTCCACATATTAATAAAAGTGGCTTGAAAAGTTCAATATGGGAGCTAAAATTTGTTTTAACTCCATGTGGTTTTGGAAGCTGGAATTGACATTCAATCTGGTTTCTGCTACAAAATGTCTTTGACTGTGTAAGTGTGTAATTATATGCCTCGCTATAATTAATTGGAGGACATTATTCTCTTCTCACAGAGGGAAGAGGGATTATGTGGAGTTTCATTTGGCTCCCAAAGACACACTTTCCTCAGAGTATTTCCATTTTTTTTTTTTAATTTAATCTCTGTTTATAGAAAACACACCCAATGAAGAGCCAGTTAAACAGGCAGCAGAGGAGAAGGAGGAG
>VZRM01004503.1:404527-453597 GCA_013397955.1 Grantiella picta | reverse complement strand
TATATATAAATATATATATAAATCTATGTTCTGCTCTGTCTGCACATCCATATTCTCCTTTTTTCAATGCTGAGACACTCTCCAGCTCAGCACAAACCCAGGTTCATTCCAGCACCAGAGCCTCCAGGGATGGATTTCAGCACCAATCCCCCAAAGCCTTGTTCCCTCACCCAACTCAATGATTGCATTCTTATTTCTTCTTCTGTCTTCGAGGGGCTGATGAGATCATTTATTGTTTTTAAGGGTTAATAGAGCCTGTCAGGCGCTTTTTGCCTCACTGCTGCTGCAGGATCAGAGCTCCACGATGCTAAATCAGACCACACTTTCCTGAAGAGAAGAAAAGAAAAGAAAAGGGGGAAAAAAAGCAAATTTAGCATGGAGAGAGGAGAAGCAGTTCAGTCTGGTTTAAAGGAAGGGGAGGGAGGGAGCCAGGGGGAACAGGGACTAACTTTGGAGAGAAAATAACAAACTTTAAGTCCTGAGGTCTTTCCTCTATATTGAAAAGGCAGTTTGGAAAGGAAATTAGTAAAAACAAACAGAAGGTGCCAAGGTTTCTTTATCATACCTGGAGTAGGATATGCTAAATTCCACAAGGCCTGGCGCTGGCGCCTGGTGCTGCCTCGGAAAAAATGGTACCCAAAGCTCTATAAAATGATCTATTGGGACTTCAAAGTCGTGGCAGCCCCGTGTGGCACAGGATGTGCTCAATTAATTATGTGATTTTTAAATGACAGGGGTTGGGGAAAGTAAAAATAATATAAAAAGGGCAGGGGAAAAGGGGAAAAAAAAAGGGAGAAGAAAAAGAACATGCTGAAGAAGAAAAAAAAAAGGTTTTAAAGGAAAATAATATTAAGGGGAAAATGGGAGAAGTAAACTGAAAGGCCTTGTTGTCTGTCTGCCAAACAGCAGCAGCAGATAAGGGCTGCGGTTGCTGTGGAAACTCAGGGCTGGAGGAGACAGAATCCAATTTCAGAAACCACAAAATCAACATAAACGTGTGCAAAAATAAAAAGGTTTGTTTGGCTGGTAATGAGGAGAAGGCTCCCAATGTATAAAGCAGATGAACCGGGGTGACCTCGGCCAGCTCTGAGCCGGGATGATGATGATGTCCCACCTAGCTTTGGCACCTCGGGACAGAGGGGGACACAGGAAATCTTATCACCCCAGTGCCACCCGGGCTGGAATATCCACTGCCACACCTCCCTCCCACTTGGCCCCTCTGCCCGAAAAAAAGTGCAGCGAGGAGGGAGAAATTGTCATTAAAGCCCTGTGAGAAATCTCATTTTAAACCTCCAAAGAGAATTCAGAGCTGATGCTTTCAGTTCAGTTGTTACCTATACTTTGTCCACTAATAGCGTGCAAAAATATTATATATGAAAATAAAATTCCACCTTTCTTGCTCTCAGTGAGGCCAGAGGGAAAGCAGACCTAAAACCATTTTCAAGCTAGGAAGATCTGGCAATTACAACTCCTGCAGTTTGCCTGAGAAAAAAATGCTTTCTTGACTGTCAGAATATCAAACTGACATCACTGAAAGGACACCCCAATGCCAGCCAGCAGAACCTTCCAGCGCTGTCACTTGGCACTGAAAAGCACAGCCACATGGGGTTTAACAAGAAAAGGGCTGGGGATTGAAGGGGAAGGTGTGGGATTTGGGATTTCACCCTCTGGGTGTCCCCAGGACTTCTGTTTTATGATAACTTTATGACACAGCAACCTTGTCCTCCTCCAGCCCTCAGTCTGGGGGTTCAGGTCATGTTTTACCCCCAAACTGACTGATTTTCTGCCATTTTCACAGAATCACAAAATGGTTTGGGTGGGAAGGGACCTCAAAGTTCATCCTCAAGCCACAGGATTCCTTCCAAAATCCCATCTCTCCCTGCCCTACAAACTCCACGGAGAGCTTGGGCACTGCAGACATTTGGGAATTCTCTAACCCCAGCCAAGGTTGTCTTCCACAAGAGAAACCTCACGGTGGAGCAGAGAGGAACGAGACTGAGGAAAACCTAAGCTGAGAAATATCAGAACGTCCCTCGTTGTTACAAAGAATTGGCACTTTCAGCCCAATTCAGAGCAGTTTGTCAGGGGGTTGAGGGCACAGTGTTCCTGTGTCACCCTCGAGCTGGGAGAGGGGCAGGGACATCAGGGACATCAGGGACATTCCAAGGTGGCCATATGGGGACTCCCCAGGACAACGTGGGGCACAGCTGGGCTTGGCAGGGATTTTTCCCTCCCCTTTCCAAGGACTCGCCCTGTCAGTGATTCCAGATGATTTTTCCCTTTTTCCTTTTCTATATTTGTAACCTCGCCAGCACTTCTGCCTCCCCTTTCCCCCGGCTAGAAAGACCAAAGCCATTGCAGAGCTCCAAGCCCCGGGGGGCACAAGGCTCCTCCCCTATCTTGCTTCTTCCTGGGAACCAAAGTGGAGAACAAAATCTTGAAGAGACACTGTCATCAACAAGACCAACTAGTGACAGGGCTGGGAGGCTCCAGAGAAGAGAAGGGGCTTCACCTGGGGGGAATCACATCACCACTTGTCCTCCCAATTGGTGCTTCTGATCAATTCTGCTCATTTCCTCCAACCTATCAATCTGGATTCACCCCTGAGAGGTTGGACTTTTGTGGATATTCTTCCAGAAGTGCCCCTGCAGCTGCAAGAAAGATCCACTTTTCTATCAGCTCCTCGACTAAAATCATCTCGATTTCCATTTCTAGGCTGAAAAAGGCAACATCAGCACGAGGCAGAGGTGCCTCACTTGCCACCCCCGGGCCAGATTTGTCACCTCTCCTCGAATGTCCCCACAGTGAGCAGTGCCAGGTTCCCACGCTCGGGATGTCCCCAGCCCTGCAGCCTCCCTGGGTTTGTCCTTGTCACCCGAGTGCTGCAGCTTCCCAGGAGCTCCTCTCCTCCAGCCATTCCGTGTTTATCCATGGAACCCCAGGATAACGGGATTGGAGCCCCTAAAAAACCCCAGCAGCCTCCAGAGCTGAGGGATGGAGCAGAGCAGGCAGAGGGATCGGGAATAAAGAGCTCTGTGTTCCCAGGCCAGGCAGTTATTCCAGCCTGGGCTTTCCAAAAGCGCCCACGGCGTTGGATGCATCAGGATTTCTGCATGGCCAAGGGGTTTTTGCTGCATTCCGAGGTGCTCCCAGGTAATTATGGCCGAGGATGGGACTCACCTCTCCAAAAAGGAGCTCCTCACCCGCAGGCAGACACCAAAAATGAGTGCCAGCCCTTCCAGCGAGGCAGGGAGAGAGAATTGCTCCTTCTCTCCTGCACAGGCCAAACATAATGAGAGCCTATATTTGAGTGGGCAGTAATGTTTAATATTTGACATTGGGTAAATACACTCTGCTGGCCACCGGAGTAATTTCACCCAGCCTCAGGGTGGAGCTTTGAAAAGCTGCTGGGTAATGGAGTTCAAACCTGGCTGTTTGGAAAGTGCCACCAAACCTTCCCAGCTTGTAAATCTTGGGGTTTGCAAGAATGGTTCCACCAAAAAAACCACCAAAAAAATAAAAAAAAAAAACCAGCGCCTGAGGTCAGATCTTGTGAGGGTGAGGACAAGCAGTGATGTCACAGCAAGGAAAATTTCTGTTTCTGCAAAACGAAAAAAAAAAAAAAGAAGCCTTGGCAGTGCAGAGCCATGGAAAAGGATATAAAGAGCAAAAAAATATAGAGCTGAAATGTAAAGAGGTTTTTGTGAAACATGGCTGCAGGTTTGTCCCTGCCCCACAAAAGGGCTTGAAATAGCTGGATATATTGTAATGTCTTTTTTTTTTTAACTTTTTTTAAGTACTTTAGCAGCCTATCTATGGCAGTTCGGTGGATGTCAGCAGCAGGGCTGGGTTTAAAATGATGGATATTTTAGAATGGAGCCATAAATCTTCCCAGGCTCACAATCTGCTGCCTTTTGAAAAATGGGTGATGGCAAATGGAAATTTACAGTCGTGAGGAATCGTGTTTGGTGTCAGCGCAGCAAACATGGAACTGCTCTTTTTGAAGGGTGATTCTCCTCAAATCGGATGGGAAAGATCCACAAAAAGGTTTATGGAGAGGATGTCCTGACCCAGATCTCAACAGGGAATGACACCTTCAAAATGCTGCTCAGTGCACAGGAAAACCTAAAATTGATTACGTGGAACAATAAAGCATTTATTGAACAGGGAAAAAAAAAAAAAACCTTTAAAAAAATGGAAATTTGGGGGGATTTTCAAGCATCTCATCCACTTTCCTGAAGCGGTGCCTGGACTGCAGCATCTGGAAGGTCTGGGTTTGGTGGGATCAGAGTGAATCCAAAGCAATCCCAGTGTCGATCCAGCTGCTGCTCCCCTTTCCCTGAGGATGCTCACTGCCATTCCCCAGCCTCTCTCGGGGCTCTGACTGCAGCAAGAGGCACAACGTGGGATTAACCAGGCAGCGAAAGCAGCTCTGAGCTCCAGCCACCCTCAGAAATAACATCTGGGCAATCTGGGAACAGCTCAGGGCTCAGGATGGGTGCTGTTCCCAAACGCTGACCTCGTTCCGCTGTTTGCCGAGATGTCTCCTCCACCATTTTTCTGTACCAGATGATAATAATATAATGAATTAGCCTGAAATAGAATAACAGAGCCTCCTTAAACCACAACATTGAGAACCTGACTTGTTTTTCGAAAGGAAAATTAAAGAGCCCACGCTGTGATTTATTCTCTCTCGCCGCCCGTGCAAGGCAGAGCTTATTTTTCCATTAAAATGTAGCTGCTCTGCGAGCACGAGGTAGAAAAATGCTCACAAACACCACATTTGTTAGGGCTGCTTGAGTTGGAATAAACTCCAAGTGGCACCTTTTTTCTATTGAATTCGTCTCCCGAAGCTGTGCTGCCTCATTAGGGGGATTTTTCAGGAACGGAACAGCAAAGAGAGGTGCTTTCCCTGCCTCACAGCTGGGTGATGGAGCTGGGTGGGTGCTGAGAACATTTTCTGCCCAGTGTTCAGCCCAGAACAGAGCTAAGCTGAAAACCAGGCGGCGAAATGAGCTCTGTTTTTAGCGAGGTTGATTAAGCAAGACAAAATCAATTAATGTCTGAGACCTCACAGGTTCCTGGAGGCAAATTGTTCCAATTACCAGCACCTGAGAGCAAATTAGGAGCAATTAAAAGGAGCAGCTGGGATCTGGCTGAGTTACTCTTGTCACTGTCATCTCCGTTCCATTTCAGGCTCGTTAAAAAGGTATTTTGCTCATTCCGTTTTTCTTTAATGGTGGCATTTTTCTTTTTCAATCGTTGCAACCACACTTCGTACATTTGGAAAATTCCCTGAAGAGGGGATGGGTGAGGGATGTGAGTGTTTTGTACTGAATGTGGTACAAGTAAAACCTCTGGAGGAGCTGTTTCTACAGATTCCAAGAGCTGATTTGCCCGAGAAGGCTCTAGAAAATCCAGAGTTTTTGGCTTTCTTGCAACGCCTCTCCCAGAAAGACAAAGAAAAATCCATTTTCTCTCCATCATCCCTCCTGAAACAAAGCAACAGGGCCTGGTTTTATTGGGAAATACTCCAACCCGAGTCCAGGGAAGGCTTCAGTCGAGGACCTTGGAAATATTAATCCCACCTCACTCCAGTTCCCAGACAGATGAATTTGGGAATTAAGATCCCAATTACTCAGCATCACACAGGAAACACGAATCCCAATTTATGATATTCCCTAAGAGACTTCACCACCCTTAACTCATTCCAAATAAAGACAAATCCACTCTCCATCCTGGTACTCTCAAATCCAACTTTCCCCATCTGACCTTTCCCAGCCATTCTGCTCCACCTGCATTCCCCATTTTGGAAAACTTCCCATTAAATTCCCTATCAAATTTTGGATGTTCCCCATCACCTTCTCAAGCACTGCCTCATCCCAATGCTTAGGCTGCTGGAGTTTCCTTGGAGCTTTTCCATGGTGGAAGAGTTCCTGCCAAGCAGGGAATGCTCCTGGGCAGGGAGGTGTGGGCTGGAAAAAAGACACTTTTCTTGGATTTCACC
Organism: Grantiella picta; assembly: GCA_013397955.1. Classification (NCBI taxonomy): domain Eukaryota; kingdom Metazoa; phylum Chordata; class Aves; order Passeriformes; family Meliphagidae; genus Grantiella; species Grantiella picta. The sequence goes on along the minus strand of VZRM01004503.1, from coordinate 447,590 downwards.
CACTGGATATCCAGCTCATCCCTTTCCCCCAGCTGCAAAGTTGAGCACAATCCCATCAGCAGCAGAAATGAGCACAAATATCCAGAGTTGAGGGGTTTTTCACCCAAGAGAGGCGTTTGCAGCACACCAAATCCCAGCCCAAAGGCATCCTGCTGGGGATGATGGAATCCTTAATGCTGGAAAAGACCATCCAGTCAAACCAGCACCACCACCTTAAAACAATTCCTCAAGGGCAACACCCACAGGATTTTTGGATATTTCTAGGGATGGCGACTCCACCACTTCATGCAGCTCATTCCAAAGCCTGGCTTTCTTCTTTTTGGGAAGAAATTCTGGGAGATATGGCACTACAGCTGGGAAATGGAGAGCGGATGGGAATTCCTGTCTGGAGCTGGAGTGGAAATGTGTTCCTGTGTGAAGGAAAGTGGGAGGGGGATAAGATCTCTCCCCAGGGAAATGGGAAGGAGAGATCAGGCTGCAGTTCCAAGCAGGACCAGAGCAAGGACAGGGAGAATCAACCCCACACTTTTCGGGGAGTCAGGACTGCATTTTCCCTCGGACATTTCAAAGGCTGAGTGTCCCCAGTGAAGCCCCGGGTGTCAGACTGGGAGGTACCACCCTGGGAAAAAAAACCTTTAAAAAACAAGCCTCACACCCACCAGTCTGCCACCAAATCTGCCCTGTCATGCCGAGGGATTGGTGCAGGAGAGGAGGAGAGGAGAGGAAAGGCAAGCAGCTCCTTCCACCCCTAATAATTCTGATGATTCATCGCTGCGAATTACCCGAGCTCTTTGGGGACAGCAGCGCAGGATCCTTTGGGATAATAAACACTTCTGGTAAACACTCCTTCCCCAGCCCCTAAATATCCACCTCACCCCAGGAATGACTCACAGACGTGGTGCCACCCTTTGCCATCCCCGTGCAATGCTCTGGGGATTTATTGGAGGAATAAATAAATAAATTTGGGATTTTTCTGATGGGGATGGGGATGCCCAGCAGACACACACGTGTGCACGCTCACACTCACACTCACACAGGTTTGCGTGTGAAAAAAGGGGGTTTGGGGTCCGAGGGAGCAGGGCAGGCTCCGTGCCAAGGGAGCGCCAGCGAGCGGCGCGTTCCACCCGAGGTGTTGACAGTGGATAATAAATCCCGGCCCTACCTAACATTTACAGGAACATTAGAAAATAAAGTGAAACGGCGTGAGTTGGTTCCCAGGGCAACCAGACAAACACAATAAACAGGCCTCAGAGGCAAGGGTAACTTACACCATCCTCCTGGGGCTCAAATATATCACTTTACATTAGCCTTCTGCTGGGGCTGCTCCTGAAAGCTCTTTGTTTTATTATTGTTTGAAAAAAATAAAAAGACAAAAAAAGAAAAAAAATCTGGTATTTTCGTAGTGCAGATCGGCGTGAAATCGAAGAGTTCCTTTGGTTGCTGGGCTTTATAGGTCTTTTACTGCACATTAAAACTCCTGTGCAAATAATAATGACTATTAATAAATCTTTATAAAGAACTGCATCCCTCTCCTGCAGAAGAATATTATTAATAAGGTGGCCAGAGCCCAAGGCCTTTGCTGGCCCAATAAAAACCAGTTTTCTGGGGTATTTTTCCTCAATACAGATACAAAATTAACTGTCAAATATATGGGGTGGCCGAGCCAGGTTTTCCTGATTCAACAGCCTTCCTCCAACTCCGCTTGTAACCAGAGCTCGGGTTTGGATCTTGCTGTCACTAATTTTTGGGGAATGTCCTGGACCCAACCAGGTCACTGCAGCTCGGGCTCATTAAACCCCAGCACAATCTGTACAAAATAATGACATTTTGGTCTGAAAATCAGCCAGTAAATCTCTCTTCACCTGCCTGTGGAAGGTCTCTGCACGTATTCCATCACTGTTTTCAGATGCAGCCCCTGAACACATCATTTCCAGGATGAGACCATCCAAGAACATGGATAAGGAGCTTCACTGGAGATGGGAGAAGGAAGGTGAGATTTTGGGGGCAAAGCAGTTGCGATAAGTTTGGGGACGACGTGACAGCTTCGGGAATGTGACCTTAGAAGCTCCTCAGCTTTGTAAAACCACCCACGTGTGATTTATCCCCTGATGCATCGTCAGTGCTGAAGGGACCAATTTTGGCCATTTTTCCCCAGTCCTGCCCACCCACTGCTGCAAATGCTGTGCTCCAGGCTCTCTCATTTACCCTGGTTTAGCCACCTTCTTGTGGTTTTCCGGGATTGTTTGGGCTTTTGCTGTCCCAGGATGGGCAAACACGGGTGGCTCCAGCCTGGAGAGAGTCCTGGTCACTCTGACTGGGACAAACTGGTGACTCAAAGGAACATGTGAATCTGGAGATCCTAAAACAGGCAGCACGACTCACTCAGTTCCTTTCCCTCCACTCCCGAGCTGTCCTTGTGGGAAGAGCAAGAGGGGAATGACTTGGGAACAAAGGGGTGAAGGTGAGGAGCCCCAGATCTCCAGCAGCACTCCAGCAATGCCTGGCAGCTTCTCCCTGCATTCTCCAAGGTTTTCCAAAAGCACAGGAATGACACTTGGAAGGGTTGATACCAGGCTGGCTGACAAGGGAAGGGTGGGGTGATCACACCTTCCTGATTTCTTTGCCACATTTAGTTCCATGGAGGCTCTGGGGTGGGGTGACCCTGACAAACCCCGAGCTGCTGTTGGGAACACATCACCCCTCCTGCAGCCTGGTGGGTAAAAGCTGAGTAAAGGCAGAGCTGACACAGTGGAGGTGGCTTTTTCCCCTTTTTTCCCCTTTTTTTCCCTTTTTTTTCCTTTTTTTCCTGACTAAATCACCGCCCTATCGATGACTAATTAGAATGAGTGAGGTCCAGATGGCCAGAGTCTTTAATGAGGCCAATTAAGGATCCGAGTGTTTTCATCCCGTGCCCGTTTTTCCTAGAAAGACTAAGCAGCAGTGGAGGTCCCACCTCCCTCTCCAGAGCCAGGCCAGCAACTTGATCCTGGAGGACTTAATAAATAAAAGGTACAATGTGATAAGGAAAAGCCCAGAGTGGATTTTCAGCAGGAAGGCTTCACGTCCTGCCAAAGATTTCAAGATTTCTGCCCAAGTTCATCCCTGAACACCTTGCACCCCTTTTTTGGGAGGTTTGACCAGCTTGCCTGTCTCCATTTGATGGGTTTTTGCTGCTCTCCTGAGTCATGGTCATGAGGAGAGGAGCTGTAACACCATGAACCAGAATTTCCTACTCCTAACCTGGGCGCAGAGCAGCTCCTGAGGTTTCCACCCTTGTTTTGCAGGTTTGCACAGAGTGTCCAAGCAACTGCTCTGGAGTGTTTTTGTGACTCCAGAGCTTCCTGAGGCTCTCTTGTCCCAAAAGCAATTTCTGTCTGCTCACCTGAGGACTGCAGGAAATCCATTCCTGCCTTCCAACACCTCTTGAGATTTTAGCCTGGTTTTTTAACAAAACTCCCATGAAAACACTTGGATGTTACAGGTGGGGAGCTCAGGGGGGACAGGGACAGTTTGTATTGCACGGGAGGCAGGAAATGAAAGAGAAGATCCCCAATTTCCCAACTCAGGCTGGAATTTAGCTGCCAAATCCATCCACTTGCTACTGTACTTGATGAGGGAAGCAAACAGACTGCAGTGCTCTCCTGGGTCAGCTATCTGATTGTGAAATGTTCTTGTGCAAAGCAAACCTTATTAAATTCCTCCAGTGGGGATGTTGGGGGTCAGAAACTCCCAGACTTGCAGCCACTTCTGCTTTCAAAATTTGTCTCAGTCCTGGGCCGGTCTGCAGGCAAAAAACTTTAACATTGTTCTGTTTTATAAAGGAAAACCCCATTAAAAAAAAAATCCTTCTATTCAAAACCATTTTATTAAAAAAAGAAAAGAGAGAGATTTTAATAATCCAAAGGGCTGGATAATGAGCAAATTTTACCATTTCTGATTTTCGAGTGACTCCACCTGACCCTCAGCTGGCTTTCAGGGTAGCTGAGGTGTTGCAGGGCTCCTCAGGTGAGTGAGCTCTCTCCCCTGGGAATGGCAGAGCAGGAATGTTGTGCATTCCGGAATGTCCGAGGGCTCCTTGGAAAGGAACTCGTCTGAGTGCACTGGGCTGGATCAACCACAGACTCTGTGAGGTTTGTGGTGTGTCTGGGTGGAACAATGGCAGCCCCAGTCCACGGGAGATTTCCCGGATCTGGAAGGTTTCTATGGATTGCATACATTCCATGAAATGGAAACGATGGCTCATCGTTATCAGAAGCTCAGGATGGAGAATTGACTCTTCCCAAACAGCCCAGGAGGTTGGATCCCAATCCTGGTGAGAGCCAGCCAGTGACCACAGTGCAGAACTCAGAGTTTTTGTGATTGGAGATCTGCTTGTTTGTCTTTTCCCTCAAAAATCACAAAAATACCCGGCTTTGGGAAAATGGGTGCTCTGAAAAGTTCACCTTGGCTGCTAAAATTCCCAAGGTGTTCCAGAAGTGATTTAGGATCTCCTGCAGTTTGTAGTTTTCAAACTGGGAGTGGCAGGAAGGATTTGTGACAATCAACCCAAATGAACAGAAATAAATAATTCTGAGGGGAAACCCCTGGGCTGAGCAGGGAACACAGAATTCTCTACCTGATATGAGTGGAGCTGCTTTCCTTCAGGACAGAAAAATGGGAATGAAATGCCAAATTTCTCGGTTGAGACGATAATTTCATGCAAAAGACGCGCCTGGCAAGGGGGCAGTATGAATATCTGAGAGCAAATCCTTGCCTGGGATGTATTCCTGGGAAAAATGGGGATTTACAGGGAGAGTCAGAGAGCAAAATAGAGCAAAAACCCATGGGACCCACAGGCCCTGGGGATGAGGAGCAGCCAGAGCCTTGCAGGAACCACGAGGCCATTCCAGGGCAGAAAATCTCCTGGGAATCTCTGACGTATTTTGGGGCTAAGCTGAGGAAAAAACAGGAAAACTACTTAAAACAGGGCAGGGGAGAGGCAGCCTAAAAACCCCGAGGCTGAGCTCCCTTTGTTCTTATTTGTGGTGCTGGCTGTTTGTGGATTGGGTGGATTTTGGTGGATTTTTATGGATTTTGGTGCCTCCACAAAGCTCTTCCTTCGCCAGGCAGCCAAAACTCAATGCCTTTTACACTCCATGGCTAAAAATCCCTCCTGGCCTCACCAAAATGGGCTGAAAGGTGTTGATTTCCAGGGGCAGAGGAATAATCTTCCATAATTAACGGATAATCATATATAATGATATATATATAGCATCATAGAACGTGATCTATATAACAATCATATATAATGATATATATATAGCATCATATAACATGATCTATATAACAATCATATAATGATATATATATATAGCATCATATAACATGATCTATATAACAATCATATAATGATATATATATAGCATCATATAACATGATCTATATAACAATCACATGTAATTATATATATAACATCAAATAACATAATCTATATAACAAATATAATAATATATATAACATCATATAACATGGTCTATATAACAATCATATGTAATGATATATATAACAATAATCATCCACAATTCTTCACCCCTCCAGCAGATTCCAGTTTTTCCCCACTAAACAAATCCTCTTTATCCAAAGGGATCCTCCAGACCAGGAGCTCCAAATCCTCTCAGAGCAGCCTCAGCCTGGCGTGATTTTAATCCCAATTTGCCACTCGGATCCCAGGGGAATTCTCAGGAATTGCAGGGTGGAATTCCCATTTTCCAAGTGGGAATCTGAGCCTCGGTTCCATGACAGCACCAAGTTTCACAAACCTGCTCTGATCCAACGGCGTCTCCTGCGCAATGGAATTCCTGAGTTTCTCACTCCCAGAATTTCCAACAAATGTCACTGAGGTTTGTTTTTTTTTTTCTTTTTTTATAGGAGGAAAACTTCAGGCTGAGATTTCAACAATAAAATCTGGTTTAGAGCCTTTTCTCCCGCTGCCAAATTAGTGCTGAGTGGGCTTTGCTGTGCTCCTCTGTTTTGATTTTCTATGTGCCTAAGTTTCCTAAAAAATAAAGGGGAAAGGAGCAGGGAGGGAACATGGAGTTTTTTCCAATAAAGTGATGAATCTTAATGATAAATAGAAGTGAAGGATCTGTTCTCTGGGGTGCCACAGGAGAGCAAGATGTTCCTACAAAATTTATAACAGAATAAGAGGAGGAAAAATAACTTTCTATCAGCTTCCATCAGATTTATTTAAAGAAGAATCAAGGAATAAATAAATAGTTCATTACGCTGACCTGAACTTATTTAGAACTGATTTAAGAAATGTTCAGAGCAAAATCTGAGCTAAGAACTGATCCCACCAAGCCTTCCCAGCACTCCTTGGCTTCTTTGCCACTAAAAAACCAGGACTGGTCTTTGACAGAAACACTGGGGTTTGTGAAAATTAAAATATTCCAACAAAATGCCTTGTTTTCTGGAGAAAATCAGATATTTCTTACATAAAAAAATACATCCTGGAAAATATTCAAGGTTTTTTGTCTTTACTGAGAGCAAAAATATTTCATTAAATGCCTAAAAAGCATCTGTTTGGAAGGAGGACCTTCATGTTTCTTGGAAAAGTGTTTCAGTTGTCTCCTTTTTGCTCTGTGGGTGACTTTTCCCCTCCAGTGGGATGGGAACCTGGGAAGGGATATCCCCGGAGAAGGTGATGGGAAAATTGACCTTTAATTCATCCCAAACTCCATTTGGATTCTCAAACTCAACACCACCAAGAAGTTCAAAATCTATCCCTTTTTTGATCGATTGGCTGATAAAAATCCGCCGAATCCACAATGTCCTTTTCCCTTCCCCTTCCATGACCCCCACCAAAAAAAAACTGGTTTTTTGGAGCCTCGGGAACATTTGCCATGAGGGAATGGCACGGAGCTGGCCTTGGGATCTGTGCTGGAGGATTTATGGCCAAATGAACATTACAAATGGAAAGTGTCCTTGCAAGAGCCCTCGGCGCTCTGACAGCACAGCCAAGCGGGGCTGGAAAAAATTCCCTCATTCCCCTCGGTCCCTGCAGGTTGTTTTGATCTTCCCTGGAGTTTCTCTGCCACAGGAATAATCCCCTGCTCCTTCTGGAAATGATCCCCTGCACGTTCTGCAGCTTTTCCAGGCTGGGCTGCTTGTAAATGAGTTGTCTTGGGGGATCCTTGAAGTTTCCTACTGAAATCAGGATTTCTCACTGCCATTTTGCCATGGTTATCCACCAGCAGTGACTTTCAGAGCAGTTGGGATGAAAAGCTCTGTACAAACATCAATTCATCCCCATTTAACATTCCCTTTTTTAATTCCATGTTCACAGGGATTCTTTTTTGTTAAATTCGGGGTGCTGACGATCTGAGGACACGGATTTTTTTTGGGTGTCTGTGCACAATTCCAGCGCTGGCTGAGATTTTTGGAGGAATCCCAGGATTTACTCATTATCACTTCAACCACGATCCACAAAGGAGGGGGCACAGGGTGGGGGGAACCATCCAAGGAAAACAGATAAAATCTTATTCCCAACGTTTGGACAGGGCTGCCTTGTGTTTACAGGATGGGATTCCTGCTGGGGAAGAGAAAGTAATGATTAGGGTTTGGGTTTGTTGGGTTTTTTGGTTTTTTTTTCCCCCCAAAAAGAGGAGGAATTGGCTTTCTGTGAGAGTTTTCCCTATGGATTCTCCAGAGGGAAATGGGAAGGGAGTGTGGAGCAGAGCAGAGGGTTGGGATGGAGCAGCTGCCACCCCCTGCCCTCCCTGCAGATCCTTCACTTCTGGTTATCATTAGGATTCATCACTTCATTGGGAAAAAACCTCCATGTTCCCTCCCTGCTCCTTTCCCCTTTATTTTTTAGGAAACTTAGGCACATAGAAAATCAAAACAGAGGAGCACAGCAAAGCCCACACATTCCCAAAGTGTCTGAGCCAAAGAAAGGAAAACTTGACATCCAAATCCCCCTAAAAGTGCAGTTTGGAATTGGGATTGAGAACAGAGCTGGCTCATCTCCCCTCTCCCAAATGGACAACTTTGCCAGTCAGCTCAGGAAGGCTTTAAAAATCAAAAAAAGAAAGGTTTGAGCAAAGAGGATTTTTTTTTCCTCTCCCTCTCGATTCCTACATTTCTGATTTATTTATTTTTTATTTATTTCCATGGGAAGCTGAGGACACCCATTCTTACCTGTCTGGCAGTGAGATACTGAATCGTATCTGATTCTCTGATTTACTTACAGATAAATCTCTGATTTAGTCGCAGATAAATCCTGCAGGATTTTTTTTTTATGGGCTCACTTAAAACTGTCAAATTTCAGGGTTAGACATAAAATTCAAAATATCTAAAATAGTCACCGTATCCATCCTAAAAACTGGATTGTGGCACTGCCCTAATAGGTAAAAATGGAAATCTAAAAACCAGCAGTGTGGGCTTTACCCTTGACTGGAAAATCAGTCAATAATCAGCAATATTTGTCCTAGGAATGCTGCATGGGTTCATATTTCAGATGAATATGTCAATGGTAAAAATTACACCGTTTGGAACTTGCCCTCCCTTCAAAAATTAAAGTAAAAATTGCTTTTTAAGCCTGAAGAACGGAGAGCAGAGCAAACCAGTTCATCCTCTGACAGCAGCAGTAATTAATAAATTAATTGGCACAGCGGTAAGATGGTTCCCACCCCACAGGATCCACCAGGCCACCGAATCCCTGAAATCTCTCTGGAAAAGGAGGCTGATTGCTCCACTGGAGCCCAGGCTTGAAGCAATGCCCACCTCTGATTGCCAGGATTGCTTCCACACTAAAAAACCCTTCTCTCCCTGAGCAGGACAGTGATCTGCACATCCCACCGGACCCTGGATTTCAGCACAGCTTGTCTCCCATCTCCGTGAATTCCATTTTTCTGAGCATTTCTGATTGGCTCGTGCATTAAATATTCCATCAAACCAGACCAAATTCCATTTTCCCACTGCAGATTCAGAGCCAAGTGGTGCTTAACAGAGCAACGCTCAAGCTTGTGGCACACCTGGAAGGTGAAATTTGTCGGTGCAAGCAGAGCTCGGAATTCTGATCATCCTTGAGCCAAAAAGCTGCAGAGATTGGCATCTCCCTCCTGGCCCTGGATTTTGGGAGGACTCCCGAAATGCAGCTCCACAATCAGTTTCCAGCCAATAACAGGCAGAGACACAGATCCATAAAAACTTTCTGCATCTCATAAAACAGAACATGCAGCGGCTAAATTAGAAATTCAGATCTTCCATGTACTTGGCTGGCTGGAAATGGAGACTCCAAATTGCTTGTTAGAAACCGCAGCGCTCTGAGCTGCTTTGGGTTCATTTTTCCCCCAAACCCCCTCATCCCACTCTGACATCTTTTCTCTTTTTTTGTTTTTCAGACCAGTCTTTCAACCAGCCCGAGTCAGAGGTGGATTTGGGTTTCAGTCTCAGCTCTCCTGCCCATTCTCTTACTCACATTAAATGCTGCAATTAATTTATTGCCGTCTGGCCACAGTTGTTTTATTCATCACCACGGCGGAGCTCCCGTGAATGACGCCCAGGAGAGGCAATATCATCTCAACAAAACCATCCTGATGAAAGAAGGCTGAGGACTGGGGGAGAAACAGCCAACTTAGGTACCCCCAGTGTGTTTCTGAGAGGATATTTCCCCCAATAAAACATTATTTCACAGCAGAATGAGGATATAACATTTGCAGGGAAGAAGCTGAACAGCAAACACGTGTGGGAAATGTCAGAGAGGGAAAACACCACTGGAATTGAGCTAATCAGGCTCTGGCAGATTGATGGATTTATCAACTTAAGCCTCAGTGAGGGTTGGGTTGAAAACCCTGCCTTGAAAGGAGGTGAACATCCAGCAGGGAAATGGTCTGAGCTCTTCCCTGGGTGCTCAAATGGAACTGGGGAGGATGAAAGAGGGAAATGTCCCTGTGGAAGCAGCTCTGGGACAGCCAGGGCTCCTGATCCCTTCCTGGGGATCATCCATCCACGGGAGAAGGCAGATCTGGGCTTCTCCAAGGCTGGTTCTGCAATGTAGTTCTGATCAGCTAACATGGGAATAAGCACATCCATGGAAAGGTTCAAGTAGGAATGAAGCCAGAAATGTTTGCCTGTAAGGCAGCTTGATGGGTGCTGGCTCCTCATGGTGTTATTTCAGGATTTACAGGGGGAAAAGGCAGCTCAGCCTTGCAAAGCAGAGCTCTGGGCAAGCTGAGTGAGGATAGCTGGCCTTCTTCAGGAGTCTGAGCTATGTTTTGTTTCAGAAACATGGAGTTGAGGTTTATGGGCTGCAGGTATTCACCTGATTTGACTTTTGCCATCTCAAATGGTCTGTATGAGGCTAAATCATGGCCTAGCCCTGGGTTCACTCAGAGATTTCTTACTGCCAAGACAAAGAGCTGAAATGGGCTCTCCATGTTTTAATTCTCTTTTTTTTTCAGTCAATACTTGCAACCCTCTGAAGTTCCATCGGCCTGGGCCATGGACAAAACCCTCTTATTCTGCTTCCAGAATAAGAGGGTAATAAATAATATCTAATAATACATCCAGAATAATACGCAGAATAATAAATCCAGAGTAACATGCAGCATAATAAACCCATGCAGCCCGTCAGCTCTCCCTCCAGGTCTGTTTAACCACCGGGGAGAACATCAGGGTCTGCATGTTCGGCAGAACCAAAACCACCCAGCTGAGGCACCGAGCTGGGCTGTGTCCCCACGACCCAGAGCCACGAGGTTCCCAGACTGCTGCTCAGAAAATCCAGCTCGCTGCCCCTGCCCAGCCGTGCCTGCCGTGCCAGGAGATGTTGAAATCAGGCCCTGCTGGCGCTGCCTTTATTTACCACAGTGGCATTGACTTCATGCACCACGGCCCTTTCCACTGGGGCTGCCTCAGCCAAGGTCAGCATTGCGTAAAGCAGGAGCCCACAAATAGCAATTTCTTGCTATTTCGGAGGAGAATTACCAGTTCTGTTTGCATCAAGGAATCCCTGCTACACTCGGGACGTGGCAGAGCTGACTTAGTCAGAGTTTCTTGGATTAGACAGCAATTAAAAAAAAAACAGAGAGAGAGAGAGAGAGAACGATGAGTCAGTGCTGAGTGAAAATGTGCTCTGAAGCTTCTCATGGAAATAAAGCCTTCTGAAAAATCATCTGCTGGGCTCCCACACACACTCGTGCTATATGTTAGTGCAGACATGGGAATAAACACAGCCACGGAAAGATTCGAGTAGGAACGAAGCCAGAAATGTTTGTCTGTAAGCAGACAACACTCAGTTCTAGGTGGAGGTGAGCACAGATGCCAGCAATGAAACCTCAGCCTGCTGAAGGAGCTGCACAGCAAACCAGCACATGGCCTTGTGCCTCTTTGCAGGCAGAATGAATGCTTTGGGGAATCAATTCTCAGGAGAAATGATCCTCTGAGCCACGTTTTGAAGCTGTTTCAATGCCCAGGTCTTGGTGGAATCACAGAGCAGATGTTCTTCTGATCTTCTGTCACGTGCCCAGGGCAATGCAGGAATCATGGAATTCTGGAATGGTTTGGGTTGGAATGGAACTTATAGATCATCCAGTGCCACCCCTGCCATGGCAGGGACACCTCCCACTGTCCCAGGTTGCTCCAAGCCCTGTCCAGCCTGGCCTTGGACACTGCCAGGGATCCAGGGGCAGCACAGCTTCTCTGGGCACCCTGGACCAGGGCCTCCCCACCCTCATTAAATCCCATCAATCCTTTAATTATCATCTGTGACAGGAAATAAACACTGATGTTCTTCTTCCTGATGGAGCTAATTCGATAATTAATTCCAACTGAAGATCTTGGCTGGTAGTTATTTATTCTGGTTGTTCTTATGGTTGTTTCACCTCAGAAGGTAGAGTGGACAAAGAGCACAAAAACCATCCCAAGAACAGGAGTGACAAACCCTATGAAATTTGGTTTCTCCTGGTTTGTTTTTTTTTTTTTTTTTTTGTTTGGTTGTGGTTTCNTTTTTTTTTTTGTTTGTTTGTTTGGTTTCTCCTTCTAATGAAGGTTTTACAGGATGCTGCCAGCCCTGGTGTCCCTGCACCCCCTGAGAGCCCCTCGGGCACTGTCCCCCCATGACAAAGAGCTAAAATTCAGCTGCAAACCCCACAAACCTTTCCCAGCTCTCAGAGATCCCATTCACCCAGAGCTCCTGTGGCAGGAGATCCCAAACGTCGGACCCTGGTGGTGGAATGTCATCAATCAGAGGATAATGGACAGGAAGGTGGGTGGCTGCTGATAGTTTTGGCTCATTTAAGACGGTTTTGGGAGGCTGCCAGGTCGTGTGGAGAATTTTTTGAAACGTTTCAAACAATAAAGTCTTTACAATGTTATAAAATACCGGGGTGGCTCGAGTGGGTTTCAAACTGGCCGTGGGCCAGGAAAACCTCAGGATTCCAGTCAGCTGTGACCTGGAGTCCAGCGTGTGTCTGGGCTGGCTGAGGTCACTGTCACCCCTGGAACCCTCCCTGGGTTGTGCACCACCAGCAAGGGGACAACGGCCTTGGGGGTGGAGCTCCTGCACATCCCAAAGCTCCACTTGGCTCTTGATGGCTTTGGAGCTGCTGGAGATGTCCTTCCCTCCAAAGCTGCCTTGTTGGGTCATTCTGAAAGAGGATAACCCGTTGGTGATGGGAAGGGATGGAGCTTCTGCCGTGTTCCAGGGTGGAATCCAAAATGTGCCTTTGTCACAAAGGGAAGGGATGTGACACGAGGGACAGGGAGCCTGCAGGGGCAGGAATGGTGGAATGGTGGAATCATGGAATCATGGAATCATGCAATCAACCATGGAATCATTGAGGGCTTTGCCTTGGGGACTTTCAGAGCTCCTCAAGTCCAACCTTTGCACAAGCCCCACTAATGTCCCCCATGGAGCCTCAGCCTGGAGGAGATGTGATGGAGTTCAGTGGGAATGGTGGGAATCACCCACAGGTTGGACTTGATGATTTTGGAGTCAAGTTCCCAACCTTGATGATCCTAAGAATTCTCTAAAAATAAAGGCTGCAGTGAGGTACAAAATGGTTCCTGGCTTTAGCTCCGTGCTCTGGGGCAGAGCTGTCTGGTGTCACATCCCTGCCACAGCTCTGTCCCCTCCCATCTCACAGCCCTTCATTCCAACCCCTTCCCAACCTCGGCTGTAATTCCCAACCCCAGGGGTAAAAAACTGCTCCACGTTTGGGATAAGCAAGGCCAAACCAGGATCAGAAGGTCTGTAAATAATTATTGGGGTTGTTTCTGTTGGGCACCCAATGATTGCACAAAGCAGTGAATTAATTGTATTCAGATGAGCAAATGTTCTAAATCACAGACCAGGCTCCTTATCCTTGTCCACAGGAGGTTGTCACACTTCCATTAGAATTAGGAAAACTTCTGTGCTCTCTTGAGACCTCTAACATTGAGGTATTTCAGCTTTTTAAGAGTAAAATTTTCCCATTCTTGAAAAAGTGGTATTATTTAATATTATTAATTCAATATTTTTAAATTTAATTTCATCTTGGTGCGATATCACCCTGATATTTATTATTATTATTTTTATTCCAGAAAATCATTCCATCCCCAAACAAGGCACAATTCAGATGGTTTCATTTATAAGAAAGTAAAACCCAAACCTGAAGTTATCATTCCCTCCCCTCTGTGTTTCCATAAACATGATTTGTCCCAATAGAAAAAACGGGAAAAGTCACTTGTCATAATATCAGGCATCAAAAGGAGCTTGATAATCCCAGACACTGGAAGCCACATTTGCAAACAAAGCACCCTAAATGGAAACAGAAGAATCAAGAATTAACCAATTTCATTGCTTCTGCTTCAAAAAAAACCCATTCACGGTGGAAGGTTCTTGGTGTTGTTTTGATGTTCTGTAAACCTGAAGCAAAACAATCGACGATGGAAGGCAAACCTCTCATTCTGGGGGACTCGACTGAAGGGACATTCTGCCTCTGGAGAAGGAGTTTCACTTTTTTTCGAGACAGAACCAACCTCCTGAACAAACCCATCTTCTGCTGAGCACCAATCTCTGTCAGCAGGGACAGGACCCAGGGAGTTCTGCTGTCAGGGGGTTGGGGTGGATTTTTGGGAAAGGTTCTTCCCCCAGAGGCTGCTGGGCACTGCCCAGGCCATCACTGCCAGCGACAGGGTGGGATTGTTGGGGTGTTGGACTCCATCCTTCCAGCTCAGGATATTCTGCGAGCCTTGCCAAGGTCTCTGGTGGGACTGTGGATTATTTATGGCTCCAGCTCATGGCATTTGTCAGGGACACACTTTCCCTTTTCAGCAGATTTGGATTGATCCCTGAAATAAAACCCTCTGTAACCAAAGCCACTCACAATGGGCAGGACTAACAAGGCCCCACGAAATAAAATAAACAGATATAAAAGCAAATTAGGCAGGACATTCTCAATGCTGCCGTCCAGCTCCTCGCTCGGAGTCAGAGCAACGCTTTTGTAACAGAAGTTCAGTCTTCTCACAGGGTTTTCCATGTTTTTGGCACTGCTTTCTGCACCTTGGGGACTCCTTTCCCAGGGCACAGATGTCCCAAGCAGTGCCACACAGCCCAGGGCACACTGAGGGAGGAGCAGTGACCATCCCACTGTGAGCATTTCAGTGTTGATCATTTTGTAGGCATCAAGAACTTGGAGTATTTTCCCTTCCATCTCCTCCTCGTGGCATTTCACAGAATGAATCCCTGCAGGGTTTGGGTTGGAAGGACCTTAAATCCCATCTAGTGCCACCCCTGCCATGGCAGGGACATCTTCACTGTCCCAGGCTGCTCCAAGCCCTGTCCAACCTTTACTTGGACACGTCCAGGGATGGAGAGTCCACAATCTCTGTGGACAACCTGTGCCAGGACCTCATCATCCTCAGAAGAAAGGATTTCTTCCTAAAATCTAACCCAAACCTGCCCTCTGCCAGTTTAAAATCTTGCTTTTACCACTGATTTTCAATTACCGCAGGAGCAAAGCCTCATCATTTTAGTCCTTTCTTTCACAAATGTGATCTATTCAGTGAAGAGTTGAAAAGCTTTCAACTTCTGAAGGAACAGGAGGGAAGCAGAAAAGGAGTCCCTGAGTGTGTGTGGTGAATAACTCAGTGCAGCCCCACTCCTGTGCCCACCAAATGGCTCAAACTAGATATTCAACCTCAACCTGCATTTCCAGTCAGGAAACGTCCTGCATTTCCATTTCAAACCCACCAGGTCTGATGTACCCAGGGAGCATCTCAGCCCTCAGAACCTCCTGCTCCTTCCACCAGCCCTGCCTCAGCCCCTGCGTGGCTCTCAAGCTTTATTATAAAGCCTTTTTGTTAATAAAAATTATACCGTGATTATAGAGCGGCTTAAAGAGCAGTAACGCTAGAAGCCTTTTGAAAATTCCCATAATACTCAAAGAAAATCTAGGGTATTTGGAATTCCCAGAAATATAATCTGCTCTTGGAAGCAAACGCCGGGTTTGTAATCACTCGCTGCTCCCACCTCTGATTCACCTTCGTGTCGCGAGTGGCTTTTAATGGCAGAACGGGGGAATGTATTGTGGTTTCACACATCCACAGGTTTTATGGGCACTTATTCCTGACTAGGAGATAGAGACACACAGCAGAGAAGGATTCTTGCCCTCTTCCAAGCCCCTCACTCCGAGGACAGAAGGTGGAATAGCTTGGAAACAGTTTGACATCAAGGAGGAGAAAGAGAAAACAAATAATCTCATGGTTTCATGTCAAGGAGGAGAAAGATATAATAAAAACAAATAATCCCACGGGCTGGGTGGTGGGAAAACGTGTGAGGAGAATTTGTTTCAGCCCTAATACCTGTGATTTGGGGTAACTGAGCACTGGGTTTCTTCCCTCACCACAATAATTTATCGAATTACTGCTCTTTCACTTCTCAGAGGGCCTGAAGGACAAAGCCTCACTTTAATGTGTGCAAGTGGATAATTCACATTATTAGGGCAAATCAGCCCATTGCATGCTTGAGATGTGCATGGTTTTATTCTTTTTTTTCTTACACATCTTTCTTCTTTTTTTTCTTATCTTTTATTCTCTTTCCTTCTTTTTTTCTTTTTTTCTTTATTCTGGTTCTCCTGCCCAGAATTTTGGCACCTATGACACCTTGTGACAAGTCCCACCTGCAGAGCATCACCAGCTCCTTCCAGCCAGGGGTGAGAAATGCAGAAATTTGTGATATATCTGTGGTCAGTGATAAGCAGTGAGTGGACAAGAAATCTGGATTTCCAGATCCTGACCCCCACTCTATTCCCATTCCCACGTGAGCTGGGGAATGACGGTTCACCTGGTTTGTGATGGAGTCACCCACACCTGGACATTCTCCCTGTGTATTTTGATTTTCCAGCTTGGCACAGAGCTGTTCATCCTTCCTGCTGTTCATCAGAAGCAATAATTAAGCATATGGCCAGTGGAATTACAGCCAGTGAGCAGGGTTAGGTGTATATTTAGGTGCTTTATAAGTGCAAGCTCATTGACTCAACCTTAGCCCTACTCTGTGTCTCATTTTGCCCATCCAAATCTGAAAAAATAGGTCTAAATATATTTCTTGAGTCAATTAAGTCTCTTCTTTCCATGCCCTCCCTGACATTACTACATTACAGGAATTTGCCTTAAAAAAAGCAGCAAAAAGCCGTATTTTTGAAATAAACACTCCCTAATTTGGCGCTGCTTTTGATTGGCATTTCAGATTTTTTTTCTGTCTCTTTTTTTCCCTTTTTATTTTTTTTTTTCTTTTTACAACCAGGATATTAGTAGCTCCTTTACAAGCTGCAAAAACAAACAAGAAAAAGTAAATGCGAGGCTTTGTTTCGGAAATTTTCCTTTTTTGTTTTCTTGAGTTTGGGTTTTTTTTCTTTCTGGGTTTCCAAAGGGCCGTCTGGGGTGAAACAAGGCTGATCCTGGTGCAAAAAACTCTTCTCCAAGAGATAGCCCAGCTCCTGGAACAACTGGTTCGTGTTAGCTGGAGAGAGACACTGAATCTAAACCATGTGCTTCTGGCTCTTGTGGTTTCGGGCTGAACCACAAACACTCAGGCAAGCTGTCAGTCTCGAGTCCCAATTCCAACCAACCTTGCAGAGCTCAGGGGGGGCTTTGCCCACCAAGCGTGTTTTTAACCCTTCTGTGAGCAGAGGGGGAGATTGGAATTCTCTGTTCCTCAGCGGGGAGAAGCGAATGGATGGTTTGGGGAAGGATAAAGGCAAAGATTTGATGGATTTGATGTATGAAAATAGAGATGGGCAGGAACCTGCAAGACAGGGCTTGGAGGGAACGCAAGGAACCATCGAGTCCAGAAGCTTTCCAAGGGCTAAGATCCCACCAAGCCCTCCTGGCAGGTGCCTCCCCCTCTCCCCAGGAGGAGAGCAGCCTGAACAGCTTCTTCCCGAGCAGCTAATTCAGAAAATGCTCCATTTTCCCCGCTGAGCAGCTGGGAAAGTGCTGCAGCAGAAGAAAGTCACCTGTGAGAGCAAACCTGGGACATTCCCAGCGCAGGAATGCACCTGAGCTGAGGGTTGAACAACCACTGTGGGCTTGGGCTGCACTCAGTGCCCCAGAGCTGAGCTCTGAGGGGTGGAGGAGCTGATCTAAGTGTCCTCTTTGCTCCCAGTTGTGTTGGTTTGGATCACCCAGAAATGAGCTCAGACGGTGCCACAACCTTAATCCTTCCGTTCCCAGCGCTTGGTCCAAATAGCTGGAGCACCAGGTGACACAGCCCGCACATCCCCAGCCCTGCCGACAGCCAAGCCAAGAAATCCAAGAGAAACATCTCAGGGAAGATGCCTGTGTGTTTTGGAGGACATGAGGTGAGCTATTTGCAGGTTTTTTCCAGCATGGAGGTGACCTACGTGCAAGGCAAGAACTGCTTGTCCAGGAACTGCTGGAGAAAACACACGGGGATAAAGCTGCACTTTAATTCCAGGAACCACGCTGGGTAAAAACCCTGCTGCACAGAGCTCAGACACACCTGGTTGCAAGCCCAAAATGGAAATGTGCGAGGGTTGAATATTTTGTGAGGACATGTTCTATAACAGCATTGTTTGGGGGGCTAAAACTCCCCCTGGCTGAAAGGCTTTGGTAAATGAATATCTCCCACCTCAGCACTCCTGGAACACCATAGGAATGTTTGTCTCCTGAAGTGCTGTATCATATTTGGGGCTGCTGGAGAAGGGGAAAAGGGTTGGGAGCTGTGGCTTTGGATCTCAGCAGTGGCTGATGTGTTAAAAGGAGTCTCTTTCCTCCTTCCTGTCTCCTTCCCTTCTTACCCCTGGTTGGGATCTTCTCAGGGACCCTACAAAAGTTGTGAGGAATCAGTTTGTCCATAAAATCTTTTCTCTTCATTTAGAATGAAAACACAATTTTTTTAAATCTGGAAAAACCCCCAATGTGAATCTTATCCAGTGGAACAGGGCGGATTTCAACAGCTGAGGATCTACCCAAGTATCAAATGGAAGAAATAATGTCAGAATAAACTGAGAGTTAAAAATATTAAAAAGGGCTGAGTGATGACGTGAGAATGGCTCCTGTGCTGTAAGAAACTCGAGGATTTAGGGTGAGGGTGAGCAGATTTGGGTACATCGGGCAGATAAGGATGTTTGGAAGAAACTAAAATCACTAAACTTGCTGCTTTGCCAACTGAGCTGCCGAGTGGGCAAAGCTGCCCTTGTTGGAGAGGTTACTCCCATTCCCACTTTTTCACTGGGAGACACCATTAATGACAATTTAAGGAATTAGTCCTTATTTTTCTGATTTCTTCCAGGGATACAGTCCCTCAGCTCCCCTGAGGAAATCCCAGGGCTCCCATGCTCTCCTTTTAGGGATGTAAATGGGAAGAGTGGCCTGAGGAGATAAAGTGTGACCTCATTCCAGCATCTCTGGCACCAACTCAAGGAATCTCACCAACAGTGATGAAATATATCTTTTCTACATCTTAGCACCAGTCAGGAGGGAGGGAAATGGGAACTGGTTTAGTGTGGGACAACAGGAGAACGTGGTTGTCCTTCTCACAGCGTCCATCCTGTGAGATCCCTGGGGATGTCCCAATGTCTCACTGCTCACTGCTTCTGAGGGATGCTGGGCAGGGTTTCCAACCCTTTGGCTTAGCTCTGGTTCTTCCCTACATTTCCACAGCCTCCCCTTCCAATTTGGAGAGCTCTGGTGAATCCAAACCCAACTTTGTGCAACCCAATACAGTCCTGGATGAGCACTTCTGCCTCAGACTGACCCAGCTCCAAATGAGGGCCACAGCTCCTCCAAATCCAGCCCTTCCCAGCTTAGCAAGAGGGTTACATGATCCCCTACTTAATATGCACATGAACTGGGATGCCACAAACTTCCCTGGGGTTTCCTGAGGGCTGAAGTAAAACTTAATTATACCAATTGGTTAGACAGACTGTTAAAACTTTTGTTTCACATTCACTTTTTATTCCCTCTCCTCCATCTTTTCCCATTTGCCAAAACCTCCTGAAGAGAAAATAGAGATTATTTTACTTTTTACCTTAAAGGGCTCCTTGTGTGTGTTGGCCTTATTAAATAACTGCCAGAATATCTAATATTCCATGGACAGAGCTGATGAAAATGAAGCATAACATTGGTCAAACGAGCAAGTTGCATGTAGAGCATTGTCCCTAATTTGGTCTCCAGCCAATGAAAATTCTCTTTCCATGCATCTGTTGGCTCTGGATGAGCCTTTGCATTTAAAATGGTCTCAGAAAAGAAAGGATTTCTCTCTTTCTTTTGGTCACTCTCACTTTGAGCACAATCACAACCCTTTCATTTACGCCTCTCTGAGGTTTTGTCAGCCACACTTGAGTTGTCTCTGACTCTGGGTTTTTTCTCCAGAGCAGCTGGCACAGGTTGGGCACAGCAGAACAAAGCTCACCAACACACATTGTCCCTGATCCCAACAGCCTCTAACCTTCCCCAGCTCAGAAATCCAGGGAAATGCGGGAATTCCATCTCCAATAAGTCTGGTGAGCCTGAGGAGGAAATGTGGAGCTTCAGTGTCTGCAGAGCAGCCATCCAAGAGCCCCATGTGCATCTGGCCTGAACACGCTCTGCTCGCTGATGCATCATTAAGTTCCCCTGTAATGATTTAAAGGGGAAAAGGCCTTTTGCTGGATTTCCACAGCAGGTTAATTTTCCCTTTGCTGGCAGATCTGCGAGGCCCTTAATGGTGGCTGGAAGGAAACGGCGCTGCCTCGCTACACAGCCCTTTCTGTACTTCCAGCGAGGACCACCAGATTCTTACGTTTTACCCTCCGAAATTAAACACCAGCCATTAATAAGTTGCCTACTGACGGCAGCTCAATCCCTTTCCTGTAGGTCTGCCAGTTGTGAACCGGGAGGTTCCATTCCCTGCCTGCAGACAGGGATTTCTTCCTGCACGGTAAAACATCGCCTACCTGAGGCACCAGGATCTTGTTCGGCGTCTCGGTCCAGAAACAGCAAACAGAATCTAGCTGTGGCAAGCGGGGGGAAAACTGGAATGCCAAGGGTAGGATGGGACTCCAAACCACGATCTGCTGGAAACAAGGCTGGGTCCTGGAGGAGCCAAGAATTTCCAGCCTGTTTGTTTGAAAAGATTTCACTTGTCTGTGCGGAGAGCAAACCACATTGAACTGCGTGTGTTAAACTTGGTGTGTTAAACTTGGTGTGTTAAATCTTACATGTTTAGCTTTGTGTGTTAGACTTCACGTGTTAAATCTTACATGTTTAACTTCGTGTGTTAAACGCCACATGTTAAATCTTACATGTTTAATTTCATGTGTTAAATCTTACATGTTTAGCTTGGTGTGTTAGACTTCACGTGTTAAATCTTACATGTTTAGCTTGGTGTGTTAGACTTCATGTGTTAAAGCTTACATGTTTAACTTCATGTGTTAAAACTTACATGTTTAACTTCATGTTAAATTTCACATATTAAACTTCACGTGTTAAAGTTCACATGTTAAACGCCATGTGTTAAAGTTCACATGTTAAATTTCATGTGGTGAACTTCACGTGTTAAATCTTACATGTTTAGCTTCATGTTTGAAACTTCACACGTTGAACTTCCCGTGTTAAGCTTCATCTGGTAAATTTTACATTTGAAACTTCCCACGTTAAACTTCCCATGTTAAACTTCATGTTTTAAACGTCACACATTAAAGTTCGCATGTTAAACTTCACACATTAAACTTCACATGTTAAACTTCACACGTTAAACCTCACGTGTTAAATTTCACACGGATCAAGAGTTAAAACAGATTTCCCCCATGTCTGCTGCTGCTACAACACAAATCTGGATTGCTTTTTGGTGGTTAGGATATAACCCTCTTCAGAGATGAGGATACCAAAGAGCCTGGAGAAGATTTTTGATGATGATAAAGTTTCACAAGTGGAGAAAACATCTCCAAGCCTTTTTCAACAGCTCTCTGCCTTTAAAAATGTTTTAATTTAAATCGTCTTTGCCTCACTCTGCAGCCACAACCTTTGTACGTCAGACAAGGAGCCATCCCTCCTTTTTTCCATGTCTTTCCCTCTTCAGTTTCTAAATGACTCCTCACCAACTCCCAGTTTATATCAGACTGCAGTGGAGAGGAGATTTAAAGCAGGTCTAGCTCTGCAGAGCAGGGGTGGAATGAATTACCCATTCAGAGGAAAATGACCCATTAAAAGAAAATTGGACACACAAGTGGGAATAATCCATCCGTATGGATTTGTCAGCATTGCAGATTAATTCATTGGCACTCTGAGTGGGGCTGGAGAATCACACTTAAATTACCTTAAAAAAACTCTAAAAACCAGAGTGATGGTGGGAGTTCAGTAAAGTCAGGATTGAGGATTTCAATCAAACATTTTGGGCTGGATTAATCCAGAATATCCTTCCAGACACACAGCTCAATTTGGTATTTGTTTTAAAAGTTTTAGTTAGTCAAAACAGTAGCAATTATGGCAATATTTATTTAATAATTCAGAGAATGGAAAAATTATTCCTGAAAAACAAATGCTGCAACATTTCTAGCAGAGTTAAAGAGGATATTTTAGGCTAAAAGAAAATGAACAAAGATAGCAAAGTGGGGTTTAATAAATTTTGATCTTGCATGAAATTTATGCATTGAAATTTTTACTTAGAGAACCAAAGCGTTTCAGAAAGATTGGAAATAGCAGTGTGCCACATTTTACTGCGCTCTGAGTGCTTTCCCCTGGAAATAAATGAGGGTTTGTTTCATTCAGAAATAATGTATTCTGCTAGCCCTGACTGCTGAAAAGAAAGTTGCCTGCAGGACTGGTGCAGAACCAAAAGTTGACCAAAATTTGGGGAGGTGGAGAAAAATGTCAGGAGGCAGGATCATAAAAATGTCACTTTTCGTGTGAAATGAAAGCCCAACTCCTCCCTCACTGTGCTAAAAGTGCCCAGCAGTTCTGACAAGGAGATAGTGATGGGAAATACCAAAATTCAAGGTACTGACTCCTCTGAGCCTTCAGGGGCAAAGAGAAACCAAAACCCACTGAATTTTAACCACATAGATGGTCCCTTCATTATCAGATTTCCACCAAACCAGGCAGAACAAGAACAAAATAAAACTCTCTTTGCAGCTCTACTTAGAATGAATTATTTTCTTTCTTTGCACAGCCTCCTGTCTCTTGGCTATCAGAGTGTTTTGATTATAAATTATTTTGGATTGACATCCTCTCTATATCCACACATCCACATACAGATCTCTCTCTCTACACTTCTATTTTTCAGTGCCCTGCCAGCACTCCTTCAGCTTGGATTAAGCTGGTAAATGCAACCTTATTCTGCTAAAAATCAAGAGAAATCGTTTTCAAACCGAACCAAAGTCATCTCCAGATTCATCACGGAGATGGCAAAAATAGAAAATAACAGAAAAGAGCCACAGCTCTGCAGAGCAGCTTCCCCTGGGATGTGCTGCTGCTGCTGCATCCCTGGAAATGTCCCAGGCCAGGCTGGACAGGGCTTGGAGCAGCCTGGGACAGTGAAGGTGTCCCTGACCCCAGGATGGTGGCACTGGATGGGACTGAAGGTTCCTTCCAATGCAAACCATTTTGGGATTCTGTGATCTCAGAATTTACAATAGCAGCAGCTCTGGAGAATTAACTCCTTTAATGTGGGTGAGACACAAATATCCAACACAAGAACAAGTTTAGGTGGCTTTTAGGAACCAAAACTGAAACTGAGTGTGCAGTGCAAAAAAAAAGACATTTATATACTCTACCTAGAGATTATATTTTCCACTATGGAACTGTTTAAGTTTACTTTTTTTTTTTTTTTGTTTAACTGCAGCTCTGGGAAGCATTTTAGGCTGGTTTTGTACACCTGCTAGCTCCATTTCATTTGTTTAAACACGTTTTATAACGGCAGTTTATATATTTTTCCAAGAAAATAAAAATGCTAAAAATATAATGTGGTGTTTGGGAGAAGGTAGGTGGTGGGGGGGGACTGGAAGGAACAGGAGGGCCCCACGTTGGCACGTGTTCCACTTCATGCCAACTGCAGCACATTCATCATTCCCCTCCTGGCTGGGGAGCACCTCAGTCTCTCATTCCCACTCACACACACACACGTTTCCCCTCGGCACGGCGAGCAAAGAGGGATATGGGGCACAAAGGCCCCATTGGCCATGGGTGCTGCTTTATTGCTAATTACAGCCTCTGCCCCGCCAAGGTGTTGCTGCTGGAGCCTTGAAGCAATTTTCTGCTCCATTGCTAGGATATGCCTGAGCCCCTTTGGTGCAGTCATGGCTCTGGAGCTGAGCCAGCGTGGAGGGATTGCTGAGCATTCAGCAGGGCAGGATCACCCCATGGAAAAGTGTCTACGGGGGGAACCACGTGGAGGGCAGAGAAAAGCTGGAGGTTATTCTTTCGTGAAGGATCTGTGATGGGTTTGTCCCTTAAATGCTTTTATTTGCACCAGAATTACTGCCAGGGTGTTTAGCAGCTTCTGGGTTTGAAGCAGTGGTTGTTGTGCAGCATTTTTATATATATCTGTATACCTATATATATATATCTCTCTGTGTGTGTGTGTATAATGTATATATAATGCAGTTGCAATTCATGACATGCAAATGGAAAAAAAAAGATGCTTCAGGCCTGAACCTTCTCCTCTTCGGGAGAAACACAGAGTTTGGAAAGCTGTTTTTCACAAGTGCTGGCCCCTCCTAGCAGCTGCTGGGGTGTGTTTATCCAAAACTTTTGTCTGCTTGTAGGAAAACAGGAGAGCAAAGCACATTGGATCCTTTATCTGATCCCCTGTTGGGGAGCACATCACCTTTCACGGACTTCATTTCAACAATGCAAAATTTATCACAGAATCACGGAATGGTTTGGGTTGGAGGGACATTAAAGCTCATCCAGTGCCACCCCTGCCATGACAAGGACACCTTCCACTGTCCCAGGCTGCTCCAAGCCCCAGTGTCCAACCTGGCCTTGGGCACTGCCAGGGATCCAGGGACAGCACAGCTTCTCTGGGCACCCTGTGCCAGGGCCTGCCCACCTCACAGGAACGAATTTCTTCCCAATATCCCATCCAAACCTGCTGGTTTGGCTCCAGCTTTATCATCTCCATTTTACAACGCTGAGCATCATCACTGAATTAATTGAAAGTCTTGATACGAAGAAGTCTTTAGAAGACTTGGGACTTGGGACAAAGGGACAGAGCAGGACAGAGGGACAGAGCAGGACAGAGGGACAGAGCAGCCCAAAGCTCTCTGCTGTCTGAGCAGCACCAGGCTGGACTGGCCATAAATAACGAACCTGTTTGTGTTCTAGAAACCTGTTTGTGTTCTTCAAATATCAATTGGGGCTATTTGAAGACTCATGGACCATTGTGGACCTACTTCTCTCAGAATATGGAAAAGCTTCCTGAGCTCTGCCTGTGTGACTTAAACAATGACATCAGCTCAGCACAGAACATGTTCCCTGGCACGAGGAGCCCTTTTCCCTTCGCAGGGAGTTGGTGTTCCTCGCCTCGAGCTCCTGACTGGAGCAGCCAGTGTGATTCAGAGCTGCCAAGTGACACATTAGCAGAAAGAGAGAGAAGGAGTCTGCAGGCCCAGCTAACTCCGAGCACTTGGCATTCAGTGCTCTCTCCCTTCCCCCAGTGAAAGAAATACATGACCTTTGATTTTCTTTTCAGTTCTGCCCCTTCCACGATGCAGGAGCTCTTCCTGCTGACCTCCTCTTGCTGTGGATGATGGGAGAGGTGTCACACCTGAGCCACACCTGAGCCTTCCCCTCCTGCTGCCATTGAAAAGATAACCAAACCAAGAGGAACCAAAGCAGAGCATGTTCTGCCTCCTCTCCCTGCAGAGGAAAACGAAGAGCCTCAAGACAAGGAGACTCCCTTACGGCCAAGGCGACTGACAAATTCTTGTGGTTTTCTCCAAAAGTCAAACCAAAACCCAACTGCCAGCCAAGCTGAGTCCTGGCAAGGCTGCATTGCCTGGAAATGAGCGCAATCGTATCCTAATAGCTATTTGGGTAATTGTCCCTGCGAGTGATCTGCCAACCAATGTTGGAAACAAGTCTTTATTACAAATATAGCATGAAGGCTAATCTGGAATACATTAAAATGTTATTTCTGTAGCTGCCTTTTCCCAAACTTTAAATAATGGCTAAACCATTTATCAGCTTTGGAGGAGAAAGGTTGTGTATACTGTGCTTTTCGAGCAGAGATGAAGAAAAAAAAGTAAGTCTTCAATAAAAATATTCTCCACTAAAACTCTGTAATTTCTGGTCCCTTGTACATTGCTAAAAATTATTACAAACCCACTTCAGATTTGCTGAGAGGGGCATGGTCTGAATAGAATATAATCTAACAACCAAACTGTCTGTAGAGGCACCTGCTAGAGACCTGTGGTGTCACCAGAGGCTGCAAGTGGTCACAGCAGCCAGAGCCACCCGAGTGTTGTAGCCTGGGTGTAAATAACACACAATAAATAAACTGTAAATAACTCATAATAAATAAACTGCGTGTAAATAACTCACAACTGGCAGTAAGACACAGGTGAAGTAGGGAGAAGTTCTTCCCTGTGAGGGAGGTGAGGCCCTGGCAGAAGAGAATTCCAGGTTGCCCAGAGAAGCTGTGCTGCCCCTGGATCCCTGGCAGTGTCCAAGGCCAGGCTGGACAGGGCTTGGAGCACCCTGGGATGTTGGAAGATGTCCCTGTCATGGCAAGGGTGGGGCTGGATGGGCTTTAAGGTCCCTTCAGTCCAAACCATTGTGGGATTCTACAAATGTGATCATCCTCAGCACCATAATTTGGAGAAAACATCAATATGGTTTTTATAAGTCTGACTGGCATCTTGGGCATCAGAGCCCTTCTAACACCATCCCAGTTCTGCAGTTGATTTCATTGCAGAGTCCTCCCGTTCCTCAGGAAGAGGATTCCATGTTTGATGGATATGCTGGGATTGCCATATTTCAGTGCCTTCATTTCTCTGCCTTCCTTTTTTTCTTCTTGCCATATCTATTAAAGTGATTTACTACTTTTTCATTGTTCTGCCTGGAGCTTGGCCAACACTTGAGATCAAAATCCCCCCAAAAAATTCTCCTCAACAAAACACGGGGGTGATGAGAATGAAACAGGACCTGTGGAAAAGATTTGAATTGTGGGAAAGGAAATCACCCCATCTCCATGGAAACACATTCACGTTTTCCAGTTGCTCCTGAATAAATGAAGTTTGTGTTCTCTAATTCCTAGACTTCAATTTCAAGCACACCTAGCCCAAAAGTACCTGGGAATGCTGGTAAAAGCATCAAGGTTTCTCCGAGCAGCGCTGCAGTTCCACAGCAGTGCTTTTCCTTTCTCTAGTTTAATATTTTTTTCAGGAAATCACCATCCGAGTTCTCCAGAAAATGTCTGTGAAAGGTACACACGACCCACGAGGTGCTTATAAGAATTAGCTGTAGTGCCTAAGTTTCTACTCCCGAATTGCAATTCCTCCTAAATCCTTAAGAACCACTGGAGCAGTCGGTGCTCCCTAACGAGCCCCACGTGTGGGGCAATAGTAAAAAAATGCTTAAAGCTTTCAAACTTGAATTTGCACAATGTGAGGATCCAGACAAGGGTTTGCTGGATGGGCTTTATCCCTGGAATCCCTGGATCCCTGGCAGTGTCCAAGGTCAGGCTGGACAGGGCTTGGAGCAGCCTGGGACAGTGGAAGGTGTCCCTGCCCATGCTGGGGGGTGGGATGGATGGATTTAAGGTGTCTCCCAATTCAAGCCATTCCAGGATTCTGTGATTCCATTTCTCTCCCTGGAATTCCTGCTGGATGCTGCTGGATAAACTCCTGCTTGGCATCAAAGGTAGGTTAGGATTATTCCTGACTTCCAGCGGGCCATGGGAAGGAATATCATCAAATCTCTGTATCTGTGGTGGAGGTTGCTTATTCCATGGTGTCAGAACTACAATCAATTCTCACTGGGTTAGGGCTGAAAATTATCATTATAGCATTCTGCATTGATTGTGATTGCTCAGGGCTTTTGGGACACAGAGCTGCTTTACTGTCATGTTTGGTTCCTTTAGCTAAATGAAGAGATTTCATTTGAATGTTCTCAGTCTCCTTTGCACAATTCCTCCACATTCCCCACTCCTCAGTTCACACCTCCCTCCCAAAGCTGTCAGCCTTCCCAAGGCTCATTTACCAGAGGAAAAGAAAATCTGAGCTCCAGGACCTTCGAGGGGAGGGAACACTTTATTATTTCCTTACAGAGGTGAATTGGTACCTGCAAATCCACCAACATACAGGGAAATTCCTGCCAAAGCCTGGGCAGAGAAAGGCTGGGATCCACATGTGGCCATGGCCAAATTCCAGAGAGATTTTTTGTGGCATTTGATTGGGATAACTGCAAGACCTTCTGAATAATTTTCACTCAATATCTACCCAGATCTAAGAATATTTGTCCTTAGGAGTTGCTTGTACCACCAGCAATTCCCCACCTTCAAGCTTCTTTCTCTTTATGGCAAAATTTTCAGTGCAAGATTAGAAGCTTCTTTTTGTTCTGCGCCCTTAGCTCTGAGCCATTCTCAAATCTATGAAAAGAAATAATATAATCCTTAAATTCTGAGAAAATTATGGCTCTGTTCTGCATTTGAATTCTTTCCTGAGCTTCACTAAAGGAACTTTTGGCCTTACACGTCCTGGTACAAATTTAAAAATAATTTACATTTGCAGGTAAAGGAATGGCTCTGTTTCCTGAGGAGGATGTGATCTCCCTACTCCAGAGCAGGAATTCCACAGACAATGGATCAGAATCTAAAATGCAAACCCCGTTTGATAGGATCGAATGGCCTGGCTAAAACTCCTCCTTAGGGCCCATTCTGCCCTGTGGACAGAACTTTGTAAAACCATTTTTGAAGCCTTGAACACGACAGGGAGATGTCCAGGGATGTTTGGAACAGAGGACATCAGGGATGCTCAGCACTGCCAGGGAGTTATTTGAGAGTCACCTGAACCCCTCACCTTCCTCTCTGCCCATCAAATAATTTCACTTTGCTTTGCTGTGAACGGGACAGCAGCACTTCCACTTTTCCAAGGCTTTTTTGGTAGCTTTTCCATGGATCCAACAGAGCTGGATTGTCGCTGGCTGCAGAGGCAGCAGGTAGAAGGTGTTTGGTGCTGCTGCCCTGCTCCACCAGGCTGGGAAGGGCTAAGGCTGCGGGGATCAATAACCCCTGTGTTTCCAGGCCCTGCTTATTAAAGGTGGTGCATGGAAAAAAAGTAAGAACCGTTCCCTATTTATATCTGGAACTTAATGAAGTGAAATTATCACAGCCGACAGGCGCTGGGGTTGTAATTCAGAGACATGGCTTGGCTTGGAGGGATCTGCAGGCTGTTTTTATTCCAAATAATAAAAAAAAAAAAAAAGAGTGAAACCTAATCCTCTAATCAGTTCCAATTTACATATTCACGGCTCTTATTTCCAGCCTGCTCGGAGGGAAAAAAAAGATAAGTGTTGGAGTCACGAAGCGATTATTTGATTAAGTAATTATTAATCCCAGAGCGCTCTGATTAATTCGCAGCAAGTTAAACAAACGGATTGGAGCTGGGCTGGTCACCTTCTCACCATTGTCACACACAGGGGGAAAAATCCTGTGGAGATATTTTTACCTGCTGCACACTGAGGAGTTTTGTTCACCGAAGGGCTCCCCTGCGCTCCCCAGGGGTTAATACCCTGCTAAATGAAGTGTTACACGCTGGAATTTTATCTGTGCCTGACTGCAAGACCAAGTGCAGATCTGGATTTTCAAGGCTGGAAACTCCAGGCTGGATGTGTGCACAAGTCGTTTTTTAAATGTTTAAATAAATTAATTTTTTTTTTAAATGAACAACAAAAAATTCTGAATGTATTTTTGTTAACAACTTTTTATTGACTGCTCTGAATCTGTTGTGGAGATAATGTCATATCTGAGAGTCCCTCAGAACAAGGGCATCCACTGATTTCAAGAGAGCTGAGATAAATGCTTCAAAGTATCATTTGTCTTCAGAAAAAAGAGAAAACACTGAGAGGAAATAAACCTGGAACTTATATTTTCCAGTTGCATTGGAGTTTTTTACCCTAACAGGCTAAAACCTCCTCTTGTTGGTTGCACGAAGACACAAAACCCTCAAGTGCTGTTCATTTCCGCTTAATTTAATAAAACCCTTATTAAAATGAGGTTTTAAATTCCTTTTAAATTTTTGGATTAGAAAAATGTAAATCTCCATTGAAGATGGGTTTGATTTCTTTCGTTTTGTTTTTTTGGGGGAGTTTTGTTGTTGTTGTTGTTATTGTTTTGGGGTTTGGTTTGGTTTGGTTTGGGTTTTGGGGTTTTTTTGGGGGTCTTCTGTTTTTTTAGTTGAGGTTTTGTTGGGTTTTTTTGGGGGGAGGGTTGGTTTTTTGAGTTGGTTACTTTGTTAGTTTGCTTTTGGGGGGTTTCTTGGGTTTTTTTGTGGTTTTTGGGCTTTTTTGAATTTCAATAAAGAGCTCCCAGCTCCGTCTGAATATTCCTCATCACCCAGCCTGATTTTTGCTGCAGTGGGATAAAATCCTTGTTCAATCCTCATGGCCAAAACTTCTTCAGTACCTTCACAAATCCTGACTAAAGCCCATTTGCTTTGATCCAGGTCACAGTTTCCCAGCTGGAAAAATTTCAATTCCCCATGGATGCAGCAGAGGAGGAGAGCAGAGACCCAGGGCAAGGAGCATTTCAGTCCCAAGGAGCAGACTCCTGGTGGGAAATGACACTGCCATGAGTAAGGGACACAATCCAGCTCTTCCCTCTCTTTCAGGGTGGGATGTGAGGTTGGGAACAGCTCAGCTTTTGAGGGAAGAAAGTATGCTGAGGTTTGGGTTGAGGGAGATGGGAGCTTTTGTTTGAAATGGAAAGTTTTGCTTCTCCTCTGTCCCAGTGACGTCTCTGCCTGTCATCTCTGGGGTGTCTCAGCAACTTCTAGCACAGCGTTAACCAAAGGCAACCCAAATCTGCTCCCAGAGCCAGATTTATTCATCAAAAACTAGCCTGAAGGGCCATAGAAATGACAGTAAATGCGCAAAATCAACCTTCTTCCTGGAAAATGTCAGTGTTGATTTCTCCTTTTCCTTCCAAATCTTCGGAGCAGCTCTTTGAGGGACTGCTGCCTCTGCCTAGACTTCCCCAGCACTCAGGGAACCAAACTCCTGGAGGAAACCCTTGGATTCAGGAAGGTTGCAGGGGATGGGATTTGGGGCAGACTGCAACACGCTCCAGAATCTGTCTGCAACACCCCGGAGAATGTGTGAGGAGGGCTGGAAGAATGTAACCAACAACCTCACTGCCTTTCAAACCTTTCCAAGTTGAAAAGAATCTACCAGGCCACGCAATGATCTCCAGAAAGAAAATGAGTACTGCAAATGTGGTTTGATTACTTTGTTCTGAGACCGCGAAATCTTTCTGCGCCCCTGACTCGCTGTCACACTCGGGCGGCGCCATCAAACCCAGGCAAGAAACCTCATTCCCGATATTTCATCCTGGGAATGAAAGGGAAAGCAGGGCAGTTCAAATGCTTTTCCAGGAGATCTGGAATATTGGCTGCCTGCTCCAAGCCCAGCCTGGCTCAGCTCCAGAGCTGTGTCATCCCAGTCATACGTGTCCCACGCTGGCTGGGACCACCCATCATCTCCTGCGGCTCTCCAAATGCAAAACTTCCTTTCTTTAGCGTTTGAAAAGATGTTTTTCGAGTTATTATCCAGCAATGGCTCCCTTGGTTTATTCAGCACAAGGTTCTCTGTGTTTGATAAGCAAAGGTGGCCAAATAACACAGATATTGGCTGGTAAATATTTTCCCAAAGAGGAACACGGAGCACTGCGTGTTTTGTTAACCACTGGGTCAGATAATTGGGTGTTCAACAACATTTGAAAGCCCTGGGAGTTTTTAAGTAAACTCTAGAGCTGAGATAAGCCTTGGAAAATGCAAGTAGAACAACCACTACCCAGTGAAGTGATAAAAGGGTTGGAAACTGCAGTATAACTGGGACATGACAACCTAAAGTCTCATGGAATAACACTGAGCCAAAGAAGGATGAGCCAAGGCCAAGGAGCTTGGGCACAGGTACTGCCCCATCACAGCGTGTACCACCTCAGGATGAGATCATGGGAGCTGCAGGCCTGGAGAAACCAGATGAGCAAAGATCTATATTTGTCTGGTGCCCCACGACGAGCAGAACTGGGAGGTTCCTCTCAGCCCAGTCCCAAAGTACCGCGTGTGCTGCTTTAACCTTTTGGAGTTTCAAATCGCCTCCTACCTCACGGACCAAAAAAGAACAAGTAATAATCTGAGAGGGCGGGAGAGAAAATCTGTCAGCCTGAGTCAGACTATTGGACCATCAAGCCCAGTATCCTGTCTCCGAAACGCCGTCAGTATCTGACACTTCAGGCTTAGTTGGGATCATAAAACATTTTCCTCAACCTTATGTAACATCTCGGCCTGGCAAAGAGAGGATTTAAACACTGATTGCTTTCCACTCCCCTCTGTCCCATGAATGTGAATCTGACTCTTTTCCAAAATGAACAACTCTGATGAGCTGGAATTGGTTTCTGGGCAGGATGGGAAAAGCTCCTCTCTCGTTACTCATTCCTGGAGAGATCCTCTAAACCTTCGCCTCCTAAAAAGGGGACTTGGATTAGGAGACATAAAACTCCATCCGCAGAATTCTGGGTGCCCAAGGCCACCTTTTCATGGGAGCTGGAAATGCACGTCATAAGACTTCATGTCTAGTCACTTTATTTTTCCCCATCATGTCTACTTCCTTTATTTTTGTATTTGTTTAAGCTCTCCATTAGTTTATTAGCTTGACAGCAGCCCAGTTAATTAGCCCGTCCTCCCTCCCCCGGCCCAAGCCTGTGAGGCTCCCCAAATGCACACAAAATTTAGTGCTGCTGCTGCTGGGGCACTTCTCAAAACAAATAAAAGATTTGCAAAGCCAGCCACCAAGCATCCAACATAATTAAAGTGCATTTGTTACTTTTTGGGCCCTCGCACACAATCAGGGCCTTGTGCAGAGCGAGCACTCCCCAAATCAGGCTGTTTTTCTTTCGGAGGGAAGAGTGCCAGGAGTCTCCCCAGCCCAGGTAACATAAGATCCCAAGGAGCAGCAAATGGACAGTGGCAGCCAGAGTGAATGGACTGTGGGGAGATCTATATGAAGGAGAGTATCTATAGATATATGCAAACACGCACAGACAGGGCACTATAGTTCTTCAGGGGGGAAAAGAAAAAAAAAAAAAGCAGTGGAAAAGCTCCCAGAAATTACTGCTCCGTGCACAGGTATGTAAATGACTCTGGAGTCTCGCTGTCCACCACCTCAATCAATTACAAGGTTATTCAAGATAAAACAAACACCATTTCAATTAACTGCATATACAGCAGCGGTTAGAGGCACACGCAGGGAAGGGGAAGTGGGAGGAATTTTTGGAAAATGGAACTTTTTTCCTGCTTCTTCTGGAGATATGCGCAAATAGAGGTTGCCTTGAGGTGCTGTGAGCAGAGCTGTGAATGGTCCTAAAAACGCCAACCTAAAGCTGTCACGCTCCGAATTAAAAGCAAAACGAGAGGACAAAAATAAAACAAAAAAAGGGTGAGTGAGCATTTCAACATCTGTTTCGTTTCTACTGGCTGAAAACAACCATTTGCAAGAGTCAGTGGGAGCAGAAATTGGAAGAGATGCTCGAGAATGGCTGGTTTTGTTGGAGAGAGGACCAGGTGAGTTCCTCAGCAGCTCCAAGCAGCAGCTCTGTGTGAGTTCAGCTCCCTGATCCACATGCCTGGGAATGCTGAGGACACAGCTGGGTGACAGAATGTGACAACAACCTACGAATTCAGTAGTGGCTTGAGAAGCCGGGGAAGGAATGAAGCCACAGGGACTGGACAAACATCACCACGGATGGTTTTCCACCTGTGCCACAGATTTTTGTCTAACGCTGAGCAAACCGTTCTGCCCCTTTTCTTCATTTTTCACACTTCTGTGCAAAGGTTCCTGGTCAAGAGGTCATGCAGGCTGCTCCCCTGCAATCAATACCATTTTCAACAGGAGTTTTAGATGATTTTTCTACTTCTTCGGCTGATGCAGTAAAACTTAAGATCAACTGGCTTTTTGGGGGGAAAAAAATCATTATTAATCAAATATTTCTGGATGAAATACACCCAGACCAGGAGATAGGACCAAAATTTATAGGCACACCACCATAAATAACCATCCAGTCTCTTGCAGCTATGCTCAGGGCCATAGGCAATAAATTTATTGCAGTTGCCCAATTTTCATCAGTGACTTCAGCCACAAAAGCTGACTGTGATTCTGGCCCTGAGAACAATTGGGGAAAAGCAGGTGTATTTGAAACACCCTCCCGTTAGGTCTGTTGACCCCCATTTGCAGGGGATTGGGATCTGTCACACTTCCATGTCTCCTTTCACATCTCTGATTTGTATTTGCGACAGACAAAAAACCACCAACTTTGTCATTTATTGTGGCTCTGCCTAATGGGCAGGAACTTCTTGGGGGCAAACTCCACACTCAATCCTTGTCAACCCTCTCTTTGTTGACTCCCAGATGTGAATAAAATCTTGAATTTGGAGAGGAACTGCACCAAACCCAGAGCTGATAATTAGCACTTACTCTATAATGATTCAAACCTCAAACCCTTTAAAGAGGAAGATGAGACCCAAATGGCCTTCCTTCCAATACCTAATTAAATTCAGAAAAAATCGACTCTTCCTGAGCCCTCTTCCTATTGCAAAAATGTTTTTACTTCTTCTCCACTCACTCACTGCCAAGGGCCACCCTAAACATGCAGAGATCCCCGCTGAGCTCAGACACAGCGTTGGGGTTTCTATGTATTTCCCAGGACTATTAACAGAGCAATATAATGAGAAATGAACTGAGGTTAAAGAATTCAGTGCCTCGTGTATTTTCACTGAAAACACTGCCTGCATCAGGGGACCTGCCAAGAGGAGAGTTTAATATCGTATGAAAAGGAAGAATTTTCATAATGACACTTGGCAGTGGCTGCATCCCCCCGTGAATGGAGCTGCTGGGGCTTTCTCTCCGCTGCTCTCTGGTTCTCTCTCCCCACAGCCCAGTGGCAGGACAAGGGATTTTCATTTTGAGGAGACTGGGAACCACTGGAACCAAACTTTGGGCTACTCTTCATGGGGTTGGGGACTCACACTGCCCATGTTTAAGCATTTCAGACGATGCCTTGGAAAAAAAGCTTCCAGGGTATGCAGTTTCTTCACAGCCCAAAGGGAAAAAGTGGACCCAGAAAGCTCAGAATTTCCTGAACTGCCTAAAAATTTTGTTCCATGCGACTCCTTCTCCTTGTCTTCCGGATCTAGACAGTGAGCCAAAATAATTACTTCCTTTGCAAACTGATTTGAGACTTTTTAATGCAAATGATGCAGGAAGAATCACCTGAGCCACTAAGAGCCTTGCATCTCCAAACCAACCAGCTGTGAGGATAAAGCAAATCCCACATTTTGCCTTTTACATCTGGCGGCTCTTCCTGAATTGCCCAGTTCTGATTGCATTCACACCAGCACTCCAATAGTGCTCGGTGTTTTATGTCCTCTAACAGCGCTGCTTGTTCCCTCATTTCTCACTCCCATCGATTTGGAAATGTCATCCCTGAAAAAAGATCAAATAAAAGAGAAATGAATGCCTAAACGGGGATAATAATAATGTTCTCTATAACAGAGATCAAACATTCTTGATATATTGTGTTTTACTGTGCAGTTGACAGTGATTCTCAGTGCAAAGCTCAGGCTCCAGCAGCAACTGGCCTCACTCGCCAGTGATGGACTGCTTTCAAACACTTTTATCATTTTTCCTAAAACTCTGGAGTCAAAACTTTGTCTGACTCCAATCAAACCTCAACCTGACAGGCTGGCCCAGCACAGCTGTAGGTGGAACAAATACAATAAAACTCTCATCTGAGAAAGGCCAACCATGAGGGAAAACAATTCCTCGTGGAGAGATGGAAGAGCAGCGGTGGAATTCTGCTCGTTCCAGGTGACGTGTGCGAATTCAAACAATCCCAGGGAGATCTGGGGGCTCCACATCCACCCTCGGGGAGTCACTGCAGCCCTGCAGCAATAAAACTGAGCACAGCGAGCTCATTTTCCCCGAGACTGCGGGTATAAAGTCAGCAGAAAAATGCCCTGCAATGAGGATTACAGAGTGTAACTCTCCTTTGGAGGTGACGGCAGGGCCCTCATTTGCAAGTGATAAATGTCACTGCTCTTCCATCTGCAGCCTTTTAAAACCGTTTTGAGGGATGTAATGAGGCTGCACAGCCTCGGAGGGACGGCCAGGGGACAGCGGAGCCATTTGAGCTTTACTGAGTGTGTCACAGGGGAGTTGTCCTTTTTTTTTATTCCTTTTTTTTTTAACAAAATGAGGTGCCCCAGGGGAAAGTCAGCAGCTTGAAGCGGCCCCACCTGAGTGTGTCTTGGGAGGAAGCCTACTGCCTCATATTTTTTAAAAGGGGGAAAAAAAATTATAATAATAGAGCCGAGCCAAAAATATCAAGCAGTTCATAGCTGTGAAAAAGCCAGGGAAAGCTGAGTCGCCGCCGGCCAGTGTTGTTCTTCCAAACAAGCTGACCACCCTCCCTTCATAACATTTTATTTATTAAAGCCAAATTGGCCCGCTGGAATAAAATCATACCCTATTCATATACATATGTATGTCTATGCATGCAGTTAGTTATTAATGACTGTGTTTCCATCGAGCCACAAGGTCCCCACAGATTGTTGGGGGCTGTGAGCTACTGAATTCCTTAGACGGGCAGAAATTTAACCCCTGTGGATGGGACGGGGCTATTATATATAACTATTCGGTTATAACTCAGTTGTAGCTGATATAATTCAGTTATAAGTCAGAAATAACTCGTTAGAAGAGTTAGAATTCACACATAAATCGTCATAACTCAGCGCAGGCCGCGGGGCCGAGCTCGCACGCCGTTGCCGTGGCAACAGCGAGATGTCCTCCCATTGGTCGGCGTGAGGCGCAGCAGCCAATCAGCGCCCGCCGTTTCGCCGCCGCAAACCCGGCGGCGGCGGGGCGGGAGGAGCGGGAGGAGCGGGGTTGGTCTGTGGAATAAAATCAGTGTAAATAACTCCATCCTCGAGTAACTCCATCCTTAACCAGTCCCTCCAAGCACCCCTCTCCCACCAAACAATCCCCAGGGACCGGCTGAGCGCTGTAAGAATCACACACTCCTAAATAATAACACAAATTGACCAAACGCTTTAGAGCCTCACATCAGCAGAAGCAACAGCTTCGGTATTTTCCGCTGTTTGTTTGGTTTTGTTTTTCCCCTCACTGCGTTCATTCCCATTTTAAAGTCCCCCGTATTTACCTGCAGCACAGTCTAGACAGCCTAATGAAATAGTAAGAGCCCAGCGGGTTTTCACAAGAATGTAAACAAAAAGAGCGTCAGAAATTGATGTATTTGAGGCAGAATCGGATGGGCGCTGAGCGTGCCACAGGCAAGGGTATCCCGGGTTTATTAGGTGCATTATTCCTAAAATCAGTCCTCAAATCCCCAAAGGAATCACCCCGTTTTTCTCAGGTCACGTTTACAAAATGTCCTTCAAGGTGCAGTTTGATCCCGAAGGGATTTTTCCAGCCAGTTCATAAAACCGGGCTGTGAGTCACCACTGGAAGCTAATGGGAGCAAGGCCTGGAACTTATCTAGGTGCTTTTAATAAATCCTACTCTTTCCATATCGACGTGATTAAATGCATAATGTGCTTTTTTTAACGGTGACCCAGTGTTTATTCAGTGCCAAGAGCAGCAAGCTGAGCACTAAAATACTCCGTGCTTCTGGAAAATAGTGCCTACTCTGGAGAATCCAAAATATGAACAAGCAGGTAATGTGCAGTCAGAGTGAGGCAGAGAAACGAAGCTTCTCCCTCAGCACCTCACAGCAGGGTTTTGTCTTTTAATTTGGGTTAAATTCGAAATTTCAGGAGTTACTTCTGAGCTATCAAGGCCAGGTTTTCAGCTTATTTTTCTTTCTCCCAGCGAACATCCCCAGAGATAATGTGTTTTTTCATGAAACATGTTCATCGCTGACAGCACTGGTTTCCTTTCAGTGCTAATTGTTCATTTATCATTCCCTTCTATAGATGTAGTTTGGATAAAAAGCCCTTTTGTTGAGGAGCATCCTGTGAGCTGCAGGAGCAGCAGGGGAAGCCCAGTAATTCCTCATAGACTGAATGAGATGCATTCAATGGTAACAAAATTGCAAAAGTTCAGAGCAAGAAGGAAATTAAATAGGTGGTGTAGTTGGACTTCTCACACCACACCTGGGCTTGGATGTGTGACTGATGTGTTCCTAAATGTTTTTAGCACCTCCAGGTATCTTCCACAGCATTGTGAGGTGGATCTTCCCAATGTTCCACCTCTGTGACACTGAGAAGCTGTTCACTAACTCGGCAAAACTGAGCATGAGGCAAATTTGAATTGCTCTGAAGTGCCTCCCTTTAGCTTAAATATCTTAGAACTAAACGTGTGTTGTAAGAAAAGGGCAGAAATTTGGAGTGTTGTTTTTCCTGAGGTGTTTTCTGGTTTTATTTGGGAACTTTAAATTGAGAACGTCGCTGTGTTGGTTCCATACTGCATTGCTGGGGGATGAGGATCAGGAATTGTGAAAAGGGTTGAGCAATACCATGTGATGGAATTTTGGGTGACAAGAGTATTCCTTGAACATTTCAGAAGCTGGAGACAGAGGAAGAAGCCAGGCCCAGAAATAAAAGCTTCCTTACCTGAGCTGAACATTTCTCACTCTCAGATTAAAGTTGTGGCATCGAATTCGATTGAGACACTGTTGATATGCCATAAGTGGCCAGGAGAGGAAATCCCAGTTTATATGAGTCACCATTTTTGTGCAAATATTAACTTTGGCTGATACGCATTTCTGCTGATATCTCTTTTCCAGATCTGAGTCTCAGAGTACATTGTCTTGGCTCTATTGAACTGGAGCCTTCGGTTCTTTGAATAACTTTCCTTTTTAGCCGTTTTATCTATTTATTGTATCTGAAAGGTAAAGAAAACACAGTTTCCCCCATTATTCCACTGCCAGTGATGTAGTATTAAATTCTGCAGCGGTGGAAAACTTAGATTTACGAATGGCAAAAAGCACAGTGGTGAGGATTTGGGGTTCTGTGCTAAAACTAGTGGAAAATCCAAGAAGCTGGCAAGCCCTGCTTCCCAGGATCTCCCTGCCCTTCCATCCCCATGTTCTCACTGGTTTATTTTGTCCGTAGAAACAGTGGTGGACACTGGAATTAATAATTCATTTTGAAAAATCTTCATATTCCCTGGCAAAACACTCTTCAAGGTTGTGCCCACCGACCAGATTGTTTTCTGTTCAGAATTAATTACAGATGATGAGAAGAGAGGAGATTAATTAAATATTGCTTGTGCCAAGATCCTGATCCTACATATTTCAACACCTGCAATGGAGAAACACGGGAATGCAGAGCTGGAATCCACAATTTCAGGTGTCTGGAGGAGATACCGAATTTTGATCATTACGGGGAAAAAATAGGACAGAAGTTAAACACAGAATGTACGAAAAGTCTAGAATTTAAATAAATCACTTTTTAATTCATTCTTTATTAGTCTCTTCTTACTCTGTGGATGTTAAAGTGCTGATTCAAGATGATAAAGGGCAGTGATCCTCCCAGGAGTCAGAGTCACCAGCCCTGGGGACAGCAGTGCTCCCCATGCTGCTGCTGGAGCTGCATTGTTGCACAGTTCCAGACAGAACACAAAAATGAACTTTTCCAGCTGGAAAGCCAAGCAGCATTTGAGGGAGGGTGACTATAAATAACCCAGGTTTGGACAATGTACCAGGGCTAACACCCTTAGCCTTGCAAAATGCGCCCTGGGATCTTCCAGGGCCACAAGTGGGCAGGAGTTTGGGTTTGGCTTCCTACAGGAACATATTTTCTTCATGACCTCGTCCCTCATGTCCCCTGTGGTGCCACCTTCCCCTGCAGGCTGGCAGCTGGGACTTGGGGACACTGGAAATAGCCAACATTTATTTCACCCTCTCT
This sequence comes from Grantiella picta, assembly GCA_013397955.1. Classification (NCBI taxonomy): domain Eukaryota; kingdom Metazoa; phylum Chordata; class Aves; order Passeriformes; family Meliphagidae; genus Grantiella; species Grantiella picta. The sequence goes on along the minus strand of VZRM01004503.1, from coordinate 407,991 downwards.
GTAAATCCTTTACAAAATGGGTAAAACAAACTGCTGCCCAGATAAGGGACAGCCAGAATGGAAAGGAACTGGCCAGATTAACTGAGGGAGGCAGAATTCCAGGGCATCATCCAGGAGCTCCGTCTTGTTTTGCTGCTTTGTTTAACATTGTCAAGTTCGTGTTGTTTCATTTTGGGTCCTTATTTCATCTTATTTTTGGACTTCTGGGCTGTTGCAACTTCCAGAGTTACCGAGTCCCTTTGCACTTATCTTATCTGGGTTTCCTAATTTCCACTATTAGGTGATGTCTGACACCTTCTTTGGTCCGATCTGGTTGTCTGGACATGCAGTGAGTCACTGCCTCTCTCCCCCAACATTTTCCGAGCTGCCCTCACCCCTGCTTTGAGGGGGAACTGTTTTCATCGGGTTGTGTCAGTCCGTTGAAGGGTACTGCCACATCTGGAGGAGGGTTAAGGTGAAAATCTTACAGATAAAAGGTGTTCTGTTCATCCTTCAGGACGGAATAGTCAGAGGATATAGCTTTGGACATGGGAAATAACCTGGATGTTTTCAAATTGTTGGGTTCTGTGTTGGAAGGGAGTTTGTGGCAAAATCTCGTGCTCTGAACGAGGGAATGACCCCAAATGTAAAAGAAGGACAACAGGGAGGACAGAAATTCTCTGATTTCATCTGCTCCTGTGTGATTCCCGGCGATTATTTTCTCAGCCCCGAGGCCTTGGACACTCAACTTCCTCCTCACTTTGTGTCTCCAGCGTCACAGCAAAGCCAAGCGATGTGCACTGAGCGATTGCTCGGGCCGGGATTATTGCCGATCATTGCTCAACAGAAGCTTTGATCCACCGCGGGTTGATCCCACCGCAGCCCGGGGCTTGTAATTGCATTCCAATGGGTATCCCTAATTCCCCCGGAGTGCAGGGAACAATCCTCTGAAGTCGGGCTGCTTCCTTTGCATTGTAACTGCTGGCCGATGACCAGTGTTTGCTGACTCCTCTGAGTCACTTGCGAGTGTGATGCTTGGCCAAAAAAATGGGTTTGCAAGAGCCCTATCATCATTAATCATTAATTAATGTGATTGCCCACGGTTGGGATTGAGCAGGTGCCTCAGGCCGGACTGGAAGAACCAGTGGCACACGGAAAGTCTGGGTTGTCCCCATTCCGTCCCTGCCGGGTGATCCAAGTCACTCAGCAGTGGCAGGATTTGGCATTTTTCCCTGCCCAAAGGAGTTTGCAGTTTGAAGAAGTGCTGCTTTCTTCATCCTGCCCGGAGAGCCGTTCCCATGTCAGTCAGCGGGATGAATTCCCATCTTGCTTTTATTGAAATGGAAATGAAGGGGCTCAGGACTTTACTTAACCTGCATGAGGGTTTCCTTGCAGGGAGCGTGCCAGGGATGTGTTCGAGGCTCTGTTCTTCCAGCTTTCACCCTTGAAATGTGCTGGAATTATGGTTTGAGGGCTGAAAGGGGGAGAAAAGAGGGGTTTGAGGGAGCTGACAAATGCCAGCGCTCAAATCCTAAGGCGAATTCCAGAGTGTGGAGCACGGGGGGCAAGAAATCAGTGTGAGGGACAGGGGTGGGTGACAGTGTCATGGGGAGGGTGGTGAAAAGACAGGATTCGAGTCAGGCCTGCACATCTGGCTGAGGTGAAGGATCCCAGTCAGAGCTGCACATCTGGCTGAGGTGAAGGATTCGAATCAGAGCTGCCCTTCTGGCTAAGGATTCGAATCAGCTGCACATCTGGCTGAGATGAAGGATCCCCACACACACCCTGCTGCCAGGACTTGCTGGTGGGTTTCTGTCCCACTTGAAGAACATTTTGTGTTCACCCCTCAGGATGTGAGTAACAACTCCGAGGCTCCTCAGTGAGAGCTGCAAATTGCATAATTAAAATATGATTGGTTTATTGCGGGAAGGACAATTAGGAATGGGTTGATGGATGATGTGCTGCTGCTGGAATTGAGAGCCCCAGAGGCTCTGTGTTCTGAAGTTCCTCCCAACACTTCTCACTTGGCTGTTAGACCAGAAATAAAAGTTGTTAATGCATTAAAATGCACTTCCGTAAACGATTTCCATTTTATTTATTAAGCAAAAAGTAATTAATACTATCGATATTCATAATCTCAGCCTTTTCAAACACTTTCACTCCAGTATCAGGGGTGACAGAAACATCTTCCGGAGCAAGAGAAAGAGCAAGGCAGTGATGGAAGTCTTTAGTTCCCATAAATATAATTCCTATAAAGTCTGGACACCCTGGGCGGATGCCTTGGCTCAAAAATGACCTCCTGGCTCCTCCTTTTTGTCTTGGTTTTTAATTGGAGCCAGGAGAAGGAGCCCAGCATTTGCCAGGTGAATGCGAGCTGTACCCTGGCAGGATGCCTGCAGACCCATTACTGCTCTGCAGATTAAAATAAGGACACAGAAAAGGGGTGGAGAGGGAGGAGAAGGAAAGAGGAGAGAGAATAGCAAAACACTTTGTTCTAATTCAGGTGAAAAAGTTAATCTGGGTGTCCTCACAGAGCGTCTGCCACGTACAGGGTGGAGGAGGAACAAATTCCTTTTGTCCATGTGTTTTATTCCCTAATTATCCCTCCGTGCCAGCCTCTAGGAACGATCCCAGGCTGCTGCCAGAGCCTCTGCCTGCTCAGACATCATTCCCGGGGGAAGCTCAGGAACAGCTTGGCTGCCTGGGATCAGCAGCACTTCCAGCCAGGAGCAGCCCTGAGCCATGCAGGGTGGGCACGGGGCACCTTTTTGGGTCCTTTTTGTGGTGTTGGCACCGAACCCCTGCAGCCTGGGCTGCAGAATGGATCTCTGGCTCTGTTTGCTCAGCCCTCAAATGGGCGGGAGGATCCCGATAAGAGCACGAGGAGCTCCGGAACTAAGTGGTTTCAGCTCCTGGGTTACAAAGCAGGAGCAAACAGAGGTTCTGAGCCCGTTTTTCAAGCTGGTTTTGAATAAATGGGGTTTCTTCTGTGGAGTTTTAAGTCTGAAGGACTTCACAGTGAGAGCCAAATGTGATAGAAGCAAAGGATCCTGGAGTGGGTTGGGCAGGGACAACTTCCAGAAGCCCAGGTTGCTCCAAACCCCTGGCCTTGAACACTTCCAGGGATGGGGCAGCCACGATCTCTTATATTTTTATATATCCACACTTCCTCTTACTTAAGGGAATTAATTCCTGTTATTAAACCCCTTAATTCCAGGTTTTCCTGCACACAGTGCTTGGTCACTAATGGCAAAAGCAGCCTTGCAACAAATCCATCTGAAAGCCTTTAACTGCTCATTCAAGGTTCCCACTCTCACTCAGTGGGTTTCCTGGGCCATTTTCCATCGGGAGAATTTTCTGATACGAAATCTCTCTTTGCAAAATCAAAATTGCTCCCGGAGCCTGCTACAGTTTTGCCAGAAAAATTCAATTCACCAGCCGGGAAATGGAACTGACAGCATCCTGTCTGCCCACCTGGAAGCCTC
>VZRM01004503.1:392892-404484 GCA_013397955.1 Grantiella picta | reverse complement strand
TTTTTTTTTTTTTTTTGCTGTCTATTGAAGGGAAAAAATGAAATAAAATGTTTCTTTCATTTTTCAAACAAACAAACAAACAAAAACTTAACAGTGCTTGGAAATCCCTCCCCACAAATGAATTTATATCAGGGTTGTTGCTGCCATTTCATTGGGGTTTTTTGTCTCTGTCAGAATAATTTCCATCATTATTTTATAATGATACTTTTTCTGGAGAGGAAATTCCGTCTTCAGACAGATTCTGGACTAATGAATTGAAACTAGCTGGGAAGACAAGGGAAGGAGCAGAGAGAGCAGGGATGGAGTCACAGGATATGCTTGACCTGGGAAAAATTAGTTCACCTATTTGACAAAAATTATCTTTTGGCTAAGCCAGAGCCATTTTCCCATGGAGTGGAGTTGGTTTCTAATTGATTACACGCAGAGGCCACTCAGATGTCTGAAAGGCAATGCTTGGACATTTTTATTCTTTCTGTTATTGAAGAGATCCCAGTTTCAAACCAACCATTTTCAAGCTGCCATGTTTCCCATTATCATGGTAATCAATTCCCTGGAATTCTGGCTGGCTGGAGATGTGAGTTCAGACCACTGGGACATTTCTGTGCTTAGGAAATACTAAAGTAGGGTTCAGTTCCTTCTCCTGGAGTTGCTGAGACACTGAGAGCCCCAGGGAGGGGATGATCCCACCGTGATTTCAGTTATAAGACCTTTCCCTAGAATACAGCAAGTTTCACTTGGATGTGATTATATCCTCTAATTTTACAAACGGCCATATCCAATGTCCCATGAGAATCATGCCATCCTAAAATCCACCAAAAATCCCCTGACACATCTATATTCCAGTATTCATGAAGCTGATCGGAGAAGCACTTGTCTTTATTTGCCATTGTTTGTGCTGAGCAAACTCCTTGGAGACAAGGAGCAAATTCCTCGGAGGACTTGTGGTCGGATCGATTGGTCGAGCTGTTTCCATGTTTTCTGATGCAATCCCCTGTAACAATGTTGTATCCCAGTAAACATGGAAATAGAGCAAGGAAAACATTTCTCAATCGACTTCCTAAAAATACTGCTCTGGGTGGGGAGGGGCTCGAGTTTTATTCCAGGAGCTCATTCAAGCCCTCCTCGGTTTCCACAATGTCTCAGATTTTACTCAGGCTTGTATTTCATGGATTTATGGATCGGGGAACAAAGTGCTCCGTGGGCCAAATGCCCACGAGCGTGACATGCAAGAAGCATTCTGGAGCCCAGCGTGCTGTTCCTGGGTGGAAAAGTGCCAGGCAGGGCTGGAAGCAAATTCTGGATTTGGCAAAGTGGGCAGAGCATCGGGGGCAGTGCTGGGAGGAGCTTTCTGGAGTTGCTTTTTTGATTTTGTGTTTGAATATTCTGATGTTTTGTTCTGTGGGGAGGAAGGAAAGGAGGAAATTATTTTTCCAGGGGAAGAATAATGGGATTCCATTCCTTTCCCCCATTTCGGTGCCCTGGAATTGTCTCCTGCCTCGGAATTCCCATCCGGAAATTCCTATCTCGAAATTCCCATCCCGAAATTCCCATCCCAGGGAGTGATTCCACTGGATTATCAGCTTCTGCTGGCGCTGGGGTTGTTGTTCCAGGGGAAAAATAATGGGATTCCATTCTTTCCCCCATCTCGGTGCCCTGGAATTGTCTCCCGCCTCAAAATTCCCACCCCCAGCACGGGAATTCCAGGGTTGAATTTAATGAGTTGCTGTGGGATTTGGGGGGTTTTGGTTTAATTGTCTTCCTCCCCCTCCTTCCCTGCTGACTGCTGTGGGGGAACCTGATGAAAATACAAATTCTGGTGGAGCTCCTGGGGAGGAGGGAGGGAATGAGAGAGAACCAAACGCTCCGGGGTGGGGATGAGCAGCAGCCCTGAGCTGGGGCTGTGTCTGCGTGGGGTTTGTGCCTCACTTGTCCCCTCAGCAGCCACCTGGCCATGGATGAGGGGAGCTCAGGACCCCACAGAACCCCCCAGGCTCTCAGCCCCCAGCACAGATCTCACCACAGCATTCCCATCTACCTCCTGATCCCACTTTTTATTCCCATTACTGGGACACTTGACAGAGCACATCACCCTCTGGAGAAGAGAAGAGCCCCCCTGGAAAAAAGAGCCTTTTCAGCTCCTTCCCAACCCCTTCCCAGAAGGAATTGATCCCAGCAATGCCATCTCAATGGGATGGAGCTAACCCAGCTTTACCCAGGATAATTCCATGCAGTGACAATAAATCTGAGTGCTTTCTCCAGACGCAGAGATTGTTCCACGATGAAGAAAGTCCCCCTGCCCCTTCCCTCCCCACGTGTCCCTGGGGCAGCCTAAAAATAGCCCTGAACATCTGAAAATGTGCATTAATCTTTTAAGAGGGAAGTGGATGAGGTCATAAGGCTGGGAAGGGGCTGGTGGAGAGAATGGTGAACTTGACACATCAGATAGAACCGAGTGGGGTGAAGAAAGGTAGGGGAAATGGACCCAAAAGTCCTTTTTCCAGTGGTTTTTGTCCCTATCTTTGGTGCAGATGAAACTGCGGGTTAAAAACCCTTTTGATATACAAAGGGTATCAGTTGTTCCGTTTTCAGCACTGTGAAGTGCACAGAGCATGGAAAGGAAAAGAGAACCCAATGGATTCAAGCACAAAAGCTGAGGTAGATGTGGACAGAGCATGGAAAGGAAAAGACAAAATAGATTCAAGCATAAAAATCAATATGATCACAGCCAGGGCACAGCTCTGCTCCACTCCCTGTGTGCTGCAAGAAACGGGTGATCCTGCTTTGGATCAAGTCCATTCCCTTTGGGTTTGGAAAATGTGTTTTCTTTGTTGGCGTTTGCCAGTATCCCAGCCCTGAGCCCTGCCTAGTTCCTGGAGAAACTCTGAGGATGCACAGCCAGGCTGGAAAGCTCAGGAGCACAGGGAAGTTCAATATCCAGAAGGCCATGGAAACAGGCTGGGGGTTCTCATAAGAATTAATGCAAAAGGTATTAAATATCCTTTTGCCACCCCGACAGAGATCACCTGGGATAAGTATTCCCCGAATTCTCATTTCCTGCTCCTGCACGTTGGGCTGGCAGAAGAGTCACTCAGGCGTGAAGCATTTTGCTCCAAATTCGCAGCCCAAGAGGAGCAATTCTATTGCAGGCCTATTCTTCGCATAATTGGGTGCTAAGGAAAACAAAGCCAACAAATTGCTGATAATTGCCCGACGGCAGTTGCGGGGGGATAGGTCAGAGGTGCCGCAGAAGGGTGAAGTCTCCAGGTGTGGGGAGGTCAAAAGCGACTCGTTCTGGAGGGGAAGCTCGTTAGGTGTAATAGCTATCAGAGCGACTGCGCTGGCTCGTGTTAAAGGCGTGTTTAACTACATGTTTGCGATATTCCCAGGATTCCGGGAGAGAGGGACCGCTGCCGATGGAATGTGGGTTAGAGCTTCACGTGTTTCTTAGTCCAAAGGGGCCCTGAAGAGAGCTGGGAGCACTCCTGTTGTGGAACAAGTGGTGCAAGGCAGCTGCACAGGAGCATCTGACCTCAAAAACTTCTTACCAAATAGAACAGAGGTCCCAAAATCATTTTAGTACGTGGACAGAGTGAAGGTTGTTTCCCAGAAAAGTCCCCATGTTCTGGGAAGAGAAATCTCTGTTGGCTGAGGTGAGATTGTGAACTTGAGGGTCAAGATGGAATCAACTTCCCCTGCTGCTTTGGATTGATCCAGAGCCCATTGCACGGAGCTGCCTTCTTCCCACTGAGGTTCCCTGGCTTTTAGGCACATGAAAAAATACAGAGAGCCTGGGAAATTACAGTTCTTTTCCAAACGGCCTTGGTTTTAACTACCACTGCTCCTTATTGCTTCAGAATCCTCTCCAGAAGTTGCCTGTTAGTGACAAACAGCCTCCCAAATTGCCGAGGGGGTTTCAAGCCTTTCAGAGCAGCAAAAGGTGTGTTTGCTCCCCTCAGCTGCTCTCAGTTACAGCTTGTCAGACAATCACAGAGGGCACACAGGGGACGTTGCTGGGACATGACTTCTTTCATTCTCTCAGGGATTCTCTTTCCACTCTGTCTTCAGTTGCAGCAGCCAAGGCAGGAGAGGAACTGTCTGACAAAGGTTTCATTGACACAAGTGGATGATTTTTGCTAGAAAGCACTTCCTTCTCAGCCGAAGGCTTTGAAGTGTTGTCTTTGTTCTTTCAGGCTTGCTATTTTTTTTTTCCCCTCTTTAAAAATGATAGACAAAATACTTGAAAGTCATCTTTCAGTCCAGACAGAATAACAGGAGCAGCAACAGAAACCCTTCATTTGAAAAGGTGTCATCCTGCTCAAGCGATGCATTTGAAATATCATTTTCTAATCCTTGTTAAGAAAACAGCGCCTTAAATAATTGAGAAGTGCTGGTTGAATTCTAAACCATCATTTGCTCTTCAAGTTGTCTTCTTCCTTCTGTGGATCTCAGCATGCCCTGACTGCTGGCTCTGATCTTTGTCCTCCTTTCATGTGGCTTTGGCTTCGCTATCTGCAGAATAGATTCACACGAATGAACTCCCTGGAAAGGGCAGTGAATCAGCATCCAAAGGTGCCATTGTGAGGCATGGGATTATAAATAAATCTGGTTTGTAATAACTGAGCAGTCTGGTGGATTTGGAGTTTCCAAAACCTGAAATTCTGTTGTTTCTTATTTTGCTCCTCAGCACCGAATGTTGTAAATGCCTTGGTGTAGAGACCTGGTTCTCCATGGCTGAATAAATGGAAATTTCACTCTTGCCCTCGCTGGTGAAAGGGTCAGATGTGTTTCAGACACTGCGGGATCAGGAGGTTCCAGGTGAGGAGGGAAGTGATAAGGTACAAAAACCTGGGAAATTGTCACAGGAACCCCACAAAGTGCCCCTGGGTAAATCCCTTCAAATCCAGCCAGGCTAATTGTGCCTCTCCATCTGCTCTGAGGCCTTTTCCCATCTCCCTGAGCTTCACAACAGAGCTGGGCGAGATTTTAGAAACTGAATTTTCAACAAAGTGTTCACCCACAATTTCCTAAATATATCATTAAAGTAATATTTAAAAAAAGGATTCTTTTTAGTGTGGCTGCCACTGATGGGAAGCCCATCTCACTTCTGCTGAGCTGAATTTTCCTTTGGTCTCATAACTGGGATAACTTAGAGGTCAGTCTTTATGATCTGTAAAAAATCAGAGTTCTTGGGATTTATAGGAAAAAAAAGACAATTCTTTACTCCCTGCTCTTTCTGCTGCTCCTCTCCCTCCTTCAGGACTGCAGTAGCAGAGGAAATCAACCCCAATAAAGCAGCCTGAACGCTGCTTTTTTTCAAATCCCCATTCTTAGCCGAGGCAATGCTCAGCTGGAAGCCCAATAAACCCTTTGAAGCTGTAATTTGCGCCCATTCTTTTAAAGCCTTTTCCCATTTTAAATATTAGTATAAAAAGGGGATTTGAGGAATCGGGATCGCCAAAGCAAACATTTGACACGCTGTTATATTAGACTTATAGAATCGAGAGCTCGGGCACATGAACCCGAGCTGCTGCTGGGCTGGGGAGCTGCTCTTAGTCCTGCAGGAAGGACAGAAATGATGGAAAAACTCTGTTTCTGTATGCTTGGACTCAACGTTGTTAAAAAAGGAGGAGAATTGCACCAAGGTGGGATGGCAACAAACTGTAAAAAGAAAATCCTTCTATTCTAGGATGGAGGATATTGGCTGATTTGTGTCTTTCAGCACAACCCCGGTGACACTGGCACACTTTGCTGGGCCACAGATATTTATGTTTGGGTGTTGTCATGGAAACTCGCCGGGCTCAGAGGTTCCTTTGGGTTCTGCTTCTGAAAGGTGACACCCTGAGCCCAAATCCCAGACCTCAGGGAGGCTTTCACTTTATGGACCAGAGCATGGAAAGCTCAGTCCCCTCCCCAGGACTCAGCTCCTGGATTTGGGGAGCTGGCAGATGGATGTCACAATTCCCATGGCAATAAACATGTGTTTGGTGTGCAGAGGGTTTAATAAAAGTCACTTTTCTGCATCTCTCCCTCTCTTTTTCTCCCTTTTTTCTGTTTTTTTGGATGCCAGGAAGGCTTCTCTTAACTTTTGGGATCAATCTCCCCATCCAATTCCCTATTTTGGAAAGTCTGGTGGAAACCTATCTTTAAAATCTTTGTTCCCCTTGAAATTTCCACCGAATTAAAAAACTCTCGGGATAAAAAGGAAAGGGAGAAGAAATCCACAGCAGCCTGGTTTCTTTCGGCTTCCAGGTAAAACATTCCACATGTCCAAGGTGAAAAGCAAGGCCTGATGCTCTGTGTTTGTCATCTCCACTTGCAGATCCAACACTGCAGCCTTGTGTTCCTGCTGGAAAGAAAAACAAACGGAGAACAATGGGAGAAACCCCAGAGCCTAGCCTGGAGTGGGGCTGGGGGGGAATTCTGTCATTTCCCAGCCCCAGAGCTGGGATTTGGGGAGCACGGGGCTTGGGCACTCCAGGTCTGACAGGAATCCAGGATTTCAATCCTTCCTTAGGAGTTTCCAGGCTCCCTGGACTCAATTCTTACCTGGAATATAACTCTGGATCCATGGAGAGGGAAGATGAGGGAAAGTGTAAATGAGTTTATTTCTGAAGGCAGAATTTGGAAAAAAACCCACCAGGCTAAAAGAAAAGAGCAAATCCAAAGGATATATTCAGTTTTCTGGCTGAAGAACAAAGGAAGAGTTTTAAATAAATCCCTGAATTTAATGAGTGATACCAAAAGTGCTGCTTGGCTGCTTCGCACGAGGCTCACCTCAGCAGAAGCAGATTTCCCTGGAAATTAAAAAGTTAAAATACAAAAAAGGAGTCCTGCATGTGCCTATAAGATGCTGCTTCCCAAAAAAAAATCGCATTTCCCAGTGCCCAGGACATGCTGGAAGCACGGAGGGGCCGAATGGAACCTCCACTCACAAACGTGGCGCTGTTTTCCCTTCGCTCGTGGCATAAATCATAGGAGAGAAAAAAAACCCTGTTAGCACAGAGCTCAGGTTTGTTTATTTTTTTGCCAGCTGCAACATGCTACCCTCTTAGGGGATCATGGAAAACCAGGGCTGCAGCGACATGTCAAACCCAACCTGGGCTCTGGCCCCTCTCAATGAATTACAACCTTGTCAGGAGCCCATTATCCACATCCATATATACATTTCTACATCCAGAGATGGAGGAGTTTTGGTTTTTTTTTTTTTTTTCAATTAAGGCCGGGGGTTTTTTTATCAAATCAAATACCTGCACACTAAATTATATTCCTGGTGCCAGGCTGGCTCTGCCTCCCTCAGCCCAGGGACACAGGGGGTTTGTTTGAGTGACTGGGGAGGTCCCGTGGAGCTGAGGAAACGCCGATTGACCTTCCCAACGTGTTTTGTTTTGGGAATATTTGGGAATATTTACCACAACACGTCCCAGCGCCGCTGCCTTAATGGTAAAAAGCGTGGAGGCCTGGGGTGCTGGGAGAAGGAAGGAAGGGCACTCAGTAATCAGCTGCAGCCATCCGAGATGTTTGCTCATCTGTTTTCTGAAGCCAGTTTGTTGTGTTTATTAATAGGCCTTGAAATGCCAAGGGGAAGGTTTAAGGTGAACTGAAAATGCCATATGTTGCTCTGGCATGGAAGCTCCTTTTGTGCTCGCTAAAATTAGTGGGGTGCTGGCTTTGCCCTCTTCCTGCACCTCCTCCCTCGCAGGAAAGGATGCTGTTGTTGGTTTAGAAGAGGTCAGAAATCTCAGCGAGTTAAACTAATGAAGATTTACTGGAGGTCAGTTTAATTGTGGCCCAGCGCTGGTCATGGTCAGATGCAAAATACTCCGCACAATAATTTTTTTTAAAAATTAAGAAGCTTTGCTTTTCCATGGAGGAAAAGGGGAATAAAAGTTATGAACAAAAAGCATTTTTACACCCAGCTCTGCAAGCAGCCAGATGGTTCTGCTGTCACTGTGACCTTGCAGGGGAAGAATTCCACACAGGACAACTTCAGGCAAATTAAATTGAAATACAGCACCTCTGTCCCCAGCAGTTTGATCCTGCAGTGTATCCTCACAGGAGGAAAAACCTGTCCCTGCTCAACAACCCATCCAGTGCCCGCTGGCATCCAGCCCTCCTTTGTGTCCTTCCCAGGAGCTTTAGGGTTTGGAGAAATCCAGCAGGACCGGGGTGTTTCGGGAGGTTTTGTCTCATGACAAGTTCATCCAGTCCAAGAAGTCAGAGCATCCTTGAGATCTGAGGTCTTACCCAACCTCCCCAGCAGATGCAAATCCTTCAGGGGAGAGAAACTCACAAGGAGCAAGTCCTGCCCAACCCCTCTGGTGCCTCATTGTCCTCCCTGCTCCGAGGGGGACGAATCAGCCACTCCAGGAACGGCCCAGAGACAAAACCTTAACCATGCGTATCATTTAATTGCATCGCAGCCCTTATTAAACGAGGCACAGAACATAAAGGTGGCCTGCTTCGATTTTTGATGCAGATATTATGGAAATTTCTATCCCTGCTTCTGCCAATCTCGTGAACCCCCTCAGCTTTCTGAACGGTTTCCAAGCTGTCCCCCTTGCCCAGGGTGGAATTCTTTGTCCTTTTGTTCTGGTTTTGCCTGTTGCACCCCCAGAGTGTGTTTTCTGTGCTGCCCTTTTCCTGCAAGCCAAGGACTGAATCCGGCCCTGGGTTTTTTTGGCTGCTGGAAGAAAAGTTTGTTTCTGAGGTGAAAAATTTGCCTTTTAAATTTCTGCGCAGTTCATACCCAGATTATAATTCATAGCCGGGGCTGAATACCAAATAACCCTGTTCCTCATTTCCACAAATATCCTGAGAGAGTGAGGCAAGGGAAAACCCTGGCCTCAATCCAATGCTGTTCGAACCCCAAATCAATGGCATTTATGTCAAGGTTGGATTTGGCCTCTTCCATCTTTCGTTTCAAAGCTCTCAGAGTAACAGAATATAAATATTGCATGATGCCCCAGAGCTGCCCCAGCAAATGGCTCCAAGATGCATCTTTCCTCCTCGAACAAGGCAAATATTGTGAAATGGAGTCTCCAGGAGAAAGACTGGAAAAGCTGTTAGCGACTGCTCCTGATGCTGTGTGCTCCAAGTTATTGTGGAGACGAAAACTTGGAGGAGAAACTCCCAACATGAACCAGAAACTCTTTTTTGGCACCACCAGAACAATCAGAGGTGGCTGTTTCCATGATGCATCATTAAAAAGGTTTCGTCAAACTTAAGTCCTGCTGGTTCCACGCTGTCTGTTATCCCAAGAATTTTCCATAACAAAGGAAAAGAAGGAAATATGAACTTTATTGGAAGGGAGACACGCTCGCTGGAAATTCTGCCGAAGAGTTTTCAAGGCAGTTGAACGAGATTTGCCATCTCCTGGGAATCATGGTTTATTCCTGCTCTGTTCCCTGTTTTCCAGTGGAATGGGAACAGCTCAGGGGTTTTAATTATGGAATAATCACCAGGCGTGCTCATGCTGATGGTGATTCCTGTTGGGATGCCAAGCAATGAGATGTCCTTGCAAACCCCATCCCACCATCCCTGGTCTTCCATGCCAAAATAGGCACCAAGCACAGGTTTAACCTCCATTTTGGAATCATTGCTCCCTGGGACTGAAATTTTGGGATAAAACACATGGATTTCACCTGAATCCCTAGGGATGCCAAGCTCTGGTTTGTAGGATACCTGTGGTGTGTGACACGTGGTTGTGATTTCTCCATCAGTGCTGGAGTTGCTGTTCCCTGTGCCATTCTCCTGACACGTCATTAATAAACAGGGAATTTCATCCCTGATTTCCACGGTGTCCTGCTGAAAACCACCTGGGTTTCACTTTTCAGCAGCGTTTAAAATGAAGAAAAGAAGAAGGCGGGGGCTGAACGCCGTGGTTGTGTTTGAACTGGGATCAGTCTTGTTGAATAATGGATCAATCAGGTTGCAATGAGCATCCAGCTTGGGAAAAATACAACTGGAAATTCAGATTCCCAGGGGTTGGGAAGGATTTTCCAGCATTACCTTCCCAGGCAGGAACCTTTCACTAAGCAGGGCCTTGCCCAAATCTTTGTTGCCACAGTAGGATATGCATTGATCCTTTATTATTTCTTATCCATGGAGATGGAGAACAATTCATTCCCTGAATTTAAAGCCCTAGCTTGAATTCTTCCTGTTCTTCCTCACTTTGGCTGATCAACTCCAGTTCCCTCCACTCTCCTGTCTCTCATTTCCCAAACTGCCCGACCTGATCTCGCCAATCCAGCTGATTTTTGGAATTGATCCTTTTCCAGCCGCTGTGACAGGAGGCTGCCTTTGCCAGCAGGTGTCACCATAAGAGAGCGATCCGCAGGAAATGGGAATTCTGTCCCTGCGCTGTCCCTGCTCCCCATCCCATTGAAACTCCCATTCCACAGTGACTTAGCCCCGGTTTGGAACATAAATAAGGCCTGAAAGAAAGCGGGAGATTCCCGAGAAAAGGGAATCACGCCGGGTTTGGAAAAACTCGGCAGAGTTATCAGGGATTTTATGGAGCGGCGGCAGCAGGGTGAGGATTTGGGATGGCAGATCCTCTGGATCTGCGTGTTCCTCAATTCCTGCGGGTGCAGCAGCTGGGAGCTCCAGCAGCTTTTCCTGCTGCCCTGAGCCACGATTTCTGTGTGCCCTGAGCTGAGTTCTGCAGCTCCTCAGACCCAGAAATTTGCAGGAAAGCTCAGGGAAACCTCCCAGCTGTGCGGTGAGCTCTCATGGAATTTATTCCGGGGCTAATCAACGCACGAGTGAGGATCTCCTTGTTTTCCTGCTCTTCCCTTTGCCTTGCAGAGGGATTTCAGTCAAACATCCCCCAGACCCCCAAAGGGTGTCTGTCCAAAGGATTGTCAGGAGAGGCTTCAAAAAACTGGATTTTTCCCCAAATTCCGTGCTTTTCATGACCTGTGACTCTGCAGAGGGGTTTTAGGGTGGTTCTTGGTCATCTTTGTGGAGTCTGGATGGCTACAGGACAACCCCAGTCCCCAGGACTGCCCCACGCCAGAGGGTCTGAGAAAGCCTTTTTGGATTTCTCTTTTCTTGCATAAATATTGGAAATAAAACCCGCTGCAAACTGAAGGATTAGTATTTAGCTCTTTATCTAAATACACTCCGTCCCCCCCCCGCCCCCTCCCCAAAATAAAATAGCGTTGTTTGAAATTTCCAGGGAAGCTTAAGGCCTGAAGCATTGGGTGAGATGTAAATTTCTTAAAATATTTATCCATCCATAAGTGGCTACATATTTGACATTATTATAGGGTTTCTCAGTGTTCCATTTTATTAAAAAATATTTATTTGGTTTCTAAGATTACTGCTTCTCTGACCACAGAAAATTCAATTACCGAAAACTGCAGCTATCAAATTGGTTGAAAATAAATAGCCTTTTATCCAAACCTGGCATGGGCTGGTTTACTTTTAATACGTAGCCATAAAAAAAGAAGCTCTTTCCACAGAGAGCCAGTTGGTTACAGAGCGAGAAGCCAAGGAATACTTTGCATCATCAGGTTTTATTTAAAATAAGGGAGGGAGGGGGGTAGAAAATAAGTCGTTATGAGACTAATTAGCAGCTCGTTTTTCTCT
>VZRM01004503.1:380491-392846 GCA_013397955.1 Grantiella picta | reverse complement strand
TTTTTTTTTTTTTTTTTTTGTTTGAATAAGAGACGGGAGATCTCTCAAGGCGTTTCTTTTGTTACCATAAGTAAGTTTTGATTCACAATAGGCAGGTAACGATCCCGAGTGTTTCCTACCTGTGAGGTTTAAAGGAAGCATTGAGTTTGGAAATGGTAAAGAATAGAAATTAGTGTGCCAGAAATCACCTGGGAGGGTTTATTAATTGATTTTCATCTTCAACATCGCTGTCTCAAAACCTGCAGAGGTTTCTCAGTGAAGGAGGAACCCGAATGTGGATAAAGGATTTGCGATGTTTATTCATTGATTTTCATCTTCAGCATCACTATCTCAAAACCTGCAGGAGTTTCCAGTGAAGGAGAGATAAAGGATTTGTGATGTATATTAATTGATTTTCATCTTCACCATCGCTGTCTCAAAACTTGCGGAGGTTTCTCAGTGAATGAGGGACCCGAGTGTGGATAAAGGGTTTGAGATGTTTCCCTCTCTCAAAACCTACAGAGGTGAAGGAGGGACGCGAGTGGGAATAAAGAATTTGTGATGCAGGGGAAATCCTTGTTGTCTGCTCATCCCTCCAGCCACAATCTCACAACGCTCTTGCCAAGGCCAGACAAACCAGAAGGGCAGCAAATCTAAAAAACACCTTTATCACCACCAAACCGGGCTGAGAATTCCTCAACTTTAACTTGCCTAACAGCCACCAGGCTGCCTCTCCAGGCCCTCGAGGTCCTTTCCACGCGGTGCCCACGTCTGTCAGCCGCGGCCGAAGGGCATCAAAGGCTGGAATGCGAAGCATCCTCGCCCTGCCCGGCAGGAGCTGCGCGCTAACAGGAGCTGTTGGCGCTGGGGCGGCGCGGAGCCCCCGCTGTCCCCAGATCAAGGATGCTGCTGAGAGATGGCACCGCGGCCGGGATGCTCCTGGCCCGGGGATGAAAAGCCGGGAGATCAAAGCTGGGGGGAAATGGAGATAACGCCGTGGTTCTCCCAAAAATCCGAGTTTAAAGGGTTTAAAGCGGCCAGCGCTCACCTTCCAGGGGAGGTGAAGAGCTGGTGAGGTTAAAAGAGGAACAGAAACGTGGCAGGATTAAAAATCTCACGGTTTATCGCTTTGGAAAGACATCTCAATTCCGTAGAAGATCGATGGGGAAATTGGACAGCTGCTGAGATGGGGAAGAATATTCCCGTGTCTCCCACTGGGCACAGGGAGAGAATCTCAGTTATAACCATTTCCTCGAAAACTGGGAGCGTTTGTAGCTCCTGTTGTCTGAGTTTTCATGCTTTGGGAATGCACAAGAGGAGGATTACCTGGAGAGCTTGGCCGGAGCTTGTGGGTCAAGGCAGCGACTTGGGCTTTTTCCCAATTTACCCCTTTAGGTGTCACCTAAATCCCCTCAGCCCTTCCAGCTGCCGAGCAGGGACATCACAAAGGGTCTGCCAAGTTTATTAAAGCGAAATAACACTTCGAGAGGGCTTTGAGAAGGTTTTGTGAGGAAAGGACTCACTTAGGGGTGAAGAATAGCTGGCTGCTGTTGCGTGGATGTGGTTTTGCAGGTCTGTACACACATCCCATTGTGCACAAAAGCCATTTATTTGTTTAAGGCCGTTGCTGAGTGCATTGTGTGACACGGAGCCATCCAGAGAGGCTGCCCCAGCCAGAACTGCAGGCAGAACAGAGCCTGGACCTGCACTGTAATCCCCTTTCTGATGCGATTTCCCAATTGCAAAGTCTCCCTGAGCTCAGAGTGTGATTATGGAAGATAAAACACCCATGGCTCTGCCGCAGCTTTTCCAGGAGCTTTTTCCCCAACTTCCCTGGAGGAGAACCAACTCTCCCTGCTCCCTGCAGAGCCTGGGAGCTGCCATGCTGCTGAAATGTAGTTTAGGGATAAAATGCAGTTGAGGTATCTGTAATGGATCCTGCACTCAAAGCCAATAGAGCATGAGCTCAGCAATCAGTTGTCAGCCCATAAAATCTCTGTTACCTTTCCTTTCTTTCCCTTTTTTTAAATTTTCCTATGGTTCTTAAAGCGACGGTGTGAGGGAAAGTTTGGAAATTACGGGAGCAGCTCCCCAGATTTGTGTAGCAAATGGAAATCAAAGCCTGTTGCAATTTTCTGTCAGGCTGGGTGACTTCAGCAATGTCCCCACTGTCCCACTCAGGCTGAGCCTAAAGCTCCTCACTCCCACTCTTGGCTTGTGCCTCCTGACCAGCAGTAAAACAACATCACTGCAGCAATCCCTGGAAGTGTGTTGGTCCAAAAAACCTCCTGTATTTATATATATTTTGAATGTCTGCTTCCAGATAACGCTGCTCCCCTCGTTTTAAAAACCCTGCCTTGAATAAAGAGCTTCTTTGGGAGCTTTTTAAAATGTGAGCTAGTGCTTAAATGTTGCCTTGGTAGCAGAGACCCTTCGTGTTCCAGGGTTCCTACAAACACCACATTGACTGTGGCCCCACTTTATATTCTCACTAAATCAAGGTAAAGTTTTTTAAAGCCCAATTCATATTAAAAAATTTCCCTGCGGGTGTGAAGTGATTTTGACAGAGGCGCTGCTCACACCAAGAACCCTCCAGACTTGTGGCCTCAGAGCAGAGAAAGGAAAAAAAATATAGCTTGGGGTGGGGACAGGAGGTAGAAATAGTTGAGAGGACCCTTTGGTCTTTAATTCATGTCAGAAGAGCCCCAGCTGTCACCCAGCACTTGTCCCAGATTTATGGATCATCTGTTTTGTTAATGCTTGTGGATCTCTTGCTGAACATAACCCTTCTGGAGGGTTTTTTTCCTGATCAAAGGCTGCTCGAGTTATAAATGTCCCTGTGATAGCTTGAGGTTTCGCTGAGAAGAAGCTGCATTGATGGAAGGGTTCTCGGGGTGCTCGTGAAGCCGTATATCTTCATTTTAATTTTATATATATTGAACAATCTGGGCTTTAAAAGAACCATCTGATGGATTTCTGGGATGAATGTGACCATGTGGAACGAGGCTGCTTGTTCATTGTCAGTATTACCTGAAATCCTGAACTTGTAAATATTCCCAACATTTTGCCTTGAATTCCCTCACAAGTGAGGTTTTATCGAGTTTATACCTGTGTGCCTGCAGGTGAAGATTTCAGGTCAAATGCAAATAAAGCAGAGCAGGATTAGAAGCTCGTGTAGCTCATGAAGTGACAACTGCTTCTTCACCTTTCCTGTTCAAAACCTGCCCAGTCTGAGGTGATTATTTGAATGGAATTAAAGGCTGTTGGTGGATCAGCAGCTGCCAGGCACATGTGTGTCCTCTGCCCTCCCTGGGTCACCTTGGTGGCTCAGCTGAGCTTTTCCTGCACCATTCCAGCAGCAGCTTCCAGCCAGGCTCTGGGGATTGGAGAAAACAGCAGATTTTTGATTCACTGTCCTCTCTTCTGTAAACACAGCTTGCAAAAGGGAGGAGTTTCGCTATTCCTGCAGAATTCTGCGCGCAATATTGGATTTCTGCGCTCCTGGGCCGGACAAAGCCTGGAGGTGTGTGGAGCTGAACGTTTGCCAGAAGCATCTCAGTTACAAATGAAGTGTCTCACACGGGCCTGAGCTGAGAGAGCACTGCTCACCCAAGGGAATGGCAGCTGGGAGGTGGAATTTTCCAATCGTGGAATCATGGAATGGTTTGGGTTGGAAGGGACCTTAAAATTCATCTCATCCCAACCCCTGCCATGGGCAGGAACATCTTCCACCATCCCAGGTTCCTCCAACCCGGCCTTGGGCACTGCCAGGGATTTGCAGAACCTGGGATTTTGGGACACATCTGAATTGTTTCAACTTTTAACTGAGAATTCAAAAAGTCTTGATGGTTCCTTCAACTTCTGGATGGAAACTTTGCCAAGGATGGAGTGAGGAGGCAGGAAGCTCGTGTCCCCTTGCGGGGTAATTAGGCTAATTAGGCACATTCCTGTAAGGCACATCCCTTGTCCTGGAGCCGGGGAGGTTTGCTACAACATTTGGAGAGTTTCTGTGGGATATAAAACTGGGATTTGGAAGTGATTTCAGAGGAGGAATCCCATGGTTCAGCTCACCAAGCAGCACGGGTGAGTTTGCTGGAGTTGTTCCCTTGGGAATATTCCCAACACCCCGAGGAATGAGCATCCCAAAACAAGTGCATCCACAGATGATCCCAAACCACAGAGTGAAGCTCCACACCTCAGCCAGCCCTAATTCTAGCCTTCTCCAGATTCAGATTTGAGGTTTTCTCATTATAGAAGAGACAGGCCAACGGCAGCTCCCAGCCTCGGCTTGGAATACTCGGAAAAGGCTGCAGCGTTCCGAGATCTTCGGAGCAAAGGTGTTAATTTTCATCCATTTTTAGAAAGGCATGATTATTGCTGGCCTGACCGTTTTATGCCCAATGCTTTAATTACTTGAGAACAAACTGCTGGACACAATTCCCACAGCAGCTGAGCGATACTTTGGAAGCCAAATATTCTGGCAGGAGAGGGGATTGTTTTGTGCGAGAGAAGGAAAGGGGCAAAGAGCACTCTGTGAAAAACTAAAATCATGGCCCAGTGTCCACCCCACCGCTCACCAGGAATCCGTGCAGAATTTCAGCTGAGATCTGCGTTTTAGGGGCGAATTTGGACGTTTTATTGCTGCTTTAAAGTGCATGCAGAAAGATAATTTTCCTTTAATTCCAAGTCACATTACACCCAGCCAAGCCTGGTGTCATTTTACAGACATGAAAACATAGAAATTCTCTTCTCAGATTCCCTGTTGTTTATTGGTGAGGATTCTCCTTTCTTTTACAGCAGCAGTGGGGAGGAATTCATTGCCTGAGCTGTTTTTATTGATATTATTTATGGTCCTCCTTCAGTGTTTGTTAATCTGAAATCAGATAACAAACTCTGTCCCATCTGATTTAAGGGCATGGATAGATAAGAAAAGAGAAAATAGCTGTAGCATCTAAGATAATAATTCATAATTATTAAGCTTTGCGCATTTCTGAGGTTGGCAACATTCTCAGGGCGGTTCAAAGGTTTTATCCTCATTTTATCTGTTCCAAATAACGGGATTTTTTTCGACTTTCTATTGAATTGGATGAGACCCTCTAGAAAAAAATTAATGTTAAGATGAGCCTGCAGTTTTGCTGCTGTCAGGCTGACAAGAGGAACCCGTTGAAGTGTGTGTGGGGATGAATAATACTGGGATTACATTTGATCTTCTGCGTTTCTCACAATGTTATCTGGAAAGCTGGGAGCAAACATTTTAATCTTTGCTGGCGAATCAAGAAACACTGGGAATGGGGTTTGCTCAGGGCGCAGATGGAGCTTTGGAGTGTGAAATGATGCTGTGCTGTCCACAGAAATCTGCAGAAATACCCAGTTCTCCGTAGGGTGAAGTGAAAAATAAACCCATATATTAATTTCTGGTATTAATACAACTTTTTCTCCAGGAATCTTGCTAGAATTCCTTTAAAAGGGTATGGAATGATCCCAAAGTGTGCATTCAAGGTTGGTATTGCTCTCCTCTTCAGAAGGAAACATGAAGAAAAGGGAAACTGAGGAATTTCAAACTAAAAATCAGAAAAATCAGAAATAGAGATTAGAGAATAGAGCAAACTCCAAGGTTTGTTTCTCCTGCAGTGAAAACCAGTGTGTTTCTCTGTCTGGGTCCAAAGCAGCTCACAATCAAATTTCCAGGATTTTTCATGGAAATGTTCCAGCCGGGAAGCACAGAGGGAACATGTACAGACAGCAAAGGATGGAGAAGGGGTGGTAAACTCCCTAATAAATCTGCCAGTAGGAAAGGCCCTTGGAAGGAGCTGGGTTTGTAGCTGTCTCCAACTACCACATCCCATCTTTTAACAGCATAAATAGCTGGGCTTAAAACTCGATTTCTCCCCTGAAAATGTTAAATTTGCTGGCATAAGATGGCAGCTTTTGACAGTGGAATATGGGGCCATTCCTTTAGATTTACAGTCTCCAGGTCCATATTCCCTTGAAGATTAAACCTTCATTAAGTTCCCCCTTTTTTCCCCTTGATTTCCTGCCTTTTGCTCACATCACACTCTTAACTTTCATAAGCACTCCTGGGTTTAGTGCTTTAATAAAAACAGCTTTGGTGGAGGTTTAAAGGCCCTTCAGATTCCCTCCAAACCCTTTGGAAATTCCCCCCTAAATCAGTAATCCAACCTCCCTTCCCCATCCCCTGCCTCCCACCATACATCTTCATTAAGAAGCATCCAGAAGGAATCATCCTGCAATTTAAGCAATCGCACCGAGGCTCGATTTTCTCTTTTTCTCTCCTTTTCCTCGGGTTTTTCCTCCACTTCTCCTCCCTTTTTTTTCTCCCCATTGTTATGACTAGACAGAGGATCACACTGAGTGCATTAGCCAGGCTCTGACTCAGGACACCTACTGCTCGGAATGCCATTGCTCCCTGCAAGGGAAGGGCTGAGCCCTCCTCTCCTGCAGCCCTAACCTCTCTCCTTGGCCATATTTCTGCCCCAGGAATATTTTGCTGGCAGCTCCAGCCAGGCAGCGTTGGAGAGCTGCGGTAGTTTGTTGTCAAAATGAAAAATGGTTCAGTGCAAAAGGTCCCCGAGCCGGGATGCGAACAATCAAGGAGCACTAAGTCAAGCGTTTGACAAGGAACTTTGGTCTTGCTGTTAAATACCACTTAATATTGTCCTGCCCGATAATCCCTGCTGTTTAACAGCCCTGGAATCATGGCTCAGGGATGGCATCCTGCCTTTGCTGAGGGGGAAAAAACCAACCAGATGTCAGGGATTTGCCGGCAGAGGGAAAGATGTGTCTTTTAATAGCCGGCGGGAAATTGAGATGTTGGGAAAAGGAGAGGGTTGAAGGCGTGTTGTGGTCTTGGTTGTGCTTTGGGGTTTGTGTCCAGAATGGTCAGGAGTGTTGCAGCTCCAGCTGAGGTGAAAATTGAGGAATTTCCACCTCTCGTGGAGCTCACATGTACTGGGAGCAGCCCTGGAGCATCCCTGCCTTTATTGGGAGTGGAACTGGAAAATGTTGCTGTTATCACCTCCATCTCTAGAGCTTCACCTCAAAAAATCCTTCCCGGAGGGAGAAGTTGTCTTTTCCAGGGAAGATTTGTTGCCTGCAGGCCATGACCTCTCCTGCATCCCTGCTTTAACTGCTCCTGCTCAGATAAACCGCTGATCTTGAGGGCATTTTCCTCCTTGCCTCTCAATCCCTGATCTGCAATCCCTCCCCCTTGCTCTCTTTTCATGTGCTTTTTTGGTGGTTGGCTTCTTTTGGTAACTCATTTGTATTTTTCATTTTTATTTTAATTTTTTGTATAAATAATAATCTTTATTTTTGTGAGTTTGGTCCCATTCTGAACCTCAACTCCTGCATCATGAACTGTGTGCTGGGCAGAGATTCCTCAATAAGTTGATAGGAGATGAACAGACCATTGACCTCGAAGTCCAGAGGACATTTCTTCATTCCCAGATTTAATAATTTAATTCATTGTCTCAAGAGTATTATTAAAATACTATTAGTTGCGCTTCCATCGTTATTTATTATTAACTTTAAACTGAGCAATAACTAATTTATAAATTTACATATCAATTTATAAATTTGCACATCAATTTGGTGGAATTTCCGTGTGCTGCTCCTGCATCAGGAATCAGCAAATCCCTTGAGTAGATCGACCTCAAGATTTGTAGGATGCACTTGCTTGAAATCCATAAATTGATACAGAGATTTTTCAATATTGCTTTTTTCTTAGAGTTTATCTTGGAAAATTATTATTATTATTATTATTATTACTATTACGTCTCTCCTTTTAAAGAGATTTCTTGCTGTCATGATTTTAGCTGCACACCCCAAACCTTTGGTATAGAAAAGCAGGAGAAAACTCCCTGGAAATGGAAAACAAAGCTAAATGAACCCAGTTCTGCCACAGAAAATTCTGTTCTTTTAACCTAAACCTTTCCCCTTGCGCTTGCACTAGATGAGAATGGGCCTTAAATAAAAAGAAAATAAGTCTAAATCGTTTTCTCTTTGGAATTTGTCATGGGAACATTACAACACGGGAACAGAGTAAGCAGGGAATCACTGCTGATTCTGCCATAAAAATAAATAAACCACTGAATCAATTTAAAACACGGAAGGAACAGACAGAATTTGCTGTGATCTGTCTCGAAAATCATTTTTTCCCTATTTAATTCTCCAAATAAGTGACAGAAATTCACTTTGAGAGCGAAGAAAAGCCTAATTTTCATCCAGCAGCGACCTATCCCTAACTTTCCGCCGAGAGGGAGACTCGGTTTGTTTTTTTCCCCTTCTCCTGATGCAATCCCAGCCCGTGCTCTCCACGGGAGCTGAGCTCTGCTTCAACTCTGCTCAGCTTTACGAGGCTCTGCCTCCCTCGGCCGATGAGCCCCGAGGGAGAGCTGGAAATGGAGCTGGAAATTTATGGCTGAGCGAGGAAATGATCGTCTGCCAGGCGCGGGGATCGGCTCAGATCTGTCAGATCTTGTCAGGGACAGAGCCCACAGCTCTGGGGTTGGGTTTCTCCATGGATTGGGAGTTGATCCCAATCCTTGGGATGGATTTCTCTGGGCCTTCCGGAGATGAGGTGGAAATTTGGTTTGGGATTTCTGCTGGGAGTGTTGAGATCAAGGAATGAAAGTGCTAATTATTAGTCATTAGATGCTGCTTCACACTGGTATGCTCCTTTCAAGCACAAATTGAGTTTTAGGACTTTTAAAGAATTCGAAAAAATTATTTGTATTTCCTACACTTTGAGAATAAATAGGAAATACAAATCTAACACTCAAATAGAGTTTTTTTTACCCTGTAGAATTTTGATAACCACATGAAAAGACATGAGCCCCTCTTTCTGCCATGTTGGGCACCACAAAATGAAGACCTCCTTTTGCCTGCTCCAGAGAAAAGTTTATCTGCACCTTCAGGACTTGTAACTCTGCAGCAGAAAGACCAAAACTAGAGTAAGTATATGCCACTTACAAGAAAGTTACTCCAGAATAATAATAATTCAGTTTGGGATTTCCTGGGTGATTTTTCAGTCTGGGATTTCCTGGGTGAGTCCAGTTTGGGGGTTTGATGTGGGAAGAGGAAAAGGTAGGAATGGGATGTGGAGCTGGGAGTTCTCTATGTCAGCTGGATTGGGAGCTGGGCAGTGCTTGGTGGGTTTTCCCAGGTGGAATTACATCCTGCCAGGACCTGGAAGGATGGAATTACACCTGGACCAGGACCTGAGCCAGGCTGTGGATGGGATGAGGTGTCACTGGGACACTTGAGGGATTCCTGGGAACTCAGCCTGTCCTGCAGATCTGGATTCTCCAGCTTTCCCACCACACAGGAGGTGGAAGGGCAGACGAGCAACCCCAGTGGCATTTCTAGGACTTTCTAGCTGATCATTCCCTAAACAGCCACTTCCAACAGCCAAGGGAGCAAAAAAACCTCCTTAAACTGCCGAAGTTAAAGCTCCAAAATCACCTGTGGTGTCCACAGCCCACCTGGAAACGCCAACCCCAGGAGAGCCCTGCATTCAGCAGTCAGCCTGTGGCTGGAAAAGCCCAGGAGAGTTCCAGGAAGGCAGAAATATCCATCCCTGTTTTTCCCAGGACTTCCCAGGAATGGATGTTCTATCAGCAGCTGGAGGGTTATTAATGCAGCATGGTCACAAGCCAGTGGAAATGTCTCGCTCTGGATTAACAAATGAGGTTTCCAGGATCACTCTGGATTGAAGCCCAAAGCTTTGCCTTTTGGGTTGTCAAACCGAGCTCCTTCGAAGCTGCTGTGGTTGTTTCCCTCTGGTTTCTATCATTAGCTGTGGAAATTTCAGGATGTCAAGGCTGTGGGCAGCCAGGGTGCAGTGGAACTTTGTCCTCAATTCTTCTCCATCTGACAGAGTTTGCTCTTGAGGAATGCTTCGCAAAATTCTTGTGGTGCAAG
This sequence comes from Grantiella picta, assembly GCA_013397955.1. Lineage (NCBI taxonomy): Eukaryota > Metazoa > Chordata > Aves > Passeriformes > Meliphagidae > Grantiella > Grantiella picta. Next base: position 382,925 of record VZRM01004503.1, on the reverse strand, counting down.
AGTAGAAAACAGTAAATCAGAGTTCTGGGCTCCTGCACTCAATTCTTTCATCTCCAACTATTCTATCTTCTGACATGTCTCAAAAAGAAATAGAAAATTACCTCATTATGTACTTTCTCAAAAAAAAAAAAACCACCAAAATTGATTTCTGGACTCTTCCAAATTCTTCTTCTTTATTGTCTGGGAAGTTCCCTGTTCTTTTCCATCTGGCCAAGTGACTCCAGGAAAAGCACTCAGCTCATTTTTAGTACTCAGTTTTTCAGCTGCAAGGAAAGCGATTGGATCGTTCTCAAAAATGATAGGAAAACCCCAAGGTTTGCTGGAATCAAACTCTCAGCAGTGTGGTTGGAAAGGAACAACTTTCTCTCATCTTCTTTGGAAAGTTATGGGCTCTGAGGGTCGCTCTAAATCCTATTCCCTGAACATCCATTTCCAACCAGATATTCGGGATGAGATCTGAACTGGAATCCAGAGGCTGGGGAGACTGGGAGCAGATTGAGTCACCCAAATCACTCTGCACCTTGGGCTTTTCCTCTGCTCCACCAACAAATATAAACCTTATTATCCTGAGCTGCTTCCTGCACTGGCTCCTTTCCAGGCCTTTTCCTTGCCAAAATATCCGGCTGTCTGTGGGGACGCTCTCCATATTTTAACTTCCTGAACTGGAGTTAATGGGACCCACCTGGCTTGGCTGGGAGATGAGTCAGCAGAAGAGTCCAGAGGTTGGAGAAAAGCTCCTCGGAAGCTCTGTGGAACAGAAACTCCATCCTGGGGAGGACGGGAAGTATTTGGGATTGACGTCAGCGAGGCTGAAAATTGCATTTGGAGCAGAATGGATTCACTTAGGGAGGTAAATTCGGATGGGGAACCCAAATATATCCCTGAGTGTCACTGTGTGAGTGTGTGCACTGCAGGATCTGCCCAGGAATGTCCCAAATAAAATATCATTCAGGAGGAGTTTTAGGTGAAGAACTGACTGCAGACAGAGCTGGAAGTGGAGGGAAAATCCTTGGTCTCACAATAATTCCTGCCCTTCAAAATCCCCTCTGTTCCAACCTCGAGCAGCACTCGAAGCACTCCGAGGGAAAGGAAAGACAGACAGGCTTGGAGAATTCCCAATAAAGATATCATGGATAAATGTCAAACAACAGCAGCTCGCTGAGGTTATGTTGGGAATTGGAACTCCTTTGTCTCTTACCAGAGAAATGCATCCAGCCCTTCCCAGCTCCGGCACAGGAATGAAAGTGGCCACCTCTCCTTCCTGCTCCTTCTTCTCCCTGCTGATTGAAATGCTCAGGCTGAGCCAAGACGAAGCTCTTCGTGTGACTGCTTGAAAAATTCTGCAGAGAATTCCCTGCATCAGTGTTCTGTGTTTTGGAGGGAGGAGGGAAAAATAAGTGATGGAAGGATGTTTCCTTGGAGTTTTCACCCCAAGTGAACTTCACTGGGAGGGGGAATTAAAAATGGTAGGAGGTGATTGATAGGAAATTGTCAATTTTGCTCTGAAGTAGATTCCAAAACCAGAGAGATCTTTAGGCAAACACAGGGATCTGGGAAGGGGATGGGATGGGATAATGGGATGGGATGGGGATGGGGATGGGATAATGGGATGGGATGGGATAANGGTGGGATAGAATGGGAAGGGATGGGATGGGATGGGATGGGATGGGATGGGATGGGATGGGATGGGATGGGATGGGATGGGATGGGATGGGATGGGATAATGGGATGGGATGGGATGGCACAGCTTGATCCAAATGAGCCCTCAGGGGATGCCTTGATTATCATCTGAAATCCTGAATTCTCTGTGAATTCCATCCCAAACCTTTCCCTGAGGGAAGCCCATAAGAAAGATGGAGAGAGACTTTTCACCAGGGCCTGGAGTGCCAGGAAAAGGAATGGCTTCAAAGTGACAGAGGATGAGTTCAGATGGAATATCAGGAAGAAATCCTTCCCTGTGAGGGTGGGGAGGCTCTGGGATGGAATTCCCAGAGGGACTGTGGCTGTCCCTGGATCCCTAGAAGTGTCCCAGGCCAGGCTGGACATGGCTTGGAGCAGCCTAGGATGGTGAAGATGTCCTTGCCCATGGCAGAGGTGGGAGGAGTTCCCTCCACTCATGTCCTGAAGGGAATTATCCATGAATAAATTAGAGTTAATAAATGTGTGTTAATAAAAGGTTGATATTCAATTTTCCCTTAACTGGAGATTTACATTTTCCAAGCGGGTTTTTTTGGGGTTTTTTTAAGGTTTGTGCTGAAATGAAAGATACTTTTGTGACCTTAATTTCCAGCTAGCAACATTTCCACGTTCACCTGGGAACAGCACAGAACTCCAGCCCAGTTACGCAGCCAGCACCACGTACTGATTTCCAGACAAATCCTTGCTTCTAATTAAAATAAACAATGGATTCCTCAGAGCGACGAGATCTTCAATT
>VZRM01004503.1:330491-366793 GCA_013397955.1 Grantiella picta | reverse complement strand
TTTTTTTTTTTTTTTGAGGCAAACCACAGAGGTGAAGCTTCACAATTCCTTCTGTTAACTGGGAATGCTTCATCCCTTGGGTGACCCCATGGGAAATCCTCTGCTTCTCCTTGCCAGCGGAAATTCAGAGGAAAAGCAGGAAAACTTCAGCACTGAGAACTGATGGACGCTTTGGAACTCTTCTCTCTGGGTGTTTTTTGGGGTTTAATTGGCTGGTGAGTGTGAATCCACAACAGGCTTGGTTGGGGTTGTACATGGATTTGAAAGGCTTGGAAAGGAACTCCCCAAATCCGGAATTATCAGGTCCATCTCTTGAATTTGAGGAGCAATGAAGAGTTTCTCCCTGACTCTCTCCTGANGTGCTAAAAACGTTGGTATATTTTTTTTTTCTTTTTTATTTTAATTTATTATTTTTATTTTATTTTATTTGTATATATAAAATATATTTTCATATTTTGTATTTTTATATAGAGCCTGAATTTCTCACATGGATCCTGATGGAGGCTCAGCTGTTGGGCTGATCCAGGGATCAAAGGCTCACCCTGGTGACACCAATTGACACTTTGTCACCTGAAGTGTCACCTGGGAAGTGTCCTGAGCCCAGCCTTGGCCAGGCTGTCAGCACCAACTGCAGGAGCTGAGCTTCCAGAGCATGGAGAGGTTTGGTGAGGATGCAATTCAGGAATAACAGCAGATTTTGATGTGACCTGCAAGGATCCTGTTGATTTTTCCCTTCTCACCCAGTGGAAGGAGAGTGAGGGTGATTTTTAAGGTCCTTTCCAACCCAAACCATTCCACAACTCCATGATTCCACTGTCCTCTGGTGCTCTTAGATTCACTGGAAAATGGAGAATCTGTGGGATTCCTCAACATAACAAAATAAAATTGAAGAAAGAACAACCCACACCAAAATACTGTTCACCTGGCTGAGCCAAGGCTGGAAAATTGTCCTGGAGGTGCCTTTGGTTCAGCAATAACAATCCCTGTCATTTGTGATGTGTTAATTATCACCTTATTATCTTCTACAGGTTAAATCAACCCAAGGTTTGTTGTAGGGTTGGAGATGAAGCTGTGATGTTTGCAGGGTTTGCAGGGCCAGGTGAGCTGGGATTGGGTTTTTTCTGGTTGCCTTTTGGGATCTTGCACTTGATTCCCTGCAGATCCATGGGATGGCTGTTTCCCCTTCCACAGGATCATCCCAGAGCACAAACTGGGAGTGACTCAACCTGAAGGTAAATCCTAATCCTCCTTTTTTTAAAGACTGCCAGAGGGAGTCGGCGAGGAATCAGGAAAGGAAAGAAGATTCCCAAGGATTGAAGTTGTTCTATCAGCACAGATAAACCCAAGTGCTCTGTAAGAGAATTATGAGTATTGCTTTATTAAAGAAACATTCATTTTCCTGTTCTCTCCCCATCTCTGTCAGTTTGTTCCTCACAATTCTCTTTCCCCAGCCTGAGGATGGGATGTAACCATGATTTATCCATCCTGGGAATTCCCAGGGCTGATCCCCTGCTCCCTGGCACTGTTGATCCATCAAATCCCGAGCCAAGCAATGCCAGAGACACAGACAGAGAGACCTCATTCCTCCTGGATGAGCTTCCCGACGTTTATTCCCGAATATTTGGCTAAAGCTCCGTGTTGAGAGATGGAAGAGGATCCCCAGGATTCAAAGCTAAGGCAAACGGAGCCCAGGGAAATCGGGAAAACACATTGTCCATTTTTAACTCCGCTTCGGAAGCTCCAGCAGCCTTTTTTGGGTTGTTATTCTACCACGTGAGACCAAAGCAACAGCACAGAAATCATCCTCTCATCCTCCAGCCGCTGCACTCTCATCCCATATTTTGTCTGCTCCCATCTTTCCCTGACTTTTACTGCACAGCTGATGGACAGTCTGGGATTGCTGGCTGCAGACAGGACAGGTTGGAAAGCTGAGTGTTGCTTTTTCCCCATTGTCCCATGAATGCAACATAAACCCGAAATCGCAGGATTTGCCTTGTTGTCACTGTATTTTTTTTTTTTCCTCTCTACAGACAAGTCTGGACATGATTTTTCCAGCCAGAGCTTCCACATTTGTCTGTTGATTTAATTTCTCCCAGGATATTAAAAAAAAACAGGAAAAAAAAAACCAGAAAACAATTCCAACCTTTTTCAAGTGTTCCCAAGCATGATCCTGCTGCCAGCCAGGAAAACAAGGGGCTGAACTGTGCTCCAGGAGAGGTTTTCTCTAAAAGCAGGGAATGTGCAAAGAGGGTGGTTGAAGTTATCTTCAGGATTGTTTGTGATTTATTTGCATGTTTTGGGAGGAATGAAGGTCAGGACTTTACCTGTGCAGGTGTCTGACCTGGCTGATTCACCCCCAGAGGGGCTGATTCCTCTCGCCTTCCCTTCTTATCAGCTTTAGGGATACTCTGGAAAATCCTTCTTTCTCCACCCTGACCTGAGAGAGAGTTGGGTGCAAAATTTGAACTGGCTGAAGGCATTTCAGGGAGGTCTGGCAGAGATGAATTCTGTCAGTCAGTTCCAGGCGGGCTCTGCCCTCCCCTCCGAGCATCTTCTCTTTCAGCGACAGCTTTGTGCTCGTGGCGCAGCGAAAACCAAACCCAGACACCCTCAACCCCAACACTGCCATCCCTCCTGACCTCACACAGCCATCCCACATTTTCAAAAGCCATTTCGTGAACCCACCTGTCCCCTTCTCACCCATCCTGTCTGCACTCACCTGTTTCCTATCGGGACTCAATCTGTTTTCATGTATGTCTACTTAAATAATCATTAATCCAGTTCCTTTAATTCCACCTGGAAAAAGAACACACTTTAACATGTTTCTCCTCGGTGTGTTATGTTCTGCACCTGGAGCTGTTTGGGGGGATTTTGGGGGTTGGGTTGGGTTGGGGGTTTTTTTTTTTTGCTTTGTGTGTTTTATATTTTTGCCCCCAGGCAGTGAGAGTTCCTCCCTCAGACCTTCCCTGCTGAAGGGCAGTGCAAGAAGGAACAAGTGGGGAGGGTTTTGTGGTGGTGGCAGCTTGGGAACAGACCACCTCAGGAGAACAAAAGGGATCAGAGCCCCCCAGCAACAGCTCTGATTTCCCAGTCCTGGGGGGAAAAGGACCTGGCACATCCCTGGTTCGGAACACGAAGCGATGACTGAATAAATAAACTGAATTTCGGTTGGGTTTAGCACAGTGGCAGCTCCTGGCTGCACCTGGGCAGGTGGAATTCCTGCTCCCTGGGCAGTGTCTGAACGCCAGGAGGGGATCAGAGGGCTGGGATTTGGCACAGGAACTCTGCCACAACCCTCCTGGTTTAGACAGGGAGCAGGAGTGGCTAATTCCAACACAATTCTGCATCTCCCTCATTTTCCTTTCACGTGAGGGCAAAATCCTCCCCCCAAACCCAGTTTGTCAGAGGCAGAATCCTTTATCCCATCACAGATCGCCCAGATGGAATTCCATTCGAGTAATTTTCCATCAAAGAAGGAGTTTGTCACAAGTTTGTTATTACTTGGGATAAATATTCCAGGTTATTTGGGTGTATTTCTGTCCCACTGATCAACAGGAAATGCCCAGAGCATCCTCACACTTCTGTAATATTGTGGTTTATGTGGGTTTTAGGATTTATTTAAATCTTATGATTTATGTCCGTTCTCCCTCTTTTTATCCCAAAGCCAAAGCCCATCACCAGGGATGAGCCCATCCAGGTGGACAAAAAAACTGCATCCCAGGGAATCCCTTCAGCCCTGATCAATGTAAATAATATTTTACTGGGACATCTAGTGGAAGAATAACACAGTGCAAATGGCAGCCCTTATCTGTGCTGGGGCTGCCTGGGAGGCTGGAGTTCTCCTGGATAAAAATCCAGTTTGGGATGGAAAAATCCTCCCTTCCCAAAGAATCCCATGAGGAGCAACAGGAGCAAAGGCAGCGTGAATCACCTTAATTGAATTTTAAATGGAATTCTACAAAATCTCTAATTTCTGCTGGTTTTGTACTGGCAAAGATAAAAAAAAAAAATAACAAAACAAAAAACTTTGGAGAAACTCCTCATAATTATTTTTACAAAACTGGACAAAACTAATGAAAAACTACAAGGTGGAGGATGTTCTTTCCATTTTTTTTCAGCCTCGACTGAAACCTCATTTGCAGATCGAAGTGATAACGAAGTAAATAAGGGAAATGATGAAATTGTTTTGGAAACAAGAGGCTGCTTTTTGGCTCCCGTTTGGGCATTACTAACAGGAGAGGCCTGGCATGACGAGGGCTCCTCGGAGCCACCAGTGCTGATGGGAAAGGATCATTTTTTAAGCTCTGGCCAAGTGCTCCCTGTGGCTCCCAGAGGAACCTGGAGCTGTTCTCCAGCAGGAGATCTGTGCCATTGCCAAATGAGCAAATGCGTCTCCTGCTCTTTGCCATGAGAACAGAGTCAAGGGGAAGATTTGTGCCTGGCTGAGGCACCAAAAAAGTGAAAGCAGCGCTGGTGGGAGGTGGAGGAACGGCAGGAGCAGGGTTTTGTCACACCCTGCCTGTCCCAGCTCCTCCAGCCCCAGCTCAGCCCTGACTCTCACAAATTCTTTGCCATTTTCCAAAAGATTTGCAAATTTCCCGTTTCATTTTCCTGCTCCCACCTCTGGGCTGATCATCCCTGGTAACTCTCTTGGGCAGCTGGAGCATCTCTGTAAGGTCAGAGAAGCCTTCAAGGAAAAGAAATACCAGCAATAACTGAGATGGTTTTGTTCTTTTCGTGTTCACTGCTTTGGTTTAGCCCTGCTGGGTGATTGTCCCAGGTGTCCCACACCCCTCAGTCCCTGGGATGTTTCTGGGGTTCCCTGCAGCCTGCCAGGGCTGATTCCTTTCCCAGTTCCTTCTTTTCCCATCCACAGAAGGTGAAATGGGAGCAATTCCTACGTCATTCCTCGGTGGGACCTTTGCTTTGTGACCACCAAAGCCTCTGAGCTCCTCCTGGGGCTTTCCAGGGACAAGGTGGAGGCAGGGCAGGAATTGCTGATGGAATTCCTGTTCTGGAACCTCAAGGTTCAGCAGAGCAGAGCTTAGCAAAGGTCAGAGAGCTCAGCTCGTGAATCCAACAATTCCTTGTAGGATTTTCAGGGACAAAGGGAAGGTAAAGCAGGAGTTTCTAATGGAATTCCACCAGGCAGAGCTGCTCTGGAACCACAAGGAGACCCATCAGGGGGAACAGAGTTTAGCAAAGGTCAGAGATCTCAGCTCGTGGATCCAACAATTCCTTGTAGGATTTTCAGGGACAAAGGGAAGGTAAAGCAGGAATTTCTGATGGAATTCCACCAGGCAGAGCTGCTCTGGAACCACAGGGAGACCAGGCAGAGCAGAGTTTAGCAAAGGTCAGAGATCTCAGCTCGCGGATCCAACAATTCCCACATTGGCTCGGAGGGAGGAGGAGCTGATCTACGAATTCTCATTTTCCAGCTTGGAATACAAGGCTGGCTCCTCCCAGCCAACGAGGTGGATCAAACCCCATGAATGTTCTGCAGCAGAATCCTTTCCTGCCACCCTCCCGTGCTGCTGAGTCTGTCATCAGCTGCTCTCAGCTCCCAAATCCCCGCTGCCAACACACGAGCAGAGGGCTCGGAAAGAGTGGGATTGGAACAGAGGTGGATCAGGCTCGCCCACAGCCTCTCCCCGTGCGCCAGGGCTCACAGACGTTTCGAGTTAAAGCAAGAAACAGCCAGGAAAAATGTGCAGATGCTTAATTCTCTGCAGGATTTAGAATATTACACGGTGAGCGTTTGCACCCTATACAATAAAACCGCGTTGGCTTTACTACATATAAAAGAAAACAAAACAAGAAAAAAAAAATCACAGGTTTGACAGCAATTAGAGTGAATAGACATTTATTTTATCCTTTTACTAGCAGGACCAATTGTGATTTTATGCTCTGAAAAAGCTCATTTTAAAGTTTTATGTCTGAAGTGGCCTTGCCAAATCGAGCTTAATATTGTTACATTAAATGGATGGTAAAATGTGTTCTTAAAGCCCTCCATCCTGTAAAGGGCCTGGAGCTGGGGAGCTGCTGCTAATGAGAGGCAGGGCCTGAAATTCAGCCCTGGTCCTTGTGCTGGAGCAGCTGGAGGTGTGTGATCCCTCCAGAACTCGTGGTTCTGTTTGCCATCCCAGCTCCTCATTCCCAGCCAGGCCACAGCAGGATCCCCGGAGCGCTTGGAGCTCTCCTGGCACCAGGAGAACTTCCAGGAGATCTTTCCCATCTTCTCCCTTCCCACACACCCAACGCTTCCTGTGCCCCACTCTCCTGGATTTGGGAGACCTTGGTTTGAAAAGAAGAAACTCTGCTCACATTTTCCTATTTTCTTTCCTTCACCCTCTCTGCCAAAAATCATGATCAAAAAGGAGATGGCTCCAGGTATGGAGGAGCTTCGTGCCTTTGGTGCTCAGATCCCTCTCTTCATTCCTGGCCACAGCACCCTCAGAAAATCCAAAATAACCAGGTGATCCCAACCTCTCTGCACCCTGGATTTACCTGGGCCTCCAAATATTTGCTTTTTGAGTGGTGAGTCAGAGCTGGAGGGGCTGGAGAGTGTCCAGGGAAGGGAATGGAGCTGGGAAGGACCTGGAGAATTCCTGAGGGAGCTGAGAAAGGAGCTCAGCCTGGAGAAAAGTGGGATCAAGGAGACCTTGTGGCTCTGCAGAACTGCTGACAGGAGGGGGAGTCAGGATTTGCTCCCAGGGAACAGGGACAGGAGGAGAGGAGAGCCTCAACGGGAGGTCCAGGACATCAGCAGGAATTTCTGCATGGAAAGGGAGGTCAGTGATTGGCAGGGAGGTTTGGAGTCCCCATCCCTGGAGGTGTCACCTGGCTGTGGCACTCGGTGCTCTGGGCTGGGGACAAGGTGGGGACAGGGACAGCTTGGATTCAATGACCTTGGACAGCTTTTCCAGCCTCAATGATCCTGGCGGTCTGTGGACATTGTGCCCAGGAATTGTTGTTGGCACCACTGTGCCACCAGTCCAAAAATGAGACCAGAAGCTGCCGAAAGAGCTGGACTGGGAAGGAAATATCCCCAGCAGCTCTGAGCACGAGGAGCTGAGGGCCAGGAGGGATAAATGTTTAAACCACCCCTCCTGGGGCTCCTCAGACTGGTTCAGCAGCACCCCAGCTCGCTGGAAGATGCCAAAATTCCCAGCGCTGCCCCAACTCCCTGCAGAGTTCAGCACTCCCAGAGGGCGTGTAGAGCTTCCCATGCACACCCAGCCCTCTCCTGCCTCCCTCCCCGGATGGCAGCAGGAAACAACACTCAGAGGGATAATTACAGGGTGAAACTGCAGGTTAGGGATTGCCTGCAGCGTGCTGCAGGTCCTGGAAGGTGCCCCAGCAGAGCTGCCAGCTCCTTCCAGCAGAGCAGGTCCCTGGAGAGCTGGGCTGGGCTCTGGGATTATTTTTCGAGGCCACTCAAATTCTCCAAGCCTGTTGCTCAATAAAAGGCTGAAATGTCAGGGTTGTGCAAGGAGGACAAAGCCGAGGAGAAGTGATGTCAAACTGGGCTGGAAATGTGCTGCTGCTGGTAGAAGCAGTCCCAAAACCTGCTGGGGAGGAGTGCTCCACCAGGGGCTGGAACAGAGCTCAGGTTGGTGCTGGGCAGTTGGTTAGGCTAGGAATTCACGGCAGATGATGTTTCCTGTAATTTGGTTTTATTAAGATAAGGTTTTGTTATAAAGGTAAGGCGCCATGCTGCAAAAAAAACCAAACAGAACCAATCAACCCAACCAATATCGCTGAAATCCTTTGGGTTTACCCACCAAACCCAGGGATTTTTAGCCAATATCTCAGCCTGCATCCTTCATTTGCACGAAGCTGATGATCCAGCTGAAATGGAGCAGGAGGAGATGGGTGAATTCTCCCTGCATGAGGCATTTCCCTGCAGCCGTTCCCTCCTCCTGCCTGGCCTTGCTGGAGCTGGGTTTGCCCAGACTTTGCTGGGTCTGCCTTGGGAAGATGCTGATCCCAAAAAGTGAACCCATCTCCCCAGAGATTCCTGCACTGACAGTGTGTGACACCAATCTATCCCCAATTCCCCTCTGCCATTCACTTGGGAGATTTCACTCAGCCACACAGAAGGCTTCGTATATTAAAATTCCTTTAATTAGAGCACAAACAGGCACTTCCGAGCAGTATTGACCAGCCCTTTCTTGCTGCAGGTTCCTGCTGAAAGCTTTCCTGGCTTTCCTAGGGAGGTGATTTCCAGCCTCTTTGTTCCGTGGCACTTATTAAACAATTCTTTCTGACAGCCTTAAATGCAAACAGCGAGACTGCAGCAACTGGGAAATTAAAAATATATCGTTAATGCAATGCCAAAGGCACTTTTTTCTCCCCCATGAATGGTCTGACAGCATTTGCTTTTTAAAATGGGGCTGTTCTTTAAACAAATCGTGTTTAGTTACTGACTTGTGCCATAAACCTCTGGTCAATCATTTAGGGAAAGGTCTTAAATGCAGATTTAAATTCAAGATTTATAACATTTGTTGTTAACAAATATATTTAATATTGCTATTTTGTTTATTGGGTTTTTCAGCCTGGAGAAAAGAAGGCTCTGGGGAGACCTCAGAGCTCCTGCCAGGGCCTAAAGGAGCTCCAGGAGAGCTGGAGAGGGACTGGGGACAAGGGATGGAGGGACAGGACACAGGGAATGGCTTCCCACTGCGAGAGGGCAGGGATGGATGGGATAGTGAGAAGGAATGAGGGTCGGGAGAGGCTAGGATGGAATTCCCAGAGAAGCTGTGGCTGCCCCTGGATCCCTGGCAGTGTCCAAGGCCAGGCTGGACAGGGTTTGGAGCAGCCTGGGACAGTGGAAGGTGTCCCTGCAGGGGTGGCACTGGGTGAGCTGTGAGGGCCGGCCAACCCAAACCATTCCATGATTCCGTGAGTTAAAGCCATTCAGTAATGCGGGTTGGAACTGCACCTTTCCCGGATGGAATTAAGGCATCCCATTCCGAAATGGGACTTATCTGCTTGCTGTTGGTGGCTCAGGAGGCAGAAAGCTGGTGCAGAGCCCTGGGCATTCCCTGGGCAGATCGATTCCATCCCTGTTTTCCAGAGTCTGGGCTGAATTCCATCCCCTCCCAGCTGAATTTGGGCAGAGCAGGGGACAGTTGGTGACAAATGTGCCCTCAGGGCTGCTCCTGACAGCAGCCTCCCCCAAGCATCCCACGGGGACACTGCAAATCCCTTCAGAGCAGAGAAACCCACTGCGTGAGACTGCAAACTGGAAAGAACTCCCTGGAAATCCATCGGGAATTCAGCGCAGCGCTGTTTCCACCGCCGCGCCACGATCAAACCGTGGATTTCCCCGCAATCAATCACCGCTCAGCCTTCAGCTGTCCCTGCCACCGCTGCCACGTGCCTTTGTTTTCAAACATCACTTTCTATTCCAGACAGAGCCGTCAGCTTTCCCAGGGGAACGCGGTGGGATGTTGGGCAAGAGGGATCTGCCCAGAGGGGTGACAGTGCCAGCGGAGGTGGCAACGGGGAAAGTGGTGCCTTGGGAGGGTTGAGCAAGAATTGTGTTCCAGGCACTGGGAGAGCTGGAGGCAGGCCAGTTCTCCAGCCTGCCAACCTCAGGAGTCGAATCCACGGAGGGAGAAAGCAGTGATTCAGTGATTCAGTGGTGCTCCCGAGGCTAATGAGGGAATCTCGCTGCGGGGACAATTAGCAGGGAGAGAAAATGAGTGTGGATCAGTCTGGGCTGGAATGGCTTTCTTCCCCTCACACCTTGGTGACACTCCTTGAACTGAACACCTGCGGGGTGGTTTGGAGCCAAACCCCAAGGTCTCCACCCAGAACACTCCTGGAGGGCTCCGAGGGCACTTTTGGGGATTGCAGCTCCGAGCTGGCACCGAATTGAGATCAGTTTTCCCTCCGTGCAGATGGTATCAGGCTGTGATTTATAAATAGACCTTCCATCCTCACATCCGTGGAGAACAGAGGTGGCATCGAGGAGGAATGGACAGAAAAATGCAGCCGTGGTTTGCAGCCCATCTGCTCAAATCGAGTGTGAAATCTCCAGGTTGATTGGGGTGGGGGTGATGATTTCAGTGGAATGATCTTTATTGCCCAATCCCCACTTTCTCAGCTCATGAACTCATAAACACATCAAGATAAACACGTGAGAGTCTCTCTTAAGTGCACAGATACCAGCGTGTGCCAAACCAGAGGATTTTAATCCGAAATCAAGCCGAAAGCCCAGAATTTGGATGTCCACCCCCTCAGCCCTGTGCTCAGAGCTGCTGATTTGGAACGTGCTGCTAATTTTGGCCAACTCCAGCAGGCGCCTGCAGTGGGGTGGAAGGAAGAAGTGCCAGATGTTGTTCTGTGCAGACTTGGTGTCACTGGGAGGAGAAGGTGCTCCAGGCAGAGCGTTCATTCGGGAGGGGCCTAAAATAATGAAATAAACCGAATGTCACAGCGTTTGAGTTTATACAGGAGGAGGAACTCTGGCAGAGCGAGTCAGGCCCTCTTCTAAGAATGACTAATATTATAAACAAATGGCAAGATAGAGGCACTAAAATCCCTTTTCTGACTGCACTCCTTAAAGGTCATAAAACCCATCGAGTTTTCCAGTTTCAGCTTTTCCCATCGACTTTGCTGAGCAGCAATCAGGTCATTGGGCCACTTCCCTTGGACACTGACCAATGCATCCTCAGCTTTACCCTAAATATAGCAGTGGCCTTTTTTTAGCATTGTTGGTTTTCCCCCCTTTTTTTTTTTTTTTTTTTTTTTCCCTTGACTTAACTCCCTCAAAGCGAATTCAGTGCAGCAGGAAGGTGCCAGATGGACATCACTGGAAAATGCTGTTCCAGGGCTGCTGGTGGTGCCCAGGAGAGCAGGCTGTGTTTATCCACAGCACTTTGGCTCCTGCTCTGCTCCACCAGCCTGCCCTGTGGAAAACTCAAACTGCCCCGTGCAGGCAGCCAACAAAACCATCAAACCCCCTCATCCTGGTTGCTTTGGAAGCCAGACAGCTCCCAGGCTGGAATTGCAGCTTTCATGGCTGCAGGAACGTCCTCCTGCTCAGGAGGTTTGCACAGAAAAGCTGGGATTTGGCTTGTCCAGCACTGCTGCTGAAGGATGAGGTGTTTGCTCCAAGCTGGACACTCCCTGGGATGGAATTCCCAGAGAAGCTGTGGCTGCCTCTGGACCCCTGGAAGTGTCCAAGGCCAGGCTGGATGGAGCAGCCTGGGACAGTGGAAGGATTTTGGTTTGGTTGTTTTGATCAGAAGTTGTTCTAGAAGGTGTTTGATTAGGGAAGGAGTTTTGGGAAGCCTGTGAACCTCTGAGGTTTCTCACAACCTTCATTCACTTCTTTCCTTTGCTGAAGGTCTTCTGCAAAGATGAATCAAAGAGATCAGACTGATCCTGGAGAGCTTCTGCCATCCCAGGGGACATCCAGGGACTCCTGACATCCACTGGGAAGAACTGCACATCTGCAGAGAGGAATTTAATCTCTTTAAATCTTCACCATTGAGGCACTGGGTGTTGTCCTTCGGTTCTGCTGGAGAAATATCAGGGATTTCTTCCTTCAGCTTTGTCCTTCAGAAGCCTCAACCATCCTGAAATCCCAACAGCAAAAACCAAACAAGACACCAAAAGCATTTCCACTCAGCTCCGTCACCTGCGAGAAGAAGGAGAAAAGGCCATTTTAAAGCATGTTTGACAATTTCTTGTCTGAAAACAAGCCCAGCCAGTGGGTTTGTCTTCAGATAGACAGATATTTGTCACTCTATTATTGTTTTACAGTGTCAGCTCCAGACACTTAAGTATTGTTGGAATGCAGTAGGGGAAAAAAAAAAAATCATGTTTTAAATCTCCGATGGGGTAATAAACTGCAGCCAGGAGCTAATTGTGCTGAAACTTGATCTTTTACAATCTGTTATTGCTGGAGTGGGACTCCCCAAGCCCAGAGCACTGGGGTTTGTTCCACCATTAGTCAGGTCGTGCAGACACACTCCCCAAAACCCCCAGATCACAGCTCTGCTCCCAGCTGGGCTCTGAAGCTCAATTCTCCGAGCGATCGATGCATTTCGTACACCGAACCAGCGAGGGAGGGGATTAATCCTCATCAAGTTTAATGGCTCGCCGTGGATTTGCTTCCTACAAACTTTCTTCCACCCAAGAAGTCCTGAGAATGTTGTACCCCTCCTGTCAGGAGGAAAATGAATCATTGCCCAGAGCCTGGAAGGCCAGAGGTGAATTGGAAGCCGCGCTGTGGAACACTCACACTGCAGAATTATTATTTTCTTTTTATGCCAGCATTAAATAATATTTGAGCTCAGGGTGGCCAACCCAACGGGTGGTTTCAATGCTGAATGAGACCAAAGAAAGGGTCCATCCATCATGGGCTCAGCTCAGGTTTTGTTAAACAATCTTTTTTTTTGTTTTTTTCTGGTTTGTCCCAAACTTTGTATCAACCAGATCTTAAAATGCCAAGTCCAACTTCTAAATGTTAAGCACCAGTTTGGATGAAATTTTGGGCTGGAAAATGTTTTGGAGGTCCAATAAAAGGGATGTTCTTTCCCAGTGTTTTTCTCATCTGGGTGAGGCCGATTAATAGATGTGCCTGGTTAAAACTGGAAAACTATTCCAAGGATATTTTAGCCCAGGAGAATGAGATTTATTGAGGCTGGTGCAATTTTGGGGTCGCATTTCAATGGGAATTCACTGAGCTTTTATTTTCAAGATTTTTCAGCTGCAAAATGCAGTGTGAAGATTTGTTCTCTTAAGGTTTTCAGCCAGTCCTGGGCTCGCAGAATCTCCTGAGCTGGAAGGGACTGTGAGGATCATGGAGGGGCACTGAGGATCCTTGGATTTCCTGAGCTCTGAGCAGCTCAGCCCCACAGCAGCCCAGAGTTTGCTGGGGATTCAGGCTGAAAAGATAAATTCAGATGCATCAGAAGTGTCCGAGGAAGTGTCCAAGGCCAGGCTGGACAGGGCTTGGAGCAACCTGGGATAGTGAAGGTGTCCCTGTCCACGGCAGGAGGTGGCACTGGATGAGCTTTAAGGTCCATTCCATCCCAAACCATTCCGTGATTCCAAGATTCTGCATCTGGAATGGAGCTGAGAGTTCTGGGTGTCCATGTTGGTAAGGAGAAAAATTGGTTTTCTCCCTCAAGCTGAGAAATCCCTGATTATTCTGCATGTCTGGGGTGGCTGAGCAGCCCATGAACATCACCACCAGTGGCTTCTTTCCACAGCGAGCGTCTGACAGGGAGACAAAATAATTGTGGAGTGGCTGACACCTAATCCAAAAGTGAAGAGCTTGGCACTCCGAGCGCCCAGGCATGCAGGGAGCACATGGGAAGGGAGGAAGTGTTTTACACAACCATTTGTCACACCAGACCTGCTCATTAACCATGGTCAGCCTCTCTTCCCGAGGAAATTTGCTCCCTCCTGCTCGAGGAGAGCTGAGATGTCCATGGATATTCATCCCCAAACTCCCATGGTTTGGACACAGCCATTAGAAACTAATCACCGAATCCCAATACAGGGAGGGGGGAAAGAAACCGCTGAAATTTGGAGCTATTAATCCATCATTGCAAGGAAGGAGTGCCAAAGGGAAGGAACAGAGCTGGGGCCAAAGCAGCTCGAGGAGGTTTGGCTGTTTACTCTTCCTTTAAGTGCGTGTTTGGTCACGGGGGGTCTGACTGGGATTCTGTTGATTTTGAGCTTTCCAGGGGCAGCTCCAAATGTAAGAGTTAAAGTTTATTCTCAGCCCTCTCTGTGCATCTGAATTCATTTCGGCCAAGATGAGAACTAAAGGCAGCTTTGGTGTAACTAATGAGAAAAACTCGTATTAAAAAAAAAAAAAAGGGGCCTTTCACCCATGGATGCTTCCCAAAGAGATGCTGTGGTTGATTAAAGCTGATTTAATTACCGTGCACTACAAAGAGCACATCTCCCAGTGCCTCATGTTGCACCATGTGGATAACCAGGAATCCTTCCAAAGCATGGAACACCCCCTGCCATGTGTACAGCAACTCCTGCACTGTGGATCTCCCAGAGATTTCCCTTCCCAGGACTGTTTTCCAGTTGAGCTGACCAAAGTCAGGGATTGATGAGAAAGAGAAATTCCCCTTGATAAAATCTGAAGTCATTGCAGTCTACATTCAGAGCAAATGAGGGACACCAATACATTCCTACTTCCAGAAACCAGGAACTGTGATCATTTTTGACAAAAGCCAGCAAAGTTAATTCCTATCTGCAGAACATTTGGATTTCACAGCAGAAAGCTGTTGCACTGGGAAGATATCAATCAGCTCTGCCTGACAGATCCTGTTGGGTTGGTAGAGGAGAAGTGGAGGAGGAACCTTTGGGTGATCCACATTCCTCCCCTGCCTTCCAAAGGGGCCAAAAAAAAGCTCCAGGGTCAGCATCCCATTTGGGTCCGAGGAGTTTGGCAGGTCCAGAATATTCCGCAGGCATCGGGGGGACGCGGGGCTGAGTCCAAGTGGAGCCCAAGCTCAGCTCTGCACAAGAGAGACGTTGATTGTTTTGGCCTCTTTCCTTTGCTCCAGGGGAAAATCGAGGCACCCTTCTCGGGATATTATTGGTGCGAAATCATAAGTTACAGTTTTATTACCAGTGGCTGTGTGCGTGTGAGGGAGAGAGGAGGAGGTGCCGGGCACAGGAGAGCATAACCACTCTTTTGTAACCATGAATCCATTCTTTTTTTTTACCTTCGCTTCGCAAAACACAGGTTTAATTTAGGGAGAGCAAAACAGAAAGAAAGACAGAAAAAAAAATAGAATTTGCTTTTCCATATAGCCGTGTTTTGAATATTTGTATTTTATTTAAAGCCTTCTTGTCTTCAAACTTGAATTCTTTGCTTTCCATTGCTGAAAAATAACATTTTTTTAAAAAAGAAAAAAAGGTGGGCTGTAAAGACTTATTCTCGCTTTATAAAATTGCAAATTATTCTAGCCCACCTCACATATTGATCTAGAGCAACCACGTTTTCCATGTAAAAACATCTCCCTGCATTTCATCCCTTCACAGATTTCAAAGCTCCCCGGTCTGTGTTGAGTTGTAAAGTTCTACTCAATGGCTTGGTTTGCTTCCAAAAAGGCTGGCTGAGAAATTTGGATCTGGAATTGGCGTTGTTGGGGGAAATGTTTTCCCCCCGTTAAGTGCAGGATGTTTTCACTCATTGTTTTGCACATGGCATGGATTTATTTACTTTTCCCCATGTCAGAAGCCTCGGCTGGGATATTTGGTAGAGTCCAAAACCAACAGCTTTCAGCAACTGGAACATTTTTGTGGAACTGGGACAACGTCCCCTTCTCTGGGGCAATGAACACTTTGCTGTTGTGGCTTCTCTGTGGCTGTGGACGTTTGTCCAGCTGCTGATCTGGGCTTTTCCTGCAGCTCATCCCTCACCATCTCCCTTCTCCTCACAAACTGTCTGATCCTCTGCCTTTGTGCTCAGTGGGAGTCGAATCCAGCAAGATTTGCCCCTGGATCCCTGGAGGTGTCCAAGGCCAGGTTGGATGGGGCTTGGAGCAACCTGGGACAGTGGAAGGTCTTCCTGACCGTGGCTGGGGTGGAATTAAATGATCTTTAAGGGCTCTTCCAACCCAAACCATTCTGGGATTCTGCGATTTTGGGATTCTAAGACATCCTCTCCCACTCCGTTTCAAGAAGCAATGATGCACTTGTGTTTTAATTCTTTACTGAGAACAATTTAAAAGTTCTCTTATCTCTGTTGGACAAGATAAGGGCTCACCTTGAGCACAAGGTTGTGGGATGGTCGTTCCTACTCCACATGTTCATGGCTGTCCAGTTGTCTAATTCTCTCAGGAATGGTGTTTGGAAGCAGAGGAGGGATGGCAGAGAGGGACTGGAGGTGTTTCCTATCCCAGGGTGACTTGGAATCATGGAATCCCAGACTGGTCTGGGTTGAAGGGACCTTAAAACTCATCCAATCCCAACCCCTGCCATGGGCAGGGACACCTTCCACCATCCCTGGCTGCTCCAAGCCCCATCCAACCATGCCTTGATGATGGGACATCCATCAAAGCCCTCTTTCCAGAGAGATACTCGATGAGAACTCTAAATTTAGCCAACATTAAAGTGACTTTGTTGGGATTTTTTTTTTTAAACCGATTGTTGCAGTATTTTGCAACTTCTGTTCCCCTCTGGCTGGGATTCGAGCACCCTCTCCCTCCACCCCCTCCCCACCTCCTGACAGCAATCGCCAGTTGTAAAATAATAGACCATCAGCCAGCAATAATTTGCAATCCAAACAGACTTGACGCTCTCTGACATTTATTGAAACCTCAGACCCTGTTCGCCGGTTTCAGTTTTCCTCCCTTTGCTCTGTTTTTACAGACAGACAAGTGCTTAGATTTGGGTTTAATAATGAGCAGAAATTTCGCCTTGGCCCGGCTTTGCTTGTGTTGGCTGCGGCGAGGCCGTGCAGCAGACGGGCGGTTGGAGTTAATTACGCTAAATGGTGAGAACATTATTTGACCCCACTGGTTCGGCACCAGATGTTGAACGTTGCCTCTGAGAAACCACGTCAGGCTTTGGAGGCTGCGTGGGGAGGCAGAGCAGACTTGGAGCTCGAGTCAAAATTTTTTTTTTAAATTTTTTTTTTTTTTATTTTTGCAGCCTTAACTATCCCGGGATAAGCCCGGGACAAACAAAACCTTTATTAGGGACAGATGACAACATTCAGCTGCGGCTGCTCGGGGCGAATTAGGGCATGGTTGGAGTTTTGGAGCTGAATGTATCAAAAACCTCCCCCGAAAAAAATCATTTTGCTGAACGCACGGCGAACGTCCTGCCAGCGCGAGGTATCAACTTTGGTAAATCCTTCCTGGAAAGTGAACCTTACATTTACGGGCCAGACATGATGGAATTTCATGTTTGAAAATGATTAAAGGATTTTGTTCTTTCCTAGTAACAACTGCATTTATCAAGGTGGCAGCCATGGTGGCCTTAGAAAGAGCTGAAATGGAGCTGAACTGCTGAGCTTTGCCTGGCTCAGGGCTGGGAATCCCTCCGGTCTTTAGGCATTAGGGTTGGGGAATTACGCCGGGAGATATGGGAGGAGGGCAGAACAAAGTGTTTATTGACCCCAGCCTGTGTTAATAAAGCATTAGAAGTATTACCTGCTCGGGGATTGTCAGGGCGCAGCAAAGTTGTCCTGACCTTGGTGGGAAACTGAAACTCCTCTCAGTGTTTGAACAAACTGTTTGGGCTGTGGGAATGACAGTACTTGTGCAGATTTATGTGTTACAGGGAAAACAAGTTTAAAAGCTTCTTCGCCCCCAAAATGTGCTCCCAATACCTTTATTTGCTGGCGGAGTGGTGATAAGGTTTTTAACAGTGCATGATTCACAGAGAAATTTGAATTATGGTTCTTTTTCCAGCAGGTGACATCCCTCACATTGTGCTGAACAGTCGTTTCCCTCCCTGTGTGTCCCCAGGATGCAGGACAGGGACTTGGGAACCTTCCAGGTCCAGTTCTGAGCAGCGTTGGGGACCTGTTTTGGTGACCAAGGTGACCAAATGTGACCAAAAGTGACCAAAGCCAGCAGAATTCACAATCATTGGATAATTTCAGTAGCTCGAGGTCTCTGGTATTTTTTAGAGCATCACCACTTGTCTGGAGTGTTATTTCAGGGACTTAAACATCCAAAATTCTTTGTTCAGCGTTGCTGTTCCTTCCTCATTCCCCACACCATGGCGTGATCCGTGTGCTGTGTCACCACATCTGCATCAAACCCTACATTGGATCCCTCAGGATGCTCTCAGAATCTCTTTTATTTCCCTTTTCCCTGAGTTTTCTTGGCTCTCAGTGCTCTGCTCCCCACACCTGTGCAGCAGGGTGGTGGAACACAACACAGAATAATGCTGCTTAGTTTGATTATTAGTTAGAATAATGCTGCTTAGTTGGATCATTCCCATTGGAATAATGGGATTATTCCAATGGAATAATGGAGGGAGATTCTCAGCCCTCTTAATCTATCAAAGTCCTGCAGGTACCACTTTTCATTAAAAAATTAAAGGCAAAACCAGTGGAATAAGCAGAATTATTCTGCAATTCCTACGGGGAAAATCTGAACAAAACATCCTCCCTGGATCCACAGCAACCTGTGGGATGGGAAAAGACTGAATTTGGTGTTCTGGGGTTTTCTAAGAGAGATTTGGATTCACTCAGGCTTCAACACTGTCAATAATTTACTGTGCAGCAGGAGAGACATGAGCTGAAATTTTTAGGAGCAGATTAGGTTGAAGAAATTTATGACAGCATTTAGAAACATTAGACTTGGGACTGCATGCCAGAGCATGACAAAATAGCAGGTAATAACAGATCTCATTAGAACTGTTTATTTAAATTGAACATTAGCCTGTCAGGGATGTTTTTGCTGCTGGATTGGTCTTATTTTCATCCAGATTAACTTCTACCCAATCCAAGCACCCCGAGATGTCTTCCTGGGATTGCTCAGGGTGTTTATTCCACGAAGTTCTATGGGGTTTATGTTATTTCTGGATTTCAAGGAGAATGTTATTTTCTATTCCTCTTTAATCACCACCTCCATATTCAACTATCTTTGTGTATCGAAATGCAATGAGATTTTCTAAAGGATCCAAAAAGTGATTTAGGCTCCGATGTGCTGTTTCAAAAGGATTGGCTCACCGTTCCTGAACAAAACATTGTAATATTTGCTTTTCTTGGTCTTGGACCACAGTTCTTCTGTCTCAGCCTTCACCTTCCCCCCTGGCCCAGGGTGCCCAGAGAAGCTGTGCTGCCCCTGAATCCCTGGAAATGCCCAAAGCCAGGCTGGATGGGGCTTGGAGCAGCCTGGAAGGTGTCCCTGTCCACGGAAAGAAATTATTTTTAAGGTCCCTTCCAACCCCAACCATTCCATGATTCCGTGACTCTTTCTAGTTCTTACTCTCTGTGCTTTAAATACAAAATGTTTGTACAGAAATTCCCCAAACTCCTCTCCAGACGATCCGCTCTGCATTTCCCGACCTCAACCAATCCTCCAAGAACAGCTTTATTCTTCCAGCTCACCAGACCTTCAATAATTCCAGCGGATCAGCTGGAAGTGCAGGTGAAGATCTTTCCAGCCTCAGACCTGGAGATAACCACCGTGCTTTGGGGCTGTTTGAGGCACACAGAGATATTCTGGGTGTGCCTGGACCTGCTGCTGGCTCAGCCCCAAGAGCCGGGCTGAGCTTTGTGCTTGGTTTGCTTGGACACCAACCTGAGGTGTTCATTTCTTTATCATTTAATGGGCAAAGATGAGGCAAATGCGGGGAAACAAACTCCAAAACAACACAAACGAGCAAATCTCCGAAGTATCTTTTGTTTTCGCTTCAGCACTTGAGCTGTGCTTGATGGGAGTTCAGCCCCACATCCAGCAGATAACAACTGCTTGGATCTTTAAAAAAATCGGTGGAATGATTGTCAGCTAAATCTGGGCAATTGTTGGGATTTCACCACTGTGGGGATGAAAAGTGCTTTTCATGAGCCTGGCCAAAATAATGTTCAAATCATTTCCGATCTTATATTTTATCTCTACAAATCAAACTGTTTCCTTTTATTGTACCAATTTGGGGAGGTTCAGCCCTAGAAGAGCATCTCAAGGCTCTTTGAAAATATTCATAGAATGGTTCATGGATTCATGGAATGGTTTTGGGTAGGAAGGAACATTAAAGATTATTTAGTGCAGCCCCAGGGGCATAAAAAATGGAAAGCAATGCTGAGAATTCAACATTCCTAAATGATTTTTGAGGTCCCTTCCAACCCGACAATTCCATGATCCCGTGACTCTTTCTAGTTCTTACTCTCTGTACTTTAAATACAAAATGTGTGTACAGAAATTATTCAAAATTCAATTATTCAAAATTCAATTATACAAAAAAATTATTAAATTCTAAATTAAATTATTAACTTCAGCGGAGCCATTTGAAGAAGGGTTTAACATTCACTTCACATGCTTCACATCCACCTTTCCCTTCCCCTCCGAGCTCCAGTAAAACACATCCCAACCCCTCTGGCTTCCAGAGTGTCCTCCTGCCAGAAACCCATCAGATCCATTTACTAATGACGTCTGTCCAGGACAATATAATGGCTTTGATTCATGTTTTTTGGAAAGCAGCTCGGGCTGACTTCCCTGTAAATCTTGCCACATTATTAATCCCTGGGGAGCAGCTGGCAGCCAATGCCTGCTTTATTTGGCTGGTGGCACTGGGGAGGAGATAACCCCAGCCCCGCTTTTTTTTTTTTTTTAAGGGATAAAAACAATTGGAAAAATCCCTTTTCCCAGCAGGTGAAATGTCTGAAAACTCACCTAAGGTGGTCCTCAGGGTCATCGACAGCAGTGGACATTAATTAGAGAACTGTGGGGATAAATGGATTTTCATTCCCCCAGGGAAGGTTTTTAGAGCAGAATTTCCTGCATCTTCTTTCTGCCAAGCCTTCGTTTTGTGAGCTTCATGGTCATCAACACAAACAAGAGTTTGTCCTAAATTAAAGAGCTTGTCCTAAATTAAGACAAATGCATCCTTACACAGAATTGCCTCTCACAGAAATGCTGTTCAACCCACACTTCTCTCCCTGAATCAGCTAAATTCTAGGTTTTTCAGTCACCACCACGTTCTGGGCTCTTTTTGATGGCGCCAGGTAAATAATGTATCTTCTAGTCATTTAATTAATTAATAACTTCTCTAGTTTGGCCCATTTTAAGACCGTTTCATGTGACTTCATATTTGGTTCACGACGATTTCATAACCTCAGGATTCACATCCACAGAGAAGAATTTGGATTATTGGATGTGAGCATAGAGATAATGAGATGGGCTTGGAATTAAAGAAACTCAAAGGGATTTTTAAATACTTTAACAGCCACCAAGACACTTTCTGAACAGAACGACTGCAATTCACTGCTAAAATCCTTAAATCATTCCTCCTCATGTTTCCAAGTGATGTTAACTTGAAGCCACGGAGCTCAGCTGTGTCGTTTTTGGGTAATAGAGAAGCAAATTCTCCTTGCTGCAGGAAGCCCAGGGTGTAATTCTGTGGCTGATGTTGTGGTGGGGCTCAGCCTGGCTTTTCCTTTCTGTGAGATTATTGTGTATTTTAAATCCTCAAGCACCTGGAAGAAACAACCCCGGCAGGTACCTGGAGGGGAGGGAGGGCAGCTCTTTAGGGCAGGAGCAGGAAAACTTCTCCCTGCTTTTCCGAGAGGAATCCTTTCCCCCTGCGGAATGGGATTGGATTTCTGGAGCTGGTTTTGGTGCCAGCTGCCCAGCTGGGAGTGCTGCTGGCTGTGCTGGGAGATCTGCATCTCCAACCAAACCCGGTTGTTGCTCTGGGCTGGGTGGGCAGCTCAGTCCCGGAATTCCCAGGAAGTTCTCCTGTTGCAAAGAGCCCAGAAATGCTGCGGACCTCATTCCAGAATGGTCTGGGCATCGACCTCAGCCTGCCCTGCCCCTGCTGCGCTGGGGTCTTGTTTGCCCTGAGGACAGTGGGGTATCTCCTGCCACAAAACAAACCCTCAGGGACGCTGTCACCTCGGAGACTTTGTGCTGATTTCACAATAGTAAATGTGAAATAATTGGCTTTTCCCCCCCTTCTGGAATTCTGCTCCTTGCCCAGCTGCTGGAGGATGCTGAGCTGTCCCCTCTGCTGTGGCACTCCCAGGGCTGTGGGATCCATCCATGGATCATCCAAGGTTTGGGACAGGGGAGGAGAAGTGTCCATGGCAAGGAAACGTTGGATTTATGGCTCTGTGGAAATCCCTCCCCAGCAAAGGCACCTGCTGGGCTTTCCCTTCGGATTCTGCCCTCTCTCACCTGGGACAGTTGGGTTGTTCCTCTGAAAGCTCCAGGGAGCCCAGCCAAGGCAGACTTTGAACAGGGGAGAAAATTCCCAAAGGAATTCAGGCTCCACCTGTGGGCAGCTCCTCTTGCCCCCTCCAGTCCCATCCCAGCTGCCCCTCACCTCCAGGCAAAACTCTTCCTGGTTTTCTGGTCCTACTGGGAATTCCAAGGTACCATCCAAGTATTTATTCCCAGTGTGGATAAAGAGAGAATCCCAGTGTCAGTCCCATCAAGGACTGACTGCCCTTCCCAGGATTTCAGCCTCAAGCAGGGGCATTTCTCTGTTTATTTTTTATTTATGAAGCGAGCCAGACTCAAAGCCAGAGGATGGAAAACCTGGCATGGGGATGAGCTCTGCAAAGCGGGGTGGGAAGGATTCTGTTCCCTTCAAAAAGCAAAACTCAGCTGGAAAGGTTTTGATAACTGGTAGAGCTGAAACCGAACCAATCTGCAAAATAACAAAAAACTGCTAAAAAGCAGCTTTTCCCTGCAATCCGTGCACTCCTCAGGAATCCCAGCAC
Organism: Grantiella picta; assembly: GCA_013397955.1. Lineage (NCBI taxonomy): Eukaryota > Metazoa > Chordata > Aves > Passeriformes > Meliphagidae > Grantiella > Grantiella picta. The sequence continues at coordinate 344,397 of VZRM01004503.1, read as the reverse complement.
CCCAGGCAGAGTTTCCAAGCTGCCCACTATGAATACAAGTGAATTTAGATAATAACTTCAGTCAAATCCATTAAATAATTGTCCTCCCAGAGCTTTAGCTAATAAAGCGACTCAGGGCAGAATATAGAAAGTTCAAATCCTGCAATAAAATGCCCAGGTTTCATTTCATTTGTTTCCTTCCCTTCGCCCCAAAAGATGTTTTCCAGCCAAAGCACATCATTTTTTAATTAGAACTTCTGTATATTTATCCAGATTTCTCACTATTGAACATCTCCTGCTACCTATTATTTTATGCTGCTGAAATTCAAGCAGAAGAAAGGGGTTAGAATTAATTATAGCCTTTGGCTCGGAGGATTAGCCACAGATGTTGAATTATTATTATTATTGTTGTACTGTATTTTGGGAATGACACAAGGAATGTGTGGAGACTGGTGAGTATCTGTGAGGAAAAGTAGGAATGTTTAAAACCTGGAAGAATTTTGATTTTAATGGTGCTCAGTAGGCCTGTTTGGAAAATGAAGAATCAAGGTGACAACTATGAAAGATCAGAGTGAAGGGCCAGGAGCTGGACTTGGATCATGCTTGTGGGTCCTTTCCATATTCTCTGTTTCCATGATTCCATGATTCCGTGATTTTATCATTCCATTCAAAACCATCCTGCCCTCTCTGTGCAAATCTTTTCCAAAATCCAACTCCTTTGGTGGCATAACTGGGCATGGAAAGCAGGGAGGCTTCTCACCATCAAGGATCAGTCTGTAATTAAATTATTCCTCTGCCCGTTTGAATTCTGCTTGGATTTGACCCTTCAGCACCCAGGCAGAATCCACAGCGCGATTATTTTGCTGTTGAATGACTTCAGTCAGTTTTGCATCTGGCTCTGGGCATGGTTTGCCATTGTTACAGCGAGCAGGGATTAAAAGAACAGGAAAAAAACTCCCCTGCAAGACAAGGCCAAGGGGAATAACATCAGAAGCCTGATCATTTGTCACCTATGGTCACTCGAAACCATTATTTCTTCTACACACTGTAATTTCAGATAGACTTGTGTAAACAGTGTAAAGATTTATTTTCTCAAAATATCAGAACCACTTAGCGTGAGTCACAAGCCAGATTTCAGGCAGATAATTTTCTTCTAATAGATTTTTGGGTTAACAAGATAAAAATTAACATGAAAATGATTATGTGCTGACTGAAGGAAACCTGGTTTTATTTTGTTCCCTATTTGTTTTACAAGGGAAGTCTTCAAGTATCTTGCAGGGGCAAAAATATTTAAAGTGTTTGCACATGTTTCCCATTTCCATTTTATAAGATTCATTCACAGTCAGCCAAACGTATCTTTCTCTCTCTCTCTCTCTCTCTTTTTTTTTTTTTCCTTTTGATGCACTTCTTAATTAGCCTTAAAGGCTCCAAAGGTGCTTTTTTTCTGTCTGTCTCTTTATCCCGGCCGTGGAGCGAGGCTGGCAGTGAAGCCATGGCGCTCTGAACCGCGCTGGATGCTCCTCAAAGCCTCTCGGGGTGTCCCCTGATGGGGACAGAAAGGAGCAAAGTGCACCTCTGAGGCCTGGGCGGCGCGAGGAGCTGCAGTGGATAACGTGGAGTTGGTTTTGGCTGCCAAATTCCAGCCCCTGGGAAGGATCTGCCCCCAGAATTTTGTCCCGAGGGGCTCCATGTCCTGTCCCCTCCCTGTGCCACCATGGGGCACCCCACAGCCCTTGCTGTCCCCGGAGAAGCTGGGGCACCACGGCAGGGACACCTAAAATTATTTAGGCACGTGGTTGTGCAGGAGTTAGGGACTTTTTTCCCTTTTAAAATCTGATCTGAAATGCAGCCCTGAGCGAAGGTCACAGTCCCCTCAAAGTCCTTAAGTCCCCTCCAGGTCCTTGCATCCCCGTGCTGTGCCATCAGCTCCTAGGGGCAGGTTTGAAAATTATTTGGGCACGTGATTTTGCAGGAGTTAGGGATTTTTTTTTTCCCCCTTTTAAAGTCTGATCCAAAATGCAGCATGCCTGAGCAGTCCCCTCCAAGTCCTTGTGTCAGCCGTCAGCTCCTTGGGCAGGTTTTACAATTATTTAGGCAAATGATTTTGCAGGAGTTAGGGATATTTTTTTTTTTCCCCTTTTAAGATCAGCTCCAAAATCCAGCAGACCTGAGCCCTCTCTGAGCTGTTTCGTGTCCCCACTGCTGTGCCGTCAGCATTGCCCCCCATGGAATTTGTAACCACAATTGCAATTTTACAATTAAGCACAGCTCAAGGTCCCTTTGGTGATGAATGTGTTGCAGCAGGACTCTCAGGGCAGAACGGGATGTTTTTAAGGAGAATCTTATCGCGGCGATTAAAGTTTCTTTTTATTTGGTGCTTTGCAAAGCGACCCCTTTTTCCCAGAGTTTCAGCACCACAGGGAATTCCATCCTCCTGCTTTAGCAGGAAAGAGAAAAGGAGGATTTGAAGAAGTTAGGGACTGATTGTGCTTATCCATTTTCCCCCCTTTGCTCAGCCTCAGAAATCCCTCACACGGTGATGAGTCATTTTTTATTCTGTTTAATCCCATGTTAAGTCAACATCGTTTCAGGCTGGTGACTAAGTCTGGAGCGATGTTGATGTAAATGAAATAGGAATAACTGGGACTTCAGCAGGACGCAGCAAATACAGATTTTCTCCGCAGAAGAAAAAAGTTTAAAAGAGAGAAAGACACTGAGTTAGCCCCAGCTAGAGAAAGAAAAAGGGAAAAAATAAGAAGAAAAGAAATAAAATGCAGCTGTTTGCAGGAGATCTCTGATGGATTAAAACCAGGACTGGAAGGCTGCCCTTCTCCTGCTGGTGTAAATCAGCAGATCTCCCCTCAAGGGATCAGGATTTCAGCATTTCAGCATTTCTGTGCAGAGCAAGGACAGGAGCCCTGATCTGCCTCCAGCCTTATCTGCCCTCAGTCTGAGCTCATGGTTTGCACAAATTCTGTTGAAGTCCTGCTTTGGGTCAAGAAGGGAAATTGGGCTCTGTGACCCTCCAGAGTGGAATGGATTCAAGAGTAGACCTGGGACTATTTGCAATCAAGGAGATGAAGGAGCATCCTTGGGATTCCACATTGCTGAACAGCCCAGTAAAATCCCAGTAAAAGCAGATTAAACCCTCCAGAGTGGAATGCATTCAAGAGTAGACGTGGGACTATTTGCAGTAAAGGAAATTAAGGATCTCATGGGCATCCTTGGTGTCCCACATGGCCAAACAGCCCAGTAAAATCCCAGTAAAAGCAGATTTAACCCCCAAGGTGGGCACCAGCCAAGGCAGGGCAGCCTGCCCAGCCCAGCAGCACCACAGAGCTGCGCTCCTGGCTGGCACCACCTTCTCCTTGTCAGCTCTGCAGCCTGCCCCACCAACCTCCAGGGGCAACACCTGAATCCTGCTTCTCCTTTCTTCTCCTGGAACGCTCAGCAGCCGCTGCAGAGGCTTTGCTAAACATGTCAGATTAAAGGTCTGAGCAGACGGATAAATGCAGTCCATCTGAGGGCATGTTTCCTCTCACACCTTCGGGGGCTGTCAGCATCTTGAATGGGATTCAGAAACATGTCCTTGAAGCTGGCTGGAGTGCAGCTTCAAACATCAGGGGCAGCATTAGAGAGAGGAGAAAAAAGGATGGGGGAAGCTTTCATGGCAAGGCAACCCCCCCTCCTCCCCTCCCTCCGATTTTTGGATAATAAACTCCAATTATTTGCTGCAAAGCAGGGATAACCAAGGCTTGGGGAGGGCATGGGGACCTGCAGCCATCTCCCTGCTCTGGGGTGCAGTTTGCCATCCACTCTCTGGATCCTGGGGTTTTTTCACACTCTCTTCAAGGCTTGTTTTATTTTTCATTGAAACTCCGGTGCTTTCCAGCACTTCAAACTCCCAGATTTCAGCACTGGGCAAAGCTGGTTGTGGCAATATTCCTGTTTAAAGGGAAGCTGAGGAGTTGCAAAGAGACTTCTCAGCTCTTCACACTCTGATTTCTCTGCACAGCTCCCAGGAATAATTCCTCTATCCCAGGCCAAATTGATTTCTTGCCCCAAAGCAGCCGAGCTGGGCCTTGTTCTTGCTGTATTTGCGTTAAATTTGCAAGAAATAAAGTTTTGGGCAAACCTGCTGAGAGTCAGTCCCTTCCTGAGCACAGGAAGGTGACCTGAGCACAGCAGAGCAGCGCAGGCAGGAGGTTGGATGCTCTGCCAGGTAAAATATTCCATGGAATGAGCAGCTGGACCACTGAGCATCCTCCTGAACTGATCACCACCATCCCTGGAAGTGTCCCAGGTCACCTCAGAGCACCCTGGCCCTATGGAAGGAGCTTTGAGGTTCTCTCGCATCCCAAACCATTCTGGGATTCTGTGAAAAATCACTGATTTCACAGTAGGAGAATCCTTCTAACAACGGTTTAAATGTTTTACTGCGCTCCTGATTGCTGGGGTTTTTTTTGTTTTTACTTCAAATATCTCTTTATTTGCTTCCCCTCAAGTGTTTAATTTAAGGAATGTAATTAATCTCAAAGCCTTTTTAAATTTTAGAGTGGAATCCTTTCCTGCTTTACCTGGATCTTGCACAGCTCAGGGGAGCTGTGATTTGTAAGCCCCAAGTTAAAATTAACAATAACACTCAACTCTATTATATTCCACTGATGCTTATCTGAGTGAAATGCACGATACTCCCAACCTGCAAGATTTATTATTTGCTATTTATTTGATCTCCTGGATAATTGTTTAATTAAAGCAATTAGCAGCTGCTTTCAAGGCCCAAAATCATTACTGAGCTGATTCCAGCTACTCCAACCACAACAGCTTCCCCTGCTCTGTGCCAGCCCAGGATGTAGGAACTCCTCTGGAATTCCATCCTCCCTGCAAGACATCCCAGAACTCCTCTGGAATTCCATCCTCCCTGCAAGACATCCCACAGGACAGGATTTGGGACATGCAGCTGATGCTGCACTGATTGTGACATCCAACAATTGTCACCACGATTAAAATCCAGCCTGAGTTTGGCAGGAGGTGGGAAATGGGCTTGAAAGTGGAAGATGTGTTTGTTGTTAAGAAATTCAAGCTCTGAGTGATATTTTGGGGGTTTTTTTCCCTGATGGGGATTCTCCACCACCACAGTAAATTCATCTGAGTTATTCCATGCTTCCCTGAGAAACTCCTAAGATATCCACACATGGATTTAAATCCACACACGTATTTCTATCCACAGAGTTCGGCCAGAACCAAGACAGGACCCTTTGAAAGGACGTTCTGTGATGGAAACCCATGTCAAGGATCCCGTGGGGATTACAGGAAAATGGCCCAGGCGGCTGAAAAACCTGCCAGGGAGAATGTAAATAAGCAGAGGGTCCATATCCCCAGCCCTAAAGGGAGAGAAGGAAATTGAATTCCTTTATGGCCTCCCTCCTGAACCCTCCCACAGCACAGGAAGCAGTAGGCCATGTAAAACCTATAAATAGCTCTGCAACTTCGTGTTCCCCTTCAGACAGAGAGGGAAAAAAGAAAGAAAAAAATGCTCCCCTGAGGAAAAACATGATCTTTTCCCCATGTTTGAGTTGTCAGGTTTGACAGGAACGCTACAAACTAATTAAATTTTTGTTAATTTATTTTGTCTGATGCAGTGAGCGCCTGTCACAGGAATGGCTCGGGAAGTCTGACTTCTGCAGGCTCTGGAAGCACCCGTGACTTGGTGCAGGAAAAACGGAGCTGGATAAGTCAAATAAACACCAAAAGCATTTAAATTCGTTTCTCCCTCAGTGCTCCAGCTTTGTTTGTCTGCTCCAAAGGCAACCCAAGCTTGTTCCTTTAACTCCCCAGCCTGGTGGGATGGCTGCTCTCTTCTGGTTAGAGCTGAAATAGGAAGATGCAAGCAGGTAAAGGACAAAATAAAATTCCATCCTGGAGCTGCCCTGGAATTTTTGTTAAACCTGGAATTACTGGACACCCTTAGCCTGGATAATTCCCAACCCATGAACTATTTTGAGATCCAAGAATTTTCTCCTTCCACAGGAGGAACAAAAAGGAACCAGGCTGCCCAGAGGAGCTGTGGATCCCTGAAAGTGTCCAAAGCCAGGCTGGAGCACCCTGGGATGGTGGAAGGTGTCCCTGCCCGTGGCACTGGATGGGCTTTAAGGTCCCTTCCCACCCCAACATCCCACATTTCCATGGCTTTTCCAGGGAGATCCACGCGGTCCAATGGTTGGCCATGCATTAAATGATGAAATGACGGATTTATGACCTTCTTGCCCGCGAAGGAGGGGAAATCCTGAGCAGCCTGTGCCTGCTCCAACACGATCCGTGCTCATCCTGCATTCTCCCGGAGCTCCGTCAGGGCACCGCCGGATCCAAAGAAAGCACCGTGCAGCCTGATTGCTCAGATAATCAGCCGAGGAAACAGGCAAAAGACAGCCCCTGGAGGTGTTTGTTCTGGGGTTTTGAACCTGTCTCTGTCAGGGCTTTGCACTTTGCAGTTCCAAACCCCTTGAACAAACACAGAGGTGGCTGGGGGAGGTGGTGAGATCAGAGGAGGAGATAAGCAGTGAGCAGAGCTCTCCAAGTGCCTGCTGAGAGGGGAAGGTGGTGTCTCCATCGCCCAGCCCAGCCTGCAGCCAGACCCAGGGATGCTCCCAGCCCGGATCCGGGTGTTTGCACAAACATCCAGCTCTCATTCCAGCAGGGATTGCTGTGCTCTTATCTTGTTTAATGGGTAATTTCTGCATTAAGGGATCTGCAGGCTTCAGTGGAAGCTCCCGTGGTTTTTGGCAGTGAAATCCCACCGTACGTGACTGCAGGCACTGCCCGTGCTGGGGTTTGCCAAACGGGGATGAGGAATGTACCCAGGGCTCATCCTGCACTTCACAGCTGCACCTCGGCTCCTCCGGGTGGGAAAAGACCTTCAGGATCAGAAAGTCCAACCAGCAGGTGGGATGGAGTGCATGGGAGGTGTTGCTGTCCATGGCAGAGCTTTGGAAGTGGAGTTTGGTTCCTTCCAACCCAACCCTTCTGAGATCCCAATACCAACCCCAACCCAACCCAATCCAATCCAATCCAATCCAATCCATCTGAGATCCCAATACCAACCCCAAGCCAATCCAATCCTTCTGAGATCCCAATACCAACCCCAACCCAATCCAATCCTTCTGAGATCCCAATACCAACCCCAAACCAACCCAACCCATTTGAGACCCCAGTACCAACCCCAACCCAATCCAACTCATCTGAAATCCCAATACCAACCCCAACCCAATCCAATCCTTCTGAGATCCCAATACCAACCCCAAACCAACCCAACCCATTTGAGACCCCAGTACCAACCCCAACCCAATCCAACTCATCTGAAATCCCAATACCAACCCCAACCCAACCCAACCCAACCCCACCCAACCCATCTGAGACCCCAATACCAACCCCAACCCAGCCCGTCTGAGATCCCAGTACCAAGCTGCATTTATCTTCATCTTTAACATCTCAATATGTGTCAAAACCTAGTCTATGTTTTCTTCCAGACCACTCCACTTTACTATTTTTTTTATTTATTACTTTTACTGAAAGTCCTCTAGAGAGAGAGACAAACCCAGAATTTCCTTCTGGTGGGGGTTGTGGGAACAGAGAGCAAACTCCGTTCCCGTTGTGAAGAGTTTATAGCACAAATGGATGAATTAAGGTGCCTTGATTTCAGTGGGAAACTTGGATAGAATTGTTTTCACCCCCATGAAATGTCCTTGGCACTCCCTTTGGACAGACTGGTGCTGAATATAGGGGAAGAAGGAGATTCCCACCTGTTTCTTCATCCAGTATTTCTGTCCTAAACAGGACAATGAACAACAAGGATGGATCTTTGAAACCCTAAATTCATGTTAATTTGCTCTTTCAAACATCCTGCAATGGAAAATTGCATTAAAAGATGTCTCCAATAAAGATTTAATCATATAATCTAATATATTAATATGAAATGTGCCCCAGGGAGTCAGGATGCACTGCAAACATCTGTAATAAACATTTATAATCCAACAAGCTGCTGGAGTATTAAGAAATTATCAAAAACAGAAGGAAGGAGTGGGTTTTTTGTAAAATAAATTTACTTCCACCTTGAAGCAGATGTCTTCCCATAACTGGTTCCCTGTATTTGGAGATGATGCTGGGAAGTTTTTGATTTAGGAGGTTTTTGACAGAGATGAGGCCCAGACTCAAATCGATAAAAACAACACAGAAGACCCTTTAAATTCTTTTTTTCTCCTTGAACTCAGATTTCTGTTTCAACCTTTGGTGCTTTCCAGCATTGACTCTTCAGACACTCACAGTGGTGCTCCCACTCCCAAAATACTGATTCGGGTGGGTGGGTGATGAGTACGGGGAGGAATCACTGGGCTGGGAGGCTCTTTACAGTAAAAGGTTTTCACGTGGAAAACCTTCAGTGTTTCCATGTGGAAATCATGGGATGGTGGCTGCTCCTCCAGGGAGAAGGATCTCAAAGAGCCTGGGACACTCTGCCCATTTTATATCTCAACTGCCTCGGAGTTCTCTCTGAAGCCAGTCTACAAAATCTGGACAAACGGCACAAAAATGGGTTGAAAATTTCGAATTCAGCCTTTAAAACACCGAGCTGAGTCTAAAAAGCTGAACAGCCCCTCGAGTTCCCTCAGATGTGGTCGTGCTGCAGGAAAAATGTGTCTTCTGCTGCTGCTGAAGCTGCACGAGCGATGAAGCCGGGGGGAGATGAAAACACTGCAGAGCCCTGGCTTTGCATCTTTCTGCCAACTTTTGAGATGCTGACGAAAGATAACGTCGAAGTTTCAAAGCTGGGGAGGAAAAAAAGCCTCGCTGAAGATTTTTGTGATGTCAGAGGAAGAAGGAAGGCAGCTTGAGGAGAAGGGCTGCTCTCGGGCTCTAATCTTGTAGACACCTACTTAACTTTAAGCCAATTAAATCAATGCACTACTTAACCTTTGCCTACAGGAGAAAGGCTTTGCCAGCACAGTTTATATTAGTGCCCCAAACCAAATAAGCAACGCTCCAAAAAGCACTCTTCTCTCAGCAAAACTCTAGCTGCCCTCGGTGTCACCAGCATGAAACTGCGGCTGGGGACTCTGAGGGAACCTCGCCTGTCAGTGACACTGCTGAAATTCAGCTCTGTCAGAAAAACAGCAACCAAACCAAGGGTGGAGGCTGAACTTTCCAGAGCCAGGCTGGTGTTCAAGCTCCTGGTTTCTATAAATCCATGGGCAGCTTGGGAATGTCTCCCATCGCACCAAAGTTGAAGTCCAGGGGGAGTTCAGCTGGGAAAAGCAGGGGACGAAGCCCTTTGGGGCTGCTGGTTTCTCTCGGTTTGGCGCTGCCCGGGGTGTGGGAGGTGCTGTGGCTCCGCAGGGTTTGTTGGAGAGCAAAGGTTTGCGTGCAAAACGGAATGAAAGCCCTGCAGCAGTCCCCCCGGGCCAGCAACACGTTACATCATTTGTCACGGGACACGTTGGGAGTGTGTCACTGGAAAAACCTTTAAAAGCCGAGCTGGAAGTGCTGTGGAGACACCACGGCCTCGGCGGGGGGAGAAAAGACAGTGCCATTTATTAATGTTTTTGTGTCTACTATTTACATTTTGGGGCATTTCAATGGAAAAGGGGAGTGGGGAGGGAAAAAGCCTCCACTCAACATCTTCCCAGATGGTAACAACATCTGTCTAGATGGCAGCCCGAGGAGCTGACATTTTATGGGTGACGGGGGGACATTTCGGGATTTCTGGTTTTATTTTGCTTTTTTTCCCCCCCCCAGATTAATTGTCCTGCACGTTGGTCCCATCACTCTTTGCTTTGGGCCATCTGGTCAGATGTCATTAACCCTGGAGACCAACAGCCCAGGAAAGTGGAACCATATGTTCCCAGCAAAGATAAACAATAAATAGGGCCCTGTGCAGCACGGTTGGCAGTTTGGGGTCTGTGTTTTGGGGTTTTTCTGCTGCCTAAATGAAGACAAGGACATTTTGGTGGCACAGCAAATACACAAACATCCTGCTGGGCAAATCCCAGTGGCTCTGTGGCAGAGCAGCTCCTGGGTCTGGGCTGTGGATCCCAAACGTGCTCCGAGGAAGGGTTCATTACCACGTTGGAATGATGGATCCTGCAGGCAAAATTCCCCATCTTTCACCACAGGGTCACGGAGCCACCACCCTCTCCCCACCTCTCCCTCCTGCAGCTCGATCTCTGCGAGCTAATTCTTCTAAATATCTGATTTCCTGCCCGTTTAATGTGACAAAAAAGGGGTGTTTTTCCTCTGGGCCGGTTCTTTTTGGGGCTGTCATCATTTTGAGGCAAATGAGAGGTTTTGTTTCAGTTCAAGGATATTCTGGCAGCTCTTCCAGAGGAGAGTAATTACCCAGGACACCCAGGGGCAGAGAGTCAGCAGCTGCTCATGTGTCTCTCACCCAGCAAAGTCACCCTGACACCTCGGTGTATCCAAGGAAAAATGGGAAAATGTGCCCAAACTCTTGGCTGGTGAGCCAGGCTGGATGATTTCGTCCCTGCCAGGTGTCCATTCTGATTTTCTGTCTGTTTGGTGCTGAAGTCTGAGCTCTCATTTGCAGCCAAGGGCTCTGTAACCTCAGCACAGAAAGCCAGGGACAGAGCAGCGCATCGATGTGCCAAGGAGAGATTGCCGTAACAAAACATCCACTTGCTGGGATTATTTATCACGAAACACCACCACCAACAGCACCTGCAGGGAATTATGCGGTGATCCAACACTGGAAAGAATCTGAGCTGAATCCCTGCCTTGCAGATCCGTGTCTGCGCTTCAAACCTCAGCACAAACACTGCTAAACTGATCTGCTGGAGGAAGAAAGCTTGCACTCCCAAATATTGCCCTCCTTTCCACGCAGGAGCCAAAGATCAGCAGCTCAGGAGGGAGGTTTGGGCTGATCAGCTGCTGCTGGGGTTTCTCCTGCCAGAGCTGTCACATTCCTGAGGGTTCAGCGTGGGCAGGACAGCCCAGCCCAGCCCCAAATCCTGCTCTGGGTTTGTTTGTTGTCTTTGCCCAGAACACAAAGGGAACATCTCCAGTGTGTTCGCTTGGATGAGCAGCCCAGGGAGGGATGGAGCAGCCCAGGGAGGGATGGAGCAGCCCAGGGAGGGATAGAGCAGCCCAGGGAGGGACGGAGCAGCCCAGGGAGCACACACAGCACCAGGAGCTGCAGACAGGCCCAGCTCGGAGGTGCCAACTTGCAAAACTGGCATAGCAAGGGCAGTTCTGGGCAGCGTCCGAGTGCCCAACACACCCCGGCGCCTCTCCTAGCCGTGGCTGACCGCTGAAGGTCAGGGCTCAGCCCAGCCTGGGGGATTTCACCCGCTCACCCCATGCCAGGGTGTCTCACAGGAAGCCTTTCCGTGTTTTCCTGGGGGACGTGATGGCTCTGCTGCACTTCTGGCTCAGTGCAAACAAGAAAGACCTGACAACCGATCTGCTGTGGAAAATTCCGGATGCACGAGGCGTTCTGGTCCAGCTGCAGCCTCAGGCAAGGTGAGGAGTGTCCTGCCCTGCCCTTCACAGGTTCCTGTGGTCACTCTTGTCCTGGGGCAGCCGCTGGTCCAGGGATGCGGAGCTGGCTGGGATCTTTCCTCCAGCTGCTCTGCTTTCTGTGGGAAGCCAATCTCCTTTTATTCCTTTTCTTTGGATGCTTTCTGTTGCAGAGCCACTCTCCTCGTGCACATGACTCTCGTTAGCCCCAAAAATTCCTCCACCTTTGCTGCAGTGCCCATCCAAGGCTGTGCCTTATCCCATTTGGGCAGAAATCCCACATCTGGGAATCACTGCGAATCTGGACTTTTTGGATTTCTCTGGGAATTTTGGGATACCCTCCTAGCTGGGCTGCTCCTCCATCACCCAGCCCAGCCAATTTGATCATGTTTAACGTGCATCCTTCACACACGGTCCTATTACCATTCCAGTGCTCTTGCTTTTGCTTTTCCAGGCTGACCTTCGGCATCTCCTGCCATCCTCTGCCATGGTCAAGACCTCCCAGCTCGTTGCCCGGTGGCCCCCGAAGGAAGGTGTGAAGATTAACAGCCCAGAGGATGTATTTAATGAATGGCAACAAGGGATTAGTGACACAGTGTCACCTTTCATGGCCTCTTGAAGCAGGCGAGCTGACACCCGTTTATTTTTGTTTGCACTGCTGAGTAAACTCTGGGAGCAGACTGGATTTACAGTCGCTGCTCCCCCAGCCAGGAGTTCCACCAGCTTGGGGGGATGATAAAGGCAGGAATCTCGATAAAGGCAGGAATTTCTCTCCCAGTTTTCTGCCTGGGAAGCCTTACAATGGCTTTGCCCCTGACTGACAGCTCAGGTTTCCAGCTCTCTGTCCGTCAAAAATCAGCTCCACGCTCCCAGCCCTGCACCTGCCAAAGGCTGAGCTCCTGGCGGGCACAGAGCATCCCCTGCCCTCCTGCCACATCTCACAACCTCCAGAGCCTCTGGAAAGGAGGGTTCGGCAGTGGCATTCACGGGAATGCAGGAGGAATCCCCAGGACAGGGAGTTCTCCCAGCACAGGGATGTGGTGTTTAACCCTTGTTCCACCCAGCCAGGCACGCCAAACCAGCAGCAGAGCTTGGGGAATCCTCCAGGGAGCAGCCTGGTGCCCTGGCTGCAGCACAGCGCTGGTTCTGCCCTTTTTGGAGCATTTCCAGCCCACCCAGCAGTGCTGGCGTGGGGAATGAGCTGCGAGCTCAGTGTCACTGGCCTGGCAGATGTGCTCCTCAGCCATGGCATGGGACAAGGTTACCCCACAGCTGGCCTTGCACTCCATGCGGAGAGATTTCTGCTCTCTCTGCTCTCAAATTATTCTTCACGCAGTGGGAGCTCTGCTGCTCACAAAATTCATCCTTTTGGTGGGTTGAATTTTGCCTTGCCTTCTGTTCTACTTTTCGTTTCATTTCATTCTCACCAATCCTCTTCCCCCTTTGCAGATTCTTTGAAGAAACCCACGGAGTAAATTTATCCATGACACCCTAAATTCCATCTCAGGGCAACTGCAGGGATGCTGAAAGTAAAATTCTCGAAGCAAAGGAGAAGGGTTGGTGGAGCAGGAAATCCAGGGATTGCAGGGTGGGAAAAACATCCCTTGGGAATGGGGGGTGAAAGCTGAAAAGGGTGTTTTGGACTCGGTGTACAGGGGTAATCTCTGCTGCTGACAGTAAATAAATACATTTTGTAGCGCCGAGGAGAATTAAGTTTATCTTTTCCAAGCAGCTTTCGTGGCAAATGTTGCAATTGTATCTGAAATGCCAGGCAGGAATTGCTGCCTCCAAATAAAGGTCAATCCGGTGGCTTTGATTTCTCTCCAGTTCAGGGAGTCTCCTGTGATTGTATCTTCCCTGTGTCAAGGACAGAGGATGATGTTTCTCTTGCAGAGACAAGAAAACAAACAAAAAAATCCTAAAATCAGCCTAAAATACCGAGCAGGACTTCAGAGAAATGCTGCTCTGATTTAGCTTTGATGCATTTGCAAAAGTATTTCAACTGTGCTCCCGAGCTCGGCTGATTATTTGGAATGTGGAATTCGTGTCCACGAAGAGTTTGTGGTACAGTGGAGACCTGAGAGAGGAGCAAACAAACCAGAAAAATGCCTTTTAAAGATGTTTATCTATTCGTACATGTTTGATGCGAGATGCACCACAGACGGACCCATTAAAATCCCGAAAATTGGGAACTCCCTGGCAGAGGAAGGGAGTGGATTCAGTGTGGAACAGCAGGTCCAGGCTGAAGGGATGCTCTGCCGTCAGTCAGGAGCAGGGTGGGAGCTGCAGGTTTGGCAGGAGGGAAATTGGGAGATCCCAGGGCAGGGCAGCAGAGGTGGAGAAAACTGCAATCTCCTCCATTGTCTCACAAATCCATTTCCCCTTCACTTCACAGCTTTCCATC
>VZRM01004503.1:311126-330443 GCA_013397955.1 Grantiella picta | reverse complement strand
TTTATAATTTATTTTATTACGATTATTTTCAAATCTCGCTATTATTCTTAAGGACGATTCAAACGCGGCGACGAGAGCCGAGGAAACACCCACTGCATTCCTGGGATGATGTGTCTGTGCTCCCTGCATTCCACCCCAGGCACGGAGGGAGGTGGGAGGCAGCTCTGTGCCAACCCCACCGCATTCCCACCAGGGAAAAAACCACGGATGATCCAACCCAGCCTCTTCCAATGCACACAAGGGCTGGAAAGAAGTCCCCCAGGGCCTTTTTCCAAGTGCTGCTTCAACAGAGAGAGCATAAAACGCCTCCTACTAACCAGGACAAACCTATATTGGAAGGAAAAAGAGAAAAAAAAGGAAAAAAAATCCAATTAACATTGCAGAGTCTCCGCACCCAGATTCCTGCCGGTTGGCATTTGGAGCCCTTGGATGCTGCCTGTCTTTGCCGCTGGATTCCTGAGGCTTAACACCTTAATTCCTGAAATGAGCCCCAGTCCTAATTCCCGATTTTAGGAAAACAACATTCCTGCCATTGAATGAAAACATTTGTACACAGTCCATAAACCATCTTCCTGAGGGGAGGGGGCTGGCAGAGGGGAGCTGGGAGCGCATAGAAGTGCATTGTCCGTGAGATCCAGCTGCTGCTCCCAAGGTGCTCCGCTCAAATATTCCGAAATCCCCCGCCGGCCACGCACAAATCCCAGGAATCACGGCGTGGAGAAGTTTGTGGATCAGGCCTTGTGTTGCTCCCCATCAGTGGCAGGTCTGGGGTGAGATTGTGCAGTTGTCACCACGTGGGATGGGACAGCAGGTCCTGGTGTGCTGGGACACCTCCACATCTGGAGATGAACGGGAATGGCCTCGCCGTGCGTTTGGGAAGGGGAGGAGGAGTGATGCTGGCACAAATCGGGATCGCAGAGTCATGGAATGGTTTGGGGGGAAAGGAACCTTCGAGTTCATCCTCTTCCACTGTCCCAGGGTGCTCCACCCTGGCCTTGGACACTTCCAGGGATCCAGGGGCAGCACAGCTTCTCTGGGAATCTGTGGGAAACCTCCCAGGGAAGGATTTCTTCCCAATATCCAACCCAAACCCACCTTCTTTTAGTTTAGAGCTCCTTTAGTTTAGAGCTCCTTTAGTTTAGAGCCTTTCCCCCTCAAATTCCTCTGGGAAGCTCCAACCCATGCTGCCCTTCCCGCCAGATTTGCTGGTTTTAGATATCTGCTCCAGCAGAAGCTCTTGGATGAAATCCTTTGACTTTTATTCCATAGGGATTTTGCCTCAGAGGGTTGGGATGACTTTTCTGCATCCTAGGAATATATTGATGGGAAGAAGGGTTGGTAATGTCTCTATTCCAGCTCTCTGCTGTGCTGTATTTCCACTCTGAGCTTCTCCCTGCACTTTATCTGTCCTGCCTGGAGGTTCCATCCTCCACTCCCCATCCTGCCAGGAATTTCATCCCAAAATTCTGGGACTTCTATCCCCACAGGTTCTATAAGAGCTGACAGAGAGCCTGACAAAAACCCAGCAGAGGAGACCAAAGGATCTCCAGCGGGTTCTAAAATATGGATATTTTTCCTAGAACACATCTCCTGTCAAATTGCAAGATCCAGTCAGTACAGTGGAATTACAGTCCTGGGGAAAAAAGAAAAAAAAAAAAAAAGGAGGGGAGAGAAGGAAAAATTTGATTCCGAATTGCAGGGATTAATGGTCAAAAGAATGTTCTTCTGGGAGTAATCTAAGTGTTATATTTACATTTGGCTTGGAATTATTTGCAGTGAGGAATTTCAAATGCAAATATTTTAAAAGCGTAACATGTAGGGAGAGACACTGTGGGCACTTCTGTTTTCTCTGAAAAAAAAAAGAAAAAAAAAGAAAAAAAACAGTTTTCTTGACTATTTTTTATTGGAATCTTAATGAGACCATAATTACAGCAGGGGAAAAAAAGGAAAAAATGTAGCCCTTAAAGGTTTGCTGTGAGTGTACCTACAGGCCTTGGATTGCAAAAAGAAAAAAAAAAATCCATATTTTTAAAAACTATTTATTTTCCAAAGTGCTGCATGGGAGGGAAAAAAATGACTGAGCTAAGTAAGTCTTGTCCATTTATGTGCTTAGTCTGTATTTTCTTTTTCTAAAAAAAAATATCTAGGAATAAACGTGGAGAGTGGGCTCATTCTGTTTGCCTTGGCTGCTGCCTTTATCTCCTTTCATTGTGTGATCCTTCCAAGGGGGGCTTGAGGAGCTGCAGAGCTTTCTGGATTCCTTTTGGGAAAACAGGAATCTGGACAGGGCAGGGAGCATTTGGTGGCTTCAGGGACTCCCTGTGTTTCATGGAATCAGGGAATGGGTTGGGTTGGAAGAGACCCTAAAGGTCATTTTGTTCCCCACCTTCCTCCATCCCAGGCTGCTCCAAACTGGCCTTGGACACTTCCAGGGATGGGAATTCCACAAACTCTCTGGGAATCTGGGCCAGGAGCTCCCCAGCCTCACAGGGAAGAGTTTATTCCCAAAATTGAGCCCGAGAAGGCTCTGCAGCTGGAATCAGCACAGACACAAAGGTTTCCTCTCCCGTGGGTTTTCTGGGGTCTCCCCCACTTTCCGTGTTCTCTGCATTCCCCAAACTCACCTGCAGCTCCCTGAGCTCAGAGCTCCCCTTTCCTTCTTTCAATCCCTTCCCACCAGCAGGGTTTGATGGCTGTACTTCCACGGGACATTGCAAGATCTCTTTTTGTATTTCTTTTCGCTTTGCCTCTTCCCCTTCGCTTTTATTAATCCTTCATTCACTTTCTTTCCCTTTAATTTCGCTCACGTTTTTCTCACATCTTCCTTTCACAGCCTTTCACCTCTGTTCCTCTTGCTGCCCTGGAGCAAAAATGTTCAAATAAAGTGCCTTTTTTCATTTCCCCAAGGAAGAAAGTGTCCATTTAATACCCCACATGCCCATCAGAGCTGATGGAGAGGCAAAGCATGACAGACACATTCTGTGATTCAAACCTTCTGGGTATTGGCAGCAGAATAAATCTTATGTCTGACATAAGAGGACATCGGGAAAACCAACCTGAAGCTTTTGGAAAGGATCCACGGAGCTGTCAGTCAGGAGGAGATAAACTTTACATGAAATAGGACTTTTCTGAAGTCATTAGCTCCCCACTCCTGCCAGGAGGAGAGCAGAGAGGGAGCCAAAGAGAACAGAAAACAAACGTGAATGGCGACATGGCTCTGAAGGAAGTGCCCAGAAAAAAGGGGGAATGCTCAGGAAAACAGCTCTCCAAAAGGCTCAGCACAAATAGGATTGATCCACAAAACGACTGGGCTGCTTGGGGGATCCAAACCCAAAATTAGACCATGTGCAGGCAGAGGGATGCAGCTCTGAGCAAAGCTGTTGAACCACTTGTTGAAAACGAGGAGTTTGGGTAAGAGATTCCTTACTCTGTAGAGGAAGGAATGAGTATTTTGAGGTAAAAAGGAGGTGATCAGAACTGGGCAACATTTTCCCATTGATGGCTGTAAAATGTGAGGTAATCTGCAGGGCAGAGGATCAATACTTGCTTGTGAAAAATGAGGGAAGCAGAAGTGGACGGACAGAGGAAATTTGGGGCAGAAACATGAAATAATCCCCAGGGAAGAGAATGAAAACGGAGGTAATCCCTTGTAGACACATACTGAATATGTTGGGTGTAGCAATTGGCATTTTCTCCAGCTTGGAGAATTAATATTTCAAGGTAAACATGAGATAACTAGTAGTGGACAGCTAGGGAAAACCTTGGGGGTAAAACTTGAAATAATCTATAGGTTAGGAGGAGTTTTCTGCCAGTTGATGCCACCAGAGCAGCCCCAAATAGCTGAGATTTCCTCTCCCTTTTGCTCTGAATCCCTTTGGCTGCAATCTCCCCATCCAACTGCTGCCCTAGTTGGTGAAGAGGCTGCAGGGAATGGCAAAGCCACCTCCTGGAGCTGTCCTTGTGTCTGATGTCACCAGGGCAACTTCCATGATCACTTTAATTGTGTTCCAGAGGCGCCTGAGCTCACACAGGTCCTGGCAGGACAATCCTCTGCTCATGCAATCCTCAATTATCTCCCAACCAGCTCCAGCAGAGCTGGAAATCCTCTCCAGCCCAACTTCCCTCACCTCAGCTTTGCCAACACCCCAAGGACCTTGGGAGTGCTGCTCGTTTGAATTCACATTTCCCAGTTGAATTGCACAGAAAATGGGGATAAATCTTGTCAAATCCAACGTGGAGCCACGGGAAGGATGGGAATTTGCTAAGATCCAGCACTTCCAACTCGCTGTTGGGTTGGATTTTTCCCTTGGCTTTCCCTTTTCCCTGCCCTGCTCTTATCACAGCGTTTGCAAGCAAAAATCCATCAGCAGAGGCTGTGCTGGGGCCAGCTGTGGGCACACCTGTGCCCTGTGAACTTTTCTCCTCGCTGTTCCCTTTCAGCAGGTGGTTTATGCCTTGTTTTCAACAGCTCCTGCCCTGAAGTTGTTATTGCCCCGAGAAATTTCATTTTTTTAAGGGCTGCCTGACAGGACAGGCTTTTCTTCTTGCCTCGCTTGCAATAGGAACACTCAGGAAAGCTCCTCCTGATGGGAGAAAAAGGGAAGGATAATAGCAGAAGTTATCCCAGGATGTGTCCAGTGTGTCCATGGAGGGAAATAACCCCGAGACAAGGAGCTGCTGGGGTGATGCTCAGCATCATTCCCTGGTTTGCCAGCACCGTGTGGGGGAAGGTCCCTTCTGACTGCCCCTGCAATTCCAAATATTCACCCAAAACCAGCAGGAAACTAAGGCAGAAATGCTGAAAATTCAAATCGGCTTTAATGATGGATCGTGTTTTAGCACAAGGTAAAATTTCCAGGAAAACTCTGGGAGCGGTGCCATTCCCAACCCCAATCCCTCTTCAAGGAACGAGTAGAGACACACAAATATTCCTTTTCTGAGTCTTTCCGTGTGATTTCATTTGCTGTGTCTCTTCCCACTGAAAACTGCTGCCTGCCTGTGAGGAAGCCCCAGCGATCCCACGTGGAAAGAGGATGATGATGGATTGCTGGAATATCCCCAGGGATTTGAGGAGGAGGAGTGGAGGAGAGCCCTGCTTTGCTCTGCGATCCTCCAAATTAGCCCTCGTGGTGTAATATCTCCCCAAGCCATAATACCTTTCTAATAATTCCATTTATTGCCCTGTTTGTTTTCATTTATGGTTTAACGGAGCAGCTGGCAATTAGGCCCTAATTATGCTGTTATGCAAAGTAGCTGTGTTTATTTTTATAACACGGACTGCAGCACGAGCTGTATTTGTTTTTAATTGTGAAATCAGCCATGGCAACATCCCCCAGTGATGATCCAAGTGTCCCAGCTGGGAATGGCTGGGAATGCTGCTCAGCTGGGCCAAGGAAGGTGTAGAAGAGCTGGAGGAATACAGACCACAAATTCCCTGCCCACATCCCGAATGCTCAGGATTCCCCCTGGATTCAGTGCCAGTCCTGGTGGGATTTCACTTTTCCACTTGCCTCCAGTGCTGATTTCCTCCTGAGGGGCAGATTTGCTGCCTGGGATCAGGGGCAGGAAATGCTGGAGCTGTGCCAGGGGTTGGGATGGATTTTTGGGAAAGGTTGTTCCCCCAGAGGCTGCTGGGCACTGCCCAGGCTGCCCAGGGAATGGTGACATTCCCAAATCTGCCAGAGCTCCAGGAAGGTTTGGACAGCACTGCCAGGGATGCCCAGGGTGGGATTGTTGGGTTGCTGTGCAAGGTTTGGATCAGAAGTTCCTGCTGAGTTCCTTTCCCACTTGGGATATTCTGTAATTCCAATTTCTCTCTCCGATATTTTCATTTTGCTTTTTCCCCACATCCATGCGATCCACAGAGGGGTTTTTCCCTTCTGTCCAGACACCCAGAATGACCATCCCCTGCTGTCTCCAGCTGTAGGTTGCTGTTGCCATCCCAGCTCTTGCCAGAAGCCCCTCGTCCCCTCCCACGTGTGAGACTCACAGGAGTTTCAGAGGGACAGAGGGTGTGACCTGCAGTGCTCCAAATGTTTAAATCCGCCCCGGCCGGAAGGCGTTGGGGCTGCAAAACAAAACTTGTCATAAATCAATTTTTGGAGGGGGCTGCAAACAGCAGGAGGAAGAACCACAGCAGCTTCACTTTCCAGAGCTGTCCTCACCCCGTGGGCTTTTCCCCAGAAACACAGCTTATCTTCCCAGGCAGGGACTGAGGGGACGTGAGTTCAGCTTTTGGCTCAGCCAGGGCCATCCTGAGGGAGCTCAGAGCAGTTCCTGTGCCCAAAATCTGCTCCTGCGCAGCAGGGATGTGGCTTCTCCTTCCCCTCTCCATCCCATCCGCCTGAATTCTCCTTTCTCTGTGAAAAGGATGTCCCGAAGTGCTGGCAGTGTCTGCTTTTAGGAACTTGGTGCTGCATTTACCTGGGATTTTAGGCAGTGGCATTTTTAAATAATAGGATTTTAAGCAGTGAGATTTTAGGCAGTGGGGTTTTAGGCAATGGGATTTTTGGCAACAGGATTTTAAGCAATGGGATTTTAAGCAATAGGATTTCAAGCAATGGGATTTCAGGCAATGGGATTTTAGGTAGCATCTTCCCCTGCTCCAAAGCAGGTAAATCAAGCCTAAAGTACTCAAAATGAAGCTCCTGAGGCCTCTGGTGTCCCATGTGCCAAGCAATAGCCGGAGCAACGACTCCAGGCTGGTTGTTTTTATCTCATTCATTGGCAAAGTGATACACCAATGCTGTTGTTGCCTCCATGTGATGAAGCTCAGGGCTCTGCCTCCTGCCTGGGAGCAAAACACAACAGGAGAAGGAAAAGGAGCTTCCAGGAAGGCAGAATCAAACAGAAACAACCCATTCATGAAAAAAAACCGAGACAATATTTTTTTCCAGAAAAGCAATCCGACCCTTGGCAGTTTCCTTTTGGTGCTGGATGCCTGTTTTGGTGCTTTGTTTGGTTTTTCTGGTGCGGGAGGAGCCTGTCCATCCCCGCTGGCCCTGCCTGGAGCTGTGTGCAGTGAACACACACGCACACAAAAATGCAGACAGCGAGGAGAACTCATTCCACAGTCTAGCCTTGTTAAAGAATACAACCACTTTCCAGCAGCAAACCTTCCCCCTCAGCCTCTGCAGCCAGAGGAATTTCTTTCACCTCCTCAGAAGCTGCTTATTAAAGGCGGGCTGGTGCTGAGTTCCCAGGTATTAGAACAGCAGCAAGGCTTAACTAATCTCTGCTTTTACTGCGGTAATTAAACCGGGCACTTGCCAGTAAAAAGGCAGCACTCGAAATTAAGGCCCCGACTCGAAATGCTGTATTAATATTTATGAAATGATTACTGCATGCAGCCACATTCTTGCAGGACTTATTAGAAGGTGGGTTATAAAAACTCGATTGTAATAAAGCCTTAATGGCTCTGCTCTGGTGAGCTGTGGGGTTTGCAAACCTAACAGGGTCTTCTTAAACGGAGAGGAAAAGGCTCTTCCCTCCCCTAAACACCCCCAAAAATGTCATGTAGGTCCTTCTGCTCCACCAGCTCCAGGCTGTGGTGGGGTTTCGTGGTTGGGGTGTTTCTCCTGCTCTCCAGACGCTTTGGAAAGGTTTAGGATGTCCTGTGAAGTCATGTGAGCTCCTAAATCCCCTCTGCCACCCCACACACACACCTGGACTCTCTGAGAGCAGACAGGGATGTTTTGGGAATTCAGTCATCGATGTTTTGGGAATCAAACCCATGCAGACCCCACTCGGGGGACAGGGCTCCTTCCCTGAGGACACTTTCTCCCTCTCTCCAAGATATTTTGGCACCAGTTTGGAAACTCCACATGATCCAGAGCTGCTCTGAGTCTGGAGGTCTTGCAGAGGGAGCAGAGTGAGGTCTCTGCCCCCAAAAAAAATCAGATTCTGATCACCACAATCACCAATAAGATCCAGAGGAGAGCGATGGATGTTCTGTGAGCAACAGGAAAGGACTTTGACAGATTATTTTCATCACCAAGGAACATCTCACAGTGCCAAAGGCACTTTGCTTAGACCTTTTTTTGGTGCTCTGGACATGCAACTCCTCAACTCTTTCACCCTGAGCTGTCATTTTCAGCTTGCAGTGTTTTGGGATAAATCATCTTTGACTATTCCATCCCAAAGCATTTTGCAAGGGGTTGTACCCAAGGTGAGCATTTGCAGCAAAACTTTTAGGGGTTTTGTTGCTCTTTTTTTTTTGTTTCTCTTTCTTCTCTGCAGTTGGTGGTGCAGTTTGGGAATGGCATTCGCACCTCCTGCCTTCCTTTCCACTGCTGGAAGGACACACGTGAGGTCCCAAACGTGCAAAACCTGCATGTCTATAAAATATTCTGCACCATGAATAGCTCAGTGTAAGCCAGTGGCACTTCTCCTGTAGGCAGATATTCCCATGCAGAAGTGTTTGACACTTGAAGCATCGGTGATTAGTCTCTGCTAATTAAAGCTCGGGAAAAAAAAAAAAAAAGTAAAATCAGCACAGCTTAGCGAGAGAGCAGAAAAATTGGGATAAATCCGTGGAGAGAAAAAAAAAACCCAAAAACCCAATTTCTGGAAACAAAAGGCAACCTCCACCCCAAGCGTGGAACATCCTGAAGGGCCAAAATGCAGAGAGGTTGTGCTCGAAGTGACCTCACCTAAAGCTGGGACTGTGCTGCAGTCACATAGCAACGCTTGTTATGGCCAACAACAGAACCCCAAATGACACCATAAAAAAAGAATTATCTGTGATTAGAACGAAACTCTCGAAACGTCTCCAGCTGGAGCCAAAATTTGGGAGGGAGTGGGGAGGGGCTGGGGAGGGAAGAGGAGTTTATTATTTCAGTAGCTGCAGTGCAAATCCCCTCTGGGTGCTCTGCAAACCACCCTGTGCTCTTTGAACCCAACCCCCTCATTGACATGGTAATGGGCTTTGTTGAATTCAAAGACGATTACATCAGAAATGTGTGGCCTCTTGTGGCTTTTCCAAGGCTTATAAAGCACACAAATTATATGAAAATATTGGGCTGAAAAATTAGTAAGCCATAGGAGTTTGTGTTGTTTTAGCCATGCTTTACTGCAGGGAAGGAAAACTCCGGCTCCTCCAGACCTTTGCCCAGTCTTTCAAAGCTACTTTCTTTATTATTTTTCTTTTCTGGTGGGCTCACTTCGGATGCACAGGCTGGATTTTTAAAGGACTTTCATACTGGAGCCACCTTTTCAACCAGCAATGTGCGAAGAGCAGAGAGCAGCTCTCTGGGCTGCTCCACTTCAGGTTGTTCTACACTTCAACTGGGGAGAAAATTCTGCCCCACAACTTTTAGTCCCATGAATCCTCCAGAGGCATCACTGTCCTTATGCATGTGGAATGGGGAAACGTGCTTGGGAATGATTTTTTAAATTACCTTTCATGTCAGGTTCATAGATTTGGCAGCACCACCTCGAGTGCCACAGGTGAGATGGGAGCAGCACAAGTTCCTGCCAGCCCCTACCAATTAAAACTAAATCAAAACTAAATCACAGCTCAGCCCCAGTTATAAAATATTTGGATATCCTATGGTAAAAGGGGTATTGGAACTTCTGGGAATGCCTTTTTCGCTCACCAGTTCTCCTTTCACTCCTTCTCCAGTACAAGCTCCCCTTTCCGAGAATCCACTGATTGGACAGTCACTGTCAATTCCCTAAGTTTCCAAAATGCTGCTCCAAAGGAAGGGGTGATGCTCCAGCGTTGACCCAGGGCATTGGATCAGTTTATCAGGAGTTCTTGGATGAGCCACAGGACAAGTTCTGCTTCCCAAGAGGTTCCATGTGAGCAGGAAATTGTCCACCCCACAGCAGCCAAGGAGGGAGGCTTGTGAGAAGGGAGCCAGATGGATCTGATCTTGTCTGTTTGGGGTTTTGGGACAGTTCAGGGTCTTCCACATGCTGATTCCAGTGTGAAGAGCTCAGCTGTCCACCCAGAGCAGCAAGATGCTGAGATTTTGGAGGATGTGGAAGGGGCAGAAGGTGGGCAGAAAACACCTTCTGTTCTGTGAGAGGACATAAACAGGAGGACAGAGGACACTCTGTTTATATGAGAGCATAAAGATGATGGACACAGAGCACGGAAATGACAATGGCATTCCCAAGGGTGTCAAAGGATGGCCAAGGATCATGTTGTTCAGATCCAGAGGCAGAGCAAAATGTGGGGTTTTCATCCTGCTATCGATGGACAGAGGGAGGCTGGAGAGCACAAGGCCACCACAAAGTCCCTCCAGGCTGCACTTCTCCCAGCAGAGCCAGGCTCAGGCTGAAAAATGACTGAAACCAAAGAGACAAAAAGTTGTGTGGGGTTTTTGGGCAGCCCTGAATTCCCTGGTCCAGGCTGGGAACAGCCCAGGCCAGCAGGATGGGAACTGCTAAGCTCCTTCTGTCTCCTCCAGGCTGCCCACGGCCAGGTGGCTGCTGAGGAAAGAGGCAGTGCCAGGAATAAGGAATTAGGAATTCAGAATTAGCTCCTCACATATGGTTTATTGACCAGCATTCCGTGTTCCCCCATTCCCACAGAGCCAAGGGGACTTTTCCTCTGCCTGCCTGGAAAGAGCAGGGGAATACAAGTGGCATAGTCTGGTTTGACCCCAATTTGGGGGTCTGGAGAAGGAGCAGGCACAGGAGAGAAGGTTTTTCCCTCCGTGGCTGCCTGGCACTGCTGGGGGAGCACTCAGGATTAATTTCCCCATCATTCCAGCAGCTCTTTTCATTCTGGCCACTCACAATATTATTATTATGAGCTACTGTTTTTCCAAAGCCAATTATTGTAGGATTAGAGCACAGCATCTGCCCCTGTGTGTGTGTGTGTGGATGCATAAATAAGGAACTGGGAATCAAATAAAAGAAATACACTGGAATTTTTTTCTGTCCTTTTTTTTTTTTGTCTCTGTCCCTTTCCAGCCTTTCACCTCGAGATATAAAAACCCTGGAAGGAAAAGTCTTGGAGAGAAGCAATGGGAGAAAAGTTTGCAAGGGGCAAAATCAGTGGGACCCTGCAGAACAAACATGTGTAAAGGCTTTGTTTCAAAGTGGATGAATGCAAAAGCCTGTTGGGGATAATTTTTAGGCTTTGCCTATTTTGAAAGGGTTGAGGATCAGGAGTAAAGTGAGAAAACAATTCTCGGTAGGAAGCTGTAGCAGACTAAATGGAGCTTGTTGTTGTTGGCAGGCGCTGTGATGCTGAGGGCAGCAGCATCGTTACTGAAGCTGGAGGCAGCAGAGGTTTAAATAAATAAGTTGAGATCCCTGAACCGAGATAAAATGGGATCTGACTGTGCTGAGTCCTCCCTGCTCCGGAGCGGGGAGGGTTGGCAGGGTGTGAGGAGAGGGAGATGAATGAGGGGGAGCAGATAGGAGAAAGCAGGGAATTCTTTCTGCTGCTCGGGGCGTCGGGAATTGGGCACGGAATGGGAGTTGATGTCCTCATCTCCAGGAACAGGGAATGACACGACCAGGAAGCTCCTGGGCTCTGCTCAGAGCCCAATCCACACCTCAGGGATGCCTTTCCTTTTGGTTCCAATGGAAAACCAAAGGTTCGGGGAGAAATTCCCTTTTCTCGGTAGCAAAACCCCATAAAAACATTGGGATTATTGCTGGCTGAAGGCAGAATCAGCACAGGATTCGACCCAACATCTCCCGTGCAGCTCAGCAATATCAGCAACAATTAAAAAAACCCCATAAATACTTGCAAAACCCACAATCCATGGAGTCAAGTCCGGGAAGGATTGGAAAAATTCTTCAAACGTTCCCTAAAACGTTCCCTAAATCCCTAAATCCAACCCTCACCCCGCAGAGGTTGGGGATGTCAAGGCCAGGTGATAAGAGGTAGGGAATTGCTGATCACAACCAAAGCCTGCAAGGAAACATTTTTGCAGAGTGTGTTCGTTGGATGATCCTCCCACTCCCAGAAAAAAACTCATGGGAAGGCTGCTCTGGACAAAATTCCCAGGAAAAAGGGACAGCAAAGCAGGAAAGAGAGGGCTGGAACAACCCTCTGAATGATGAAAACAACAGCTCAAGTGCAACATATCCAGGGAAACGTGGAGAAAATATCCCTGTGATCCAAATTTTTCCTGTTCCTAAGGAAAATCCTGGCTCTTGAGTAAGGATCTGGTTTGTAGAGGTGGAGGTTGGGCAGGAAAAAAGGCGGATTTGCACCCATATTTAAGAAATTCAAAAGATGGCTCTGCATTTTCAGATTGGGGAACGTTTGCTAAATTCCTCTTTACTTGGAGTAAAGTTTTGAGGGGAAAAAATAAACCAAACCAGAAGAGTTAAGAAAAGAATTCTTCTTATCCTGCTTTTCTTCTCCAGCCTCTGACTCAGAGAATACATTTTGAAACAGTAAAAGTAGAGATAAAAGAACAAAGAATGGCAGCTCCCCGTGCTTTTTCTGTTCTATTTCGGTGGCTCCTTTGATTTGATTTATGCAGCAGTATTTCAAATAGAACCCAAAATGATATTTTTGGTGGAAACCTTTGCTCCAGGACACTTTTCCTCGCCGTTCTCTTTCCCAGGGCTGCCTTTGGTGCTCAATCCAATCCCAGAAGGAGCAGAACCAAGAGTTCCCAGCAGTGCCAGCCTCTCCAGAGCCCAGATATTCCACTTATCCCACCTACACGACACATTTAGGGTCACACCAACCGCCAAGTTAAATAAACAGGGGAGATGCATCCCAAAAACCTCCTGCTCTGGGAGCACCTGAGCCGAGCTAAAATGCCATTTTTCCCATCCAGCCCAGCTGCCAACCTCAATTTCGCAACGCAGGTAATATGGGTAACGATGAGTGACGCTGTAATTGCAGAGAATCCCTGGCTGGGAAAGAGAGATTGGAGTTTGGGGCGAAGAAAAACTGATAACCAGGAAAATAAAAACAGCGAAACTTCTAAGTGAAACCGCAGAATAAATTGTTGCTGATAAGGTTAAGAAAGAATACGAAGGCCTGGCTGTATGCTGGAAGTGCAACCATGTTTTCTCTTTCCCTTTAAAAACCATCACCTGCAGATCTCCCCTGGATCCAGGGAACTTTCCCCTGGCATCCAGGGAAGCTGCCAGACAAGTTCATGCACAATTTGCACAGCCCAGGTGTCTGAAATTCCATTTTCTGAGGCATCCCAAAGCCCAGCCAGCCTCGGCTGACTCGGCTCATACCTGCCCAGATGGCAGCCCTGATATTCCTTCGTTATCTGCACATCTCTGTGCCAATTAATTAAAGACTCCCCAGATTCTCATCTCGTGAACAAAGCTAATGAGTGACAAAGGATCATTAAGAACGCTGAGGCACCGAGGAGGGAGATCCAGCAGCTGAAGGCTCCTCAGCAGCTCGGGGTTGGAAATGGCCTGCCCCAGAAACGAGCCCAGATTGTCCCAAGAGGAAAAGGAGAAAAGAATTGGAGAGTTCAAAAAATCCAAGCCTCCAACTGCTGAATGATGGAAACGGGGACAGCAGGAATGTCCACGATGTTTCCTTCAACCCATCTGCTGGTTGGAGCTGTCTGGGCTCTCCAGGAATCCCAGATGGATAAAAAGGCTGCCTGGACCTTGGGAAATTTTCTTTCCAAGTGCTCTGCTCCTTGCCTGCCCTGTCTGTGCTGAGAGCTGCTGATGGAGCTTCACCTCCTTCCCATTCCTCACCTCCTCACGTTGTCATTTCTTCTCATCTCAGCAGGGATTTGGGCTTTTTTCGGAGCACAGAACCTGCAGGGTGAGTGAATTCCAGAGCGCTTTCCCTCCTGTTGTGTTTATCGTCCCCAGCCTCAGCAGAAGGAGTGGCAGAGCATTGCTGCTCTCACCAAGTTTCCCAAGGACTTGTGGCAGTTTCCTCACTGCTGGAGTCAAACAGGGGCCAAGCAGCCACTGGAAATAAAGTAGGAAATGTTCCAAAGTAGTTGAAGCTAACCTTGAAGGGCTGGAGAGAAAGAACCATCCAAGAGATGGATGAGTCTGGTAAAAAGAACTCCAAATTCTCATTATTTAATTCAGACATCTCATGGCTCTTGTAGATGGTTCGTGATTCCTCAGTGGATGAAGTTATTGATCCTGCTGGAAATTCCTCCAAATTCCCCTGTTGGGGTCAGCCTGGTTCCTTTTGGGATTCACAGAATCATGTCCTGAGATGATGATCAATCAGCAGAGGCACCACCTAAACGTGGGGCAGAGCAGGACTGATCCTCAAGCTCCAGGCAAAACCTGCAAATCCCTCGGCAAAATCCTGCTCTTCCTCCACCCTCAGTCCTCATTCTCCCTAGGGAAAAATCCCATCCCTCCAACTCCCATCGTGGTGGTGGACAGGAGACAGATCCCAGCTCCAACCTCCCAGTGCACCCAAAAGCTACCAGAAGCCTGTTTTTCATGGATAAAAATACAATTTCACCCTCCAACCTCTCCTAGGAGCACATCCCTGTCTCGGGTTGCCCCGGATGTGCCACCGACCTGCAGCCTGCATTCCCGCTCAGCGTGGCTCCGTGTTTTCCAAAGGCAGTGGAGATGTTTTGGAAACACCGCCGAGAGGGCAAACAGGAAGCAGGAAGGGCTTTTTCAGAAACGCGAGGGGATCTTGAAGGCAGAGCAGTTCCCATATTTTTGGGACCCGGCCTACGAATGGGTTTTGCAGCAGCAGCAAGATGCGAGTGGCGAGGTCAAGAGCAAAGCAAACACGGAGCAGCCACGGGGAAAGGCTTTGAAAATCGCCCGGTGGAACTGCGAGTCCCTGAGTGTGCTCCGCGCAGCCAGGACGCCTAGAAAAATAAAGAAAGATGCTGAACAGCCCCTGCAGCGCAGCTGTGTTATTGACAGATGGGATTAAGTGGCAGCCCCGCTCCAAGAGGGATATTTTTTGTACAAGCACGTTGCCTTTGTTTATTGTAATTTTGATTTTTAGTTATTTCTGCCGAGGCATTCGGGGACCTCTTCCCCCAGAGCGCACAAGCAGCTGTTTGTTCTCCTTCCTGCTCTTGCTGCTGTTTGATTTGGGCACGCTGGAGGAGTTCGGCAGAGCCCTGAGGAGCTGGGTTTTTGATACGAGCCTGGATGTTTGATAGGAGGAGTTTCATTGACCTGCCTGATATTCCATGACAAGCAGCGAGGCGTAAATCTGTTATTGTCCAGCCTGGAAATGAGGGAATTCTGCTTGTCTGAATGGCAGCAGTGCCCTGGCTCCCTGTCCCTGTCCCTGTCCCTGTCCCTGTCCCTGTCCCTGTCCCTGTCCAGGGGATCAGCTCCCCTCCATCCCCAGCCCTGCTCTCCCCCGTGCCATGTTCCTCTCCGCTCGCTGCAGCAGCACAGGAGCTCCTTGAACATTTCCAGGGCATTTCCAACTGTTCTTGGCTGCTGCCCCCTCTGCGAGGCCCAAACAAAATGTTTCTCCATGGTAAGCTGTCGGTGGAGTTTGGGGAAGCAGGGAAAGCAGCTCTGATTTCATATCTAATTTGCTGTAAAACGAGAGGCAGGCAAGAGAGGAGTCCTTTTTAATTAGAAAAAGGGTTGCTGGGACACTTCAGCCAGCGGAGTTTCTCTGCAGCGCAGGAGCTCTCAAGCGTGGAGCACAGCCCTGGCTGCTCCAGAGGCTGGAATTTCATCAATATTGCTCTGCTCTGCCTTTATTCCTGTTTCTCTTCCGAGTGCTTTGGAGCAGTGACAAGGAGCAGAGGGCCAAGGGCTGTCCTGTGCCAGGTGCCACCTCTTGGAGTGAGGACAAAGGGACACAGGGACTGTCACTCCCCTCCAGCAGCGTTTCCCAGCCTGTTCCCATCTTGTCCAAGCTGTTTAATGGGCTCCCTTTTCCCCAAAAAGTCTGGGATCCAGCGAGCCTCTTGCAAAACTCAGCAGCCTGTGGATATTGCTGAGCATGAAACAGCAGAATGAAATATCCAAAATGTGCAAAGGAGAGAGTGTTCTCGGGGGGTGGATCGGATTTGTGTGACTCTCTCAGGACTGGAGCAGCAAGTTTAGGGATCTGAGTAAAAATCCAACATTTCTGTCATTGAGGAGAACCCACGGGGACGAGGATAACTTAGAGGAAACACTGAAATATCTGCACTGAAACACTGAAATATCTGCACTGAAACACTGAAATATTTGCACTGAGACACTGAATATCTACACTGAAATATCTGCACAGAGACATTGAAATATCTGCACTGAGACACTAAAACATCTGCACACAGACACTGAAATACCTGCACAGAGACACTGAAATATCTGCATAGAAACACTGAGATACCTGCACTGAAATATCTGCACAGAAACACTGAAATATCTGCACACAGACACAGAAATAGCCAATCCAGACCAGCAGCCCTCTCCCAGTAAAGCCAGGCTTAGTCCAGCCCAGACCAAGCATGGGCTTGGGCACTTGGCTCGGGTGTTGTGACATCTTCAGCCAAGCCTGCGCCTTAAGGGTCTGTCTGTGAAAAAACCAACCAGAAAATGGAGATTTGCAAGAAATTCTCGCTCCTGAACCAGGCTGCTCCTTCCTCCCCCGAAGCTGGGTCTCAATTAATGGAAATATTTATTTGGGTGACTTGCAGATGATGTCTCGGGCCAATTAGCTCCATCTCAATGTTCTATTTCTTGCCTTTGAATCAATAAACAGTTCAAGATTTCCTGGAGGCAGGGAAGGAGCGTCGGTGCCAAGAGCTGTGGGTGTATTAAAACCATCCCTACAACAATACCCCGACCCTGCTAATCACTGCCTCGTCTGGCTGAGTGTCTGACGGAGCTGAGCGTCTCTGACACCCCCAAAAGAGGAAACCACAGCTTACAGAGCCCAGGAAAAACATTTCCTAACCTCCAGGTACCCTTTGTTCTCCCTGCCTCCTGACAAGCGCTTCTCCTCAGCACCACGGAGCTTGGATGCCTCTGCAGCAGGATTTGATCGTGGGGCTCGGGAGGTGGATGGGGATGAGTGAGGAATTACCTGCCATTTATCTTCCATTTAATGGAGTGGGGAAAAAACAAAAAATCAGGACGTGGTGTTCTTTTCTATAATTCGGGCAAATTATTCCGCGTTGCTTCCAAAATCTGCTGGTGCCGTGAGTGGGAGGAAGGAGGGAGAGGAGGAAGGGGAACGCAAACATCCACGTTTGGGCCAGAAAATCCCACAAGGGCAGCACCTTTGTCCCGCTCTTGGGACATCCCTGAGCTCAGGAGCAAGCTTGAGCTGGGTGGGATTTTTCCCCAGCCAAAACTGGGTTCTAAAGGGAGGAGCAGCCCCGAAAGGAGGGCTGAGGTCTCTTTGTGGGGGACAGAGCAGGGCTGCTCAGCCCCACGGCCCGGCAAGCTGTTCCAGCCTGGGAGCTTTATGGCCATGTTAACATGGCTTCTCTCCACGGGAATTATTGCTTTGGGCTCAAAGCCACGGGAATGCAGCTAAGAGACTCCTGGGCTCGGAGAAAACAAGGCTCAGCCGTCCCTCCAGCCCTGCAGAGCCAGCACCACCCCAGCTCGGGGCTCCCAGCCTTCCCACAGCCTCCGAAATGTTCCACACCTCACCTGGACGCTCATCACATCAGGGTGTCCCCAGGTTGAGGGCTGCTCGGCAATAATCCCCCCAAAATGGGGTGGGATGGCTCAAAGCAGCTCTGCTGAAGGGAAGGGCAGTGGTGGGGCAGGATTGGGGTTAGAGGCATCCAGGGTGGGGATGTGGCACTGCCATGGGTCAGGAGGTCAGGATTTTGGCACAATTCTGTGAACCAAAGCTCTGCAGGTGAAGGTGAACCCTCAGGAACTGAGAGAGAGACTCCAGGTGCAGCTGTGAGAGCGAGTTGACATCCTAAATATGTAATAAGGGACTTTCTAGCAAGGGTGAGCTAAGGAAGATCCAGGTGAGCTCAGGAACAGAGCAGCAGGGCAACTTCAGTTTGGTGACAGAGAAAATCTGATGGACCAGAATGAGTCTCCACATCACTGAATCCAGGCTGTCCTGATTCCCGCTGATTCCATCAGTCCCAGGAATTCTCAGAATTACTATATTTTAAATTCCTTTTGGGGTTTTTCGCTGGGAGCTGAAACCGAGCTCAGCTCTGTAAATGAAGCTGGGTTTTATCTTTGCCCCTGTGACAACTCTGCTGCCTCAGGACAGGATAACATCAAATCATCCAAATGGATGAGGTGGGCCGTGTTGGGGTTGGTGGCCTCCAGCCACGGCCCAGGTGGTGGCAAGGATTAAATTATCCCTGTGAAACTGCAGCATTCTTGTCCCCTTTCAGCACGCTGGGACTGAGTTAGTGACACTCTTCACACACAGCACTGCTCGAGCTCTGAGTGCTCCCGTGGGGAATCCGTGCTTCCCTGGGGAATTCTCTCCCAATTCCAGGGGTCCCAGTGTGGCTCCAGCTGGGAGATGGAGCATTTTGAGCCCAAGCAGAGAATCAGAGTGAGGGCTGGAGTTTGGAGCTGGCACACCAGCTGGGTCTGGCAAACACCATTTGGATCACTCCTGACATTTTTTAGTCCCTTTCCTCCCCCAGCCTCTGTCTCCTGCACAGAGACACACATCCTAGACCTCGCCGGCCATTAGCTCCGTCCAAATCCCAAAAAACCGGCAGGGCCCCACATGGTGGAAGCGAGAGGAGGAGGAGGAGGAGGAGGAGGAGCACAGGCATCAAACCCCGGGTTTGTCCTGTTCCCTGCTGGAGCGAATGGATGCAAACCGGGCAGGCTGGAGCAGCCAAGCCTCGGAGCATCAGCGCGGGGAGCGGAGCCAAGAAAGAACACACGGTGGTTGTGTGCAGCGGTGACACTTCAAGAAAAATCGCTCTGAGCCGTGAGCGCGATCACTTAACGGCAGCGGGCACCTTCCCAGATTTCCTGAATCCAAGGCGAATTGCCTGAGGAAATTGTCCTCCTCCCGCCCGGCACACACACGCTCCCCCTCTGGCTCCCGGCTCTTTTACTGTGTTTACAAATTATCAAAATTCTGGGGCAGTTAATTATGAAAATATTGGTGAGTCTGCCCGGCTGGCTCCTGGATGGAGCCGGAGCCGAGAGGAGGCTGGAGAGGCGGTGAAAAACGAGCCGCTCGTGTTGCCGCTGGGTTTTGGGGGTGGAAGGGTTTGGGAGAGGGATTTTGGGGGATGGAGGGATTTTGGGGATGGAGGGAGAGATCCTGCCTGGCTGCACAGGAGAAAGATTTTCGGGATGGAGGGATTTTGGGGATGGAGGGATTTGGGGATGGAGGGATTTTGTGGATGGAGGGATTTTGGGGATCCTGCCTGGCTGCACAAGTGATGGATTTTTGGGATGGAGGGATTGTGGGGATGGAGACAGGGATTTTAGGGATGGAGGGATTTTCGG